>JANZLQ010000002.1:1003692-1024715 GCA_026212715.1 Elanus axillaris | reverse complement strand
CCTGGGAAGGTGGGGGTGCGCGCGTGCGGCGGGCTCGCGGCGCCGAGCACGTGGCGCGGTGCCGTCCCGCCCAGCCCCGCTGGGAGCATCCGCACCGGGCACCGCCGGGCGGAGGGCGGGGGGGGGGAACGGACATGACACGACACACACACCGTGTGTGTGCTGGGAAGGGCCCCTGAGGTGAGGGGGGAAGCGTGTGCACCGCAGCGGTGCGGTAAAACGGAGCGCGGGGCCCCGATTGCAACATCTCGCCCGCCTTCCTTGAGGGCCGGGGCTGGGCCGGAGTCTTCTGGGAGGCTGAGTCAGATGGAGACGGAACGAAGAGCTTTGCCGGCTCCCCCCTCAGCTCCCCCCCCTTCCTGTGTCTGCGCTCACGTAAGAGCCGCGGCGATGCTCTGGAGGGCATCAGCTTGAATCAGCATACGGATGGCTAAACTCACCACTGATGCTGCAGCCTCTTTATTCTTCCCCCCTCCCCGGAAGAGAAGGCCCCTTCTGAATTAATCTTCTCCCTTAATTATGCCTGCCTAAACACGTCCAATTCATTTGGACAGTCCCTTGAACTGTGAAAACCTTTGAAATGTGTTTAAACCCTTTTTTTGCAGGGCTAGCTGGGCATGAATAGTGCTTTTGTCGGTGGACAATGGCAACCTCCCGACTGTCTCCTCAGATTAATAAAAGTAGACGACAATCTCTAAAAACCTGCTTTGTTCCGATAGGGCAACTCGTTATCGGAGAGGCCCAGGTTAACAGAAATCAGTGTTTTGCAGAGGTTTTTGTGATGTTAATGTCTTAACTTTCTGGCTATGTCCTGCTCCTGGGAAGGGCTGCTGTTAATCCTGACCTGCCTTGGCCTAAAGGTTGGATGACAAAGAGGTTTCTTTGTTATCCAGATACCCCCAGGTAAACTCGAGGGCTTCTTGTGCAAGCAGGAGTGCTTAATAAAAAAAATTTCACTCCTAAGCACATAACTTTATGCCCGACATCCCATTTATAAAGCAGAATTTAGGCTAATTTAGAGGACCTAACGATTGATGGCCTAATGAATAATGTTGATGCCAGCTCGTTTCCAAACTGTCACCAGATTAACGAAGGCCTTTTTTGCCGAGGCAGGAAGCTCTGCTGCGAGCCACGTGTTTGAAGCTGGGACTCTTCCCTGAGAAACTTCACTCTCACTAAATAACGAGCTTGCAGAGACTGCAGTGCTGCCTCTGAGCCCGTTTCTCAAGCAGCCTGTGTTTTTCTCGACTGCCTACTTCTTTATCTGCCCAAAGCTGTAAATTTTATGAAAACCTTAATTTATTGGCGGTAGCTGGAGTGATCCAGCACCAGTGTTAATTCCCTTTCCGCACACCAAGCTAATAACATAATTTGCTAGAAACAAAACGTTTCCCAGGCTGGCCGGACCACGTGCTAGTCCTTTATCTCCTGCCTGGCTGGAGGCCCTTGTTCTCCTTGGGGGAAGATGGTGCTGGGGCTGCTGCAGTGAGTAGTGATGGATGGCACGTAGGGAATGGGGCTGCAGTACCTTGTTGCTGCCACCCACCGCTGGGCGCGCAGCAAATCCCCATCCTGGAGCTGGGGGTACAGCAGAGGGATCTATACTTCCACCTAGAGTTATATATAAATATAAAAAAACCCCAAACACCAAAACCAACAAAACAAAAGCCCCCAAACTTTCTTTTATAGTGCAGAAAAGATTTTTACAGTTTCCTTGAAGGCAGCTAGGTGGTTTCTGCTGGTGTGGGGCCAGGCTTGTCTTCTGTCAGAGCAACATGCTGGAAGGTAAAGTCAGTAGGTGTGCCCACACTACAAATACCCTCGAGATAAATCTTTCTCGTCACCTCTGATGCTTGTCACCTCAACTTGCTTAATTTTTTTAAGCCTCCTGTATCCCTTCACCCTCCAGGGAGGGCAGGCTTAGCTAAGGCAAGGCTAATCCATCAGCACACAGGGAAAGTGCTGATGTCGCCCGGTGCCATGCGGGCTGGCCTGACCTTCCTGGCCCACATAGCTGTCTGCTGAAAAGCTGGAGAGGCATCTCCATTGTGGAGCTGTAGGTCTTTCCTCCTGCGGAGCTGTGGCTCACTGCCAGGGAGAGTGTATGCCCAGCCAGGAGCAGGTGGTGGCTTCTGGGTCCCATTCTGGCATTGCAGAAAAGAGATGGCATTTTGGGGTGGCCATCTTGTACTTACGTAATGGCTCGATGGCACCTGCTGCATCAGCCACCCAGGGAAGAATGTGTTGTCCCTTCCTTCCTGGAAGAGGGCTTGACAGGCTGTATTAAAAGCCTGCTTTGCTGCAGAGCTGTATTTTTTTGTTGTTGAGTGCCTTTAGCTTCTGGAATGAACAAAACGGATGTTTTTCTAGGCTTTTTTTTTGGGAATCTGAAGGCCCGCCCGGTTTCATAACCCTGTCCTTCTCAAATATAAGTGCTAACTCAAACCATCTCTGCCTCTGGCCAGGGACACTGGGTGTGAGCAGCCTTCATCTGCAGCATCAGTGAGGTTGTGTAAGTGAGGCTGACCAATAAAACCCGAATCATCACCCACTGTGAGCCTTCCTGTAAAAGTTGCAGACAGGCAGTAAAACATCTTTGTCCGGCATGGCGGTGGTTAACACCGGTCCTGCCTGGGGACAGTCCCTGCAAGACTTGTGCAGTTTCTACTTCCCTTTGTTACTGATAACAGCAAAGACTTGGCCCAGGATGGGGATTGCTGCTGCCTCTCCTTTCTCTGTCCCCCAGGGCAGATCCAGAGGTGCCCTGGATTTAGGGTTTCTCTGAGCTGACTGCAGGATGAGCTGGCTGGAGTTAGTCATCTCGCTACTGCAAAACCGGTCATCCTGACCTCAAACAGCTCTTTCTAGAATGTTCAAGAGCCAGAGACATACCAGACATCTTTGGGATGCCCTGCCTGAAGCACAGGCAGCCGAAGTAATGAACTTGGGGATTTAATCGGTATTCTTTGAAGAAGAAATTCAGATTTATTCAGTGCTGGAAACATTGAGGCTTTTTAGGGTATTGCTTACCCCCTTCCTCACTCAGACCACACTGAGTGTCTTTGGGCGTCCTTGAAGTCCTTGCTCCTCTGTCTGATTTTAAGAAGAGTAAGTCTGGAGTAGTGGGAAATGCCAGACATTCCTGTTACATTTATAAGACTGGTGCTTCCAGTAGAATTCAGTTGGCGCTTTGTAAATACATGGTAATGGGAGGCAGGAGGACGTATTAAAAAGTGAAGCTTGTTGGTAGCAGGGCACGCTGCTGCAGGCAGATGGGTATTTGGGATACTTTTTGGCTGCTGAGCTTCTGCTCTCGCCCCTGGACAAGGTCACAGTGTCTGTGATTAATTTTTCTGAGCTCACTGAACTGCTGGAAAATCTTGTGAAGGGACTTCTGACTGGGAACTTAACTTTCCTATTTATAAAGACTTTAGGGGGGTTAAAATTATATTTGCAAATGACTTGAGTGGGTGTGGGATTTCCATGAGATAGGGAGAACTCGCCTGCCTATTTTTAAAAACTTCCAAGTCATGCTCTGGATGCAGTTTCTGTTTGAGGATCCCATTGTTTCGTATTCCTCTCTTTCCCAGAAGCTGCGCAGACTTGATTGCCCGTGTTTGTGTGGAGGCGGTTTCCCAGCAAAGGCTTATTTTTTGGCATCTAGAGAAGCCGGTGCTGCTCCGCAGGTGTCAGAGGATGCAGCAGCAAGTGTTAGAGGGCTAAAACACAATGTTTCAGGGCTAACCAGCGGGTTTTTCTATAATAATGGGACTTTGTCGGGCTTTTTATGTGGGCAGACCTTCTTGTACTGACTCTGGTGAATCAGCAGCTTCTGGCAGGGCTGAGGGAAAGGAGACTTTGCCAGGACAAATTATGGTTTTCACTGGCCTGACTCCTTTATGCCGCATGGGAGCGAGGCGATGGTGAGTCACGGTTGCCTGTGAGAGGATCTGCACGATCTGCACGTAGTGGGGAAGGTCTGCAGAGCAGAAGTGGCTGAGGGGAGGAGCATCGGGCACAGACAGAGCTTCTGCGGCACAGGGCAGGCACATGGCAGGCTGGCAGGGTATCTCCCTGCCTGTTCCTTAGAGGCATGGCTTCGTTTTGGTCAGCTCTGCTAGCTTTGACAAAGCTTGCGGGTTTATTAGTGCCTCCCTTTCAAAGCTGAGTACACTGTGCTAGCTGGTGTGTGCAGCTAACACCATTTTGGGACACTGGTTTTTGGTTTTTGTGTTTTTTTTTTTTTTTTTTTTTTTATCTGTCTGCTTGGGGGAGGCAGAACAAATGCCTTGCTCTATCCCTGCCTTTAGCTGAGCAGCAGCCCATATTTCTACAAGTGCCATGCTAAAGGCTTATCTTTTAGGTGAAGGCAGCTTATGCTGAAAGAGCAGCCTGCTTTGAGTATCCCCTGTGTGCCCAGGTGATGAAGTTTTAAGTCAAACGGCTGTTTGAAGTCAAGACTAGTGATCTGCCTGTGCCAGCAGCCACCACCTTAAATCGCTCCCTTACCAGAGGCTTCCGGCAATCTAGCCTGGGCAGGTTGAAGAGGACAAAGAGCTTTCGCTACTGCTACCTGAGAACAAAAATCTTGTGTGTGGCTTGATGCGTGCAATTAGAAATGCCTGGGGGTAGCAGCACTGCTGGGAAATGAGTGTCCTCTCATCCAAGTGGACAGTTAAGCTTCAGTTCAGCTTCCTCTTGGGACTGTGGGCTGTTCCTGCTGTTGCAAGGATGCTCTAGTCCTATAGAGGCAAGCAGCCTGAGTTCAGAGAGGTTTTTTTTTTAAATCCAAACTTTTAAAGAAAAAAAAATTAACCAGTTTTAAACCTTGTGGTGCTTTTCTGCTGCCCTGGGTGAGGGGGGAATGCAGGGGACAGGGACAATCTGTAGCATCCTCAGTTTGAAAAGGAACCTTGAGTGTATGAAAGGAATTTTTAGTCTTTTACATGTTCTCTGCCAAGGTGTTGCGTTTAATCAACTCAAGTTTACTTGCTTGTACAGGCTTAAAGGATGGGTTTTAAGCTTAGGTGGACTTTGCTGTGATTAGGTGCTTCTTGGCAGAAGATTGCCCATGTAAGAGCGTATCTGCAGTCACGCTAGCACTGAGCTGCCCTGGTCCCCAGTTGTGATGGGAAATGCAGTTGAGGCCTGTAGGAGAAATGACTTGAGAACTGGGAGGGAGGAGGCAGAATCTCTGCCTGTGCACTCAAGTGCTTGAATTTTGTTGCGTTGTGTAGCTCCAAGGGAAGACTGGCAATGAAGAGAAGCTATGAAGGGAACATCTGCATAGAAGGCAGGTGAGCTTTGGGTGGTGTACATGGGGGATGAAATGGAAATAGAAGTGTGTCTTGCCTGTATCTAAGACTCTCAAGTAGGAACATAAAGATAGTTTGACCCAGTAGCAGCTTTCTTGTTACCTCCATATTCATCACGTGGGTGTGTTGGTGTCTCTGCTTGATGAGCAGGTCTGGGGGATTCCTAAACCTTGCACTGCTTTCTTCTCTTCTAGACACAGGATTCTAGCAACGATGTCGAAGCACCACGATGCAGGGACCGCTTTCATCCAGACCCAGCAGCTGCACGCTGCCATGGCGGACACCTTCCTGGAGCACATGTGCCGCTTGGACATTGACTCGGAGCCAACCATTGCGAGAAACACTGGCATCATCTGCACCATTGGTATGCGATTCCTAGATAGGCGAGAATTGCAGCTGTGAATCCCTGTGTTGGTGAAACTTGTTAGGGAAATTGTGAGAAGGCTTCAGCTTTCATCCTTTGCCAGGGCTGAACTTGTATGTTGAAAGAACACGATTTTCCCATGTCTGCCTAACCTATGTTATTGCTAGGAGTGAATCCAGTAGCCAGGGAAATCAGAACTGCTTAAGTTCTGCTGCGCTTCTCAAGGCAAGTTAAAGCAATCTTTGCTGCTGTAGAGATGAGCTACTTCAGCGCTGAGCAAGTCTGTATCCATTATACCTTTTCTCTTCCACATGAAACAGCCTGGTACGTGTGGCTTATCTCATTATTTTTATAAAGTTAATAATCAAACTGTTTCTTCCTCCTAGGCCCAGCCTCCCGCTCAGTGGAGAAGCTGAAGGAAATGATTAAATCTGGAATGAATGTTGCCCGCCTCAACTTCTCTCACGGCACCCACGAGGTGAGGGTGGCGTCTGAGCTGATACAGCCCTCACCAGGCTGTGTGTGTGTGTCTGCTGACCCTTCTCCTCATGGAGGAGGGAAATCCAGCTTAGTCCAGACTAGCCTTGGTGTGGGAAGGTGAAACTTAGCTCTGCTTTTGTGGAAAGCATACTGGTTGTACATATTGAGCCTGTGTAATTGCTGGTAATATTTAAGTGTGCTTTGTGAGCCGTTTTGAAAGCAGTTGAAGTTGGTTCCACACCCTATCTTTGTACCAGGGAGCCAGGTTACTGATACTTGTGTGCCAAAAGCTTGTCATTAAATCCTTCAGTTCTTCCTCACGTCCTGCTGTTAGCTGTACAAAGCTGCTTCTTCTCAGTTAATAGCAGAAGCTGAGAACATTTGTCCCTGTTTTGCTGTGCACCTCTGCAGGAGTATACAACTATTGGTTGCTTGACTCGCTCCTTGTTTCATTTCTGGGGATTTTGCAAGCAGGCGATCAATGAATAACCTTGTCTCAAGAGAAGACTGTTAGTGATTTGAAGTAATTACTGTGCCTAGTTGAAAGAATTGAACTCCTGGGTTTGTTTGGCTAACCAGCTGCTCTGGTTGTGTTCCTGGCAGTCATGAGGTTAGCACCACGGTACCTGGGAGGTGGTGCGGTTAGCTTTTAAGAATAAGGTCAAAAGAAATCAACGTGATTTGTGGCAGACAAATCCTTATCGATATAAATAGATGAGATCCTAAGTGATACTGGAGGAGCCGAGGATCCCATTCCACGTTGCCTAGAATGCCACCCTGAGCTGAGTTTTTTTACCCTGGCTGCTCTCCAGCTTTCAAAATGTCAGATGGTAGCCAGTAGCAGCTGTAGGCGTCTTTACTTACTGAACCGTGAGCCTCATGGGGCATAACAGCTTGGCTTCTCACCCTCATGGCCTTTAAAGGCCACAGGGCACTGTCAAAATCGAAAGGTCTGATGCTTAACTGTGGACAACCATCAGACCTTGACTAAACACCCTGGTGTAGTGTTGGTGCATAGGCTATAGTTAGCAAAATCTGCCTGAAGAAAGGGTAGTGTGGAATTACTCTGCCATTCAGTAGTCAAATCCTGCAGCTGGGTGGCTCTTGGGCCGGGTGCCTTGTCAGGGAATTGGTGGCCAGGCTGAATGAAACTGGGAATTTTCACACTGTTGCTGCCTAGCGGAGCTGTTTCTGTGGTTTGCATACTTGTTAGTTAGCTAAGGTCAAGGACAGGGACTGGCTTTCAACTTTGGGTGAGGTCTAACTGCACATTTCATACAGATGAGGTTAGATTACAGCAGAGTCTGGTCTTGCTGTCATCTCCTGTTGAGTTTGACTGTCAGCCATCGCCAGCCTTAAGTCTGAGTCCCCTCCTGATTCCTCCCAAATGTTCCAGTTACCAGCGAAGCCCCAAAGAGTTTTCATCTGTTGCGAGTGCTTCAGTTCTTGTGTCCACCCCAAAGCATTTAACAGGGCTTCAACTTTACCAGAGGTGCTTTAGCACCTGGCTGCCACCATTTTATATAGAAACAAAACCGGCTTTCACTTCCAGCTCTGCCTGGATTCCTGTTCTGCATATGTAACTCTTCAGGAAGTCAGACTTCAGTTAGTCCTTGCTGTCAACTAAAAAGGAAAAATCCCAGGTGACTGGGACGAGATAAATGTAATAGGATTGTTCAGGCAGGTTTTCTGTACTGCATCCATCTAGGCTGCAGTGCATGGAAAGGTAGGGGCCTTCTCAGTCTCAACTTGCACACTCAATCAATAAACTAAATTTTTCCTGCTCTTAAGAGTTAGCTGTTGCGTATCTCTGGCCGAGGGCACGCACACAAACTTTAGCACAGCTTTTTCCAGCCCCACCTTCCTGGTGCTCGATTATTGTCCCTGTGATACTGAAGCCTATGTGTGGGGCTTGTGTCAAGGCAGATGAGTGGCGTGGGGGGAGCGGGTGTTTCCAGGTGAGTCAGGTCAAACACTGTTAGTCTGTGGCACAGAGAGGGGAAAGGTTACTTCTTATCTACAAAAGTCTGTCAAGTGTTATACAACTTGCAGTCAAGGTTATCTCTTAATGTTGTTTAAACAAGTAAAGTAAACTGATCTGCTGGTCATCTGAAGCTCGTTTGAGGTAGTTGGGATGGGAGTTGCCCCGCAGAACTGTCTGTCCTGAAACTGGCAGTGTTAGCGAAATGCTCTTGCACACTTCAAATTTTGGAAACTGGGTGCATGGTGCTGGAGTCTTGAGCTTCTGGCTGCGATTGCTTTGGCTCTCAAAATAAAATGTAAATACTTAAGTGCATAATGTCTTCTTAGGAGATCCTTTATCTTTAGGGGAAATTTAAGCCAAAGAATTGTAAAAAAACTGTTGTCCATCTGCTTGCCTGTGGGACTGCTAAGAGGGGTCAGGCTGGAAGTCTGTGGGGGAGTCAGCAGTGCAGATAATGGCATCTTCCCTTCTGTGCTTTGAAGGGAGGAGAACAGCCATGTGTGGCAGTAGCTTAGCTGTTACATTCTTCTGGCACTCAGGAGTCTTTCCATGCACATAATTGACCAGCTGCCAGTGCTGCCCATGTTCTGCCATGTTGAATAGGCAGGTGTTCAGCAAAGCTTTCAGAAACATTCTTCCTAAAGGCCTGTTGGTTGGTGGGCCATCTTCAAAAGGCAAGTGTATGTCCTGATGGAAAATCATTTCAGCCGAGCAGCTGGATGCTCTCCTTGAGTTGTCGTTCTGGGATTAGAATGGGGGGTACCAGAGTCACAGTCAGATAACTGCTGGACCCCACTTTAATGTGGGGAAGGCCTTTGTTTCCTCACACTCTGCTTTTCTGGAAGCTCAGCCTGAACTAAATTCTCAAGCTAGAACTGAAATTGAGCTTGTGAGAGCAGAGCTGTCAGCTTGGGCAATGTTTGGGGTGTGTAGTGGTCTTGGTTTTTTTTTTTTTTTTTTGTAACGAGTGGAGTAGAAATGGGCTGAACATTTCCATTTTTCCTCCCCCACCCAGTATCATGAGGGCACAATCAAGAATGTGCGAGAAGCTACAGAGAGCTTTGCCTCTGATCCTATCACCTACAGACCTGTGGCTATTGCACTGGATACCAAGGGACCTGAAATCAGAACTGGACTCATTAAGGGAGTAAGTTGCTCTTTTTTTTTTTTTTCTGCCACCTTTTTCAGCATGTGAGACTAGATACTGTATTATGCCCGTGGCCTTTTCCAAACAAAAAAATGTCTCAAGGTAATGAGCTAGCTACCAAAAATTGGAATGAACTGCTGCAAGCTGAGAGGTGGCTGTGTGCTGGTTTTTATTGTTTTTGCTGAAAGGCATGTTTTGACACACAGAGTGGCACAGCAGAAGTGGAGCTCAAGAAAGGTGCAGCGCTCAAAGTGACCCTGGATGATGCCTTCATGGAGAACTGCGATGAGAACGTGCTGTGGGTAGACTACAAGAATCTCACCAAGGTTGTAGAAGTTGGCAGCAAAATCTATGTGGATGATGGTCTGATTTCCTTGCTGGTTAAGGAGAAAGGTGGGTAACAACCTTTCCAGCTATGCCTGTTCTTTCCTCAGGATATATTTGTGGTTTCTCTATGCTCACTATTTTTTAGCTTGCAGTTCTGTATTAAAGGAATATGTGGTTCTTAATACTGTAGTGAGACTTTGGGCAAAACTTTCTCTACTTCAAGTGTAGCAAGTTTCCAAAAACTGACTTCAGCTGGGTTTCACTAGACTGACATCTAAAACCCATCTTCAAAGGTGAATGGTAGGGACATACCAGTGCTCAAGATCAAATTCTATTTAGCTAATTCATGCTTCAGCCAGCCTAATTCATATTTTTAATGCAGGATATAACTAGTTTTACAGCATAAACCCTGAGTTTTGTGGTTAGAGACAGAACTAGCTTTAACTGGTAATGTAGGGGCAAGGTTAGTTCCACAATACTCCCTTTATAGTGCTGCCTAGACTTCTTAGCCTCAAGGCATCATCTCTAATCCCAGCCAGAGTGTGCAGGGAGATTGAGGTGAGGCTTCTGGGGTGCTCAATTTGGTATTACGGGGCTCCTGTGTGCAGAAGTGCAACCTGGTAGCTTTTTTGGGGGAGGCAGCCTCAACCTCCTGCATGGAACAAAGGCATCTTCTCCAAAAACAGCGTAGAAGTGGTTTTAAAGTGGTCTGTTGTGCTCCTGTGGGTAAATTGCAAGCTTGTGTGTTACATAAGTCCTCTGAAGAGAGCGGTGATGCGCTTATCACATGTGATGGCTGTTGGCACTGCTGTTCTCAGTCAGGTCGGGAGGTGGTGTGGGAGCCGGCAGTGGGGAGCTTGCTGGAAAACACTGACTGTGGGAACACATCTATTTCAGGCAAGGACTATGTCATGACGGAGATCGAGAATGGCGGCATGCTCGGCAGCAAGAAAGGAGTGAACTTGCCTGGTGCTGCAGTCGACCTGCCTGCGGTCTCTGAAAAGGACATTCAGGACCTAAAATTTGGTGTGGAGCAGAATGTGGATATGGTGTTTGCTTCCTTCATCCGCAAAGCTGCTGATGTCCATGCTGTCAGGAAGGTGCTAGGGGAAAAGGGAAAGAACATCAAGATCATCAGCAAGATCGAGAACCATGAGGGTGTGCGCAGGTGAGCTTTGTTGCAGGTGACATTGCAGGTCTGTTGCCCTGTATCAACTGAAGAGCACAGCCCCTTTGCATTGTAGTAGGACTCCTGGTATCTGGCCTGCCAGCAGCAGAAAACTTAGTAGGCCGAGTAACAGGGTGGTAATGCAGGCTATCACTTAATGCCGTGCACGTGGGACTTGATGTAGGTGTGGTACGAGGAGTGGGTTGTGTAACTGCCACATGCCGTGAGCTCGTGGGGACAATGTCACAGTTCTCCCCGCATCCTGAAAAATCCACGGTAGTCTTTGTAGCAAATGTGAGTTCAAACTTCAGCAAACTTGCTGTTCTGGATGCAAATCAGAGAGCTAATGCATGGGAATCACCACGACTGTGAAAAACTATGAGACTAAAATATCTCAGATCAACTCATGCTTCTCTCGATCTGTCTTTGTATAGCTTTATATAGTGCTTTATATGTGCTATGACTTGGTCTTGTTTTTTTTCCTCCTTCCTTGGCATTACAGCTTACCAAAATGGCACGTGGAAAGCCCATGCGCCGACAGCATAGCTGTGTATCATGCTTGAGAGTAATGCTCTCTTTCAGAGGGGGAGGGCGGAACAGATGGGAAGGTGCTTTGCAGAACAAATGGGGGTAACAAACCTCTTCCCTTGCTGTCAGGTTTGATGAGATCATGGAGGCCAGCGATGGCATTATGGTGGCCCGCGGTGACCTGGGAATTGAGATCCCTGCTGAAAAGGTCTTCCTCGCCCAGAAGATGATGATTGGGCGCTGCAACAGGGCTGGCAAACCCATCATCTGTGCCACTCAGGTACTCTGAATGCAATGTTAGCTCATAACTGCCTGAGTCTGGCAGGGTGGGAATGTCAGTAGCCGTCTTGGCTTGATGGTGTTCACTAGAGTGTGAGATGCCAAGAGGAAAGAGGTTTTGCTCAAGCTCATCTTGAGGCACTTCTTTAAAGATGTGTTTGGGATCTTCCCCAGCGAGGTTACAGGACCTCTTTTTACCCCTCAAAACCTCATGCAGTATGAGCCTTTTGGGCTGACTAAACAAATTTGGGGGAAGAAATCGCTTATGCTTTGCCTTGCCATCTTGTAGGAGCACATCTGTGTCTAACAGAGAAGACTTGTAAGATAACCTGGGAATCTTAGCAAGATGTGCTCATGCCGCAGTGTCAGATGGAACTGAGTAAAAGATCCATCTATCTCCTTATTGTGGGAGCTGCTAGTGAGGGAGGGAGACCTGATGATCAGCTTCACTGGTTCCAGTAGAGATCATGTATGGACAGTCCTCTGGCACTGGAATGGCTGGTTTCCTGGCTGTGCTTCCTCTGTGCACAGGCTGTGGAAGCAAAAACTATCTCTAGACAGTAGTCATCAGAAAAGATTCTGGATTTACAGTGGCATATGCTCCTTCCTCTTCCTGTATTGATACTGAAATGCAACTGAAACTCTGCCTCAGGTGGTGTTTTGTGAGGAAGTGTTTTTCTTGCTGGTAGATGCTTCAATTCAAAGCTGGTTAGGGACCAGGTCCCTCTGTCCTGTACCCACAGGAGAATTCTCCCAGAGTCCTTCAGCTGCATCATATCTTCTGCCCTACCTATCTATAAAGTATATTGAAGTGTATTAGTGAAAAAGCAGCTGCTTCCTTCTGCAGTGTCTTGATTTCTTCGGATTTGTTCCCTTCCAGATGCTGGAAAGCATGATCAAGAAACCTCGCCCAACCCGCGCTGAGGGCAGTGATGTTGCTAATGCTGTCCTGGATGGAGCAGACTGCATCATGCTCTCTGGAGAGACTGCCAAGGGAGACTACCCACTTGAGGCTGTGCGCATGCAGCATGCTGTGAGTACTGCCTTTGCTCTGGTGGGGCTCCTGTCCCACAGGTGAAAGCAGCAGTTCTCTGTTGCCCTGCATCTTCCACCTGAGCCAGGCACCTGAAGATCTAAATGTGTCTGGTGCTAGGTGGCAGCACCTAGCAGCACAAAGTAGTGATTTCTTTGTTCACACTCCTGCTCTAGGTATTTCTTTACCGAGCACGGTCCTGAGGGCCTGAAATCTCACTTTGTGTGCTCCAAAGTATTGTTGGGCAGAGCTGAGAACTGCTCTGCAGTGCTCTGAAATCTAAAGCTTCAGATTGCTCATAGTAGTTTTTGTTTAGGCCAGGGTAAAAGTTTGTTTTTTTTGGTTTTTTTTTTTGCTGTTACCTTGGTATGAGTTTCTCCAAATGCCCTATTTGTTTTGGCGTATTAAATGCCTTAAACTTCTCCAAGGTCAAGGAGCTGCTTAAGCAGTTTATCTCTAGATAATGAAAAGTATTGGCTCCTCTGGGGGGGGAGGCGGGGGGGAGTCCTGTGAGTCTGATTTAGAGCACTGTTGCATTCAGCACCTTGTGCGCTTGGTGTTGGGAGTGTTTGTTGCACGAGTACTGACAGCACCATATTTTTACATGCCTGAACTGCCAGAAACCTCTGCTCTGCTTCGAGTTCTCACCCAGCTTGCATTTCAGCTGATAAGCCTCATGTCAAATATCTGCAAGTGTTGCTTCTCCCCAGTTACCTCTGCTGTGAATTGCAGCAGTGATAACTCTCACCAGTTATAAGTGACCAGTTTTATTTGCAATTCAGGTTATATAGATCAATGAACTCAGCTAGTGTTTGTTTGCAGTGCATTATGTAAATATTTTACCTTCATCTGGTCAATATGGAGTGGTGTTTCTTGCATGTGGCAAATGCAAAATATGACTTGATGATTACTGGGCAGTGACTGCTGGTTTACAGGCTGAACGCTAATGGTGCACCTAAAAGGTTCTTCCTCAGTTTTCTCACCCTAAATCATGATGGTTAACTCTCCACTAATTGCACTGTACCTGTAGCCTGAGCTCAGGATCTGTTGCAGGTGCTTCTCTCTCTTCCTGCAGACCTGGGAATGGTGGTATTCACTCTGCCAGGCCCCTGCGGTAATGGTTTTAACCCTCTGTGCAGAGGAGCAAATACAGTTTCACTTTATGTAAAGTAACATAGCACAGGCAGTGACGTGCCAACTCGGTGACAGTAGGAGCATGTCCCCGTACAGTCAGGATCTTTCATCTGAGCTAATTCACTTGGTGTTAGGCGAGAGAAGCCCTGCCCAGCAACACTGCCCTGAATAACCGTGGTCTGAAAAATGTGCGGCATGGCCAGAGCAGAGGAATATTTCCTTGTGAAGGGGCCAAGTGGTCATAGCAGGGAGAGAGCACCTTACTTGTGGTAAAGAGTGGCTCCTGTATGCATTCCGTGGCCTGAAATTGGTATCAGTTTGGGTTTATGTATTTGTTTATGTAGTGCTGCTACAGGAGTATTGCAAGTAAAGTTCTCTCTGTAGTGAAGTGCAGGCAGCAAACATGGGCTGTGATGCTGAGAACGATCAGGGTCTGTGCTATGTGGTATCCTTGCACCTCTCTAAAAGACTTGACCTGTCTTGCCAGCCTGTGCCAGCAGCTTTGCTGGGACTTTGCAGTGGTTTTGCTTAGTGATCCCTTTCCAGCTAGCCTCATACAAAAAAGCTTGCTCTTCAGTAGTTGGCATCTCTGTGACAAAAACTCCATGTTGTTTGAGTTTAGGAGCAAGCTTCCAAATATTGGGCAGGCTGTTTCCTGTTTGTGGGAATGGCTTCCTTCCAATTCTAGTCCATAATCCACAATTGTCTTCAAATACTGCCCTGGCCATTCTGCCTGACAGGACCAACGTTTAAATAGCTGCTCCATTTTCCTTTCTCCTACCTCCACCCTGGTATCGCCACCTCTGTACCAACTGAAAACCCTCTAGCTGTTTCCGTGTGAGTAAAGCTAGCTGTGACATGGCATTAAGAATTGCGGTGCCCTTCCACTGTCAAAACAGGCACGTGTATACACATTCTCTTAAAACTGGGAAGTGGAGGCTTCCCTCTTGGTCGTGGTTTAACCCCAGCCAGCAACTAAACATCACGCAGCTGCTCACCCACTCCCCCCCACAGTGGGATGGGGGAGAAAATTGGGAAAAGAAGTAAAACTTGTGGGTTGAGATAAGAACAGCTTAATAGAACAGAAAAGAAGAAACAACAACACTAATAAAATGACAACAGTAACAGTAAAAGGATTGGAATGTACAAATGGTGCACAGAGTAACTGCTCACCACCTGCCAACTGACACCCAGTTAGTCCCTGAGCTGCGATCCCAACCCCCACTCCCCTCCAGTTATTTCTTGAATGTGATGTCCCATGGTATGGAATACCTCGTTGGCCAGTTTGGGTCAGCTGCCCTCGCTGTGTTCCCTCCCAACTTCTTGTGCCCCTCCAGCTTTCTCGCTGGCTGGGCACGAGAAGCTGAAAAATCCTTGTCTTTAGACTAAACATTACTTAGCAGCAACTGAAAACATCAGAGTGTTATCCAACATTCTTCTCCTACTGAACTCAAAACATAGCACTGTACCAGCTGCTAGGAAGACACTTAACTCTATCCCAGCTGAAACCAGAACACCTTTAAACTCACGTTCACTCTGCATGTTAGGCAGAGCTGCCTGCCTTTGGACCAGGAGCTGAAGCTAAACTGCCTGGCTACCAGCTCTTGCATTTGGAGTAAGTGTTTTGAGGCAGATACGCTTCCATTTTTATCTAACAGCAAGTGTAAAGCTAGCAGTAACAAAACTCACTGCTTTAGGACTAGAGTTGGCACTGGAGTACCGTTCCTGCCTGTCACATGTGTCCTGTTATTTTTAGACATAAGATACTTAACTACTTTGGCTTAGACTGATAACTGTGGAAGAGAGATAATTCCTAGCATCACATAAAATAATTCATTAACGCTAGAGTAGCAACATTTTTATTTGGAAGGGGTCTAACTACAAAACTTTCACTGTAAGGGTACTTCAGTCTCTGCTTAAACATCAACTAGTCATGCTTTGTGTAGTGACTGCTCACTTTCTGGAGTAACTGAATGAAGTTGTCCTTGAAAAGATGATCAACTTTTGCATGCTTTTCTAGTCTCTCCAAGCCTTCTTTATTGGGTTGTCAAGGGCTAACGCAGCCTTCTGAGATGAGAATTGTCTTTAAATGTGAGTGATTCCCAGTGTACTGGGATGAATAGATTATTGAACTTGCTGCAAATGCTTAGCCTCAAGAGAAAGCCCTTAGTTGTGCCTCTGCACCTCTCATCTGTTCAAGTCTGGCCCTGTACAAACACCCCAACATACACATTGTGACAGCCCTGTAAAGAAGACCTGTTGCTATTTATTTCTCAATTACTGAAAGGGAAGTTGGTACAGCACTTGGAGGTGAAACTTCATTGGCTCTCAAGTTAAACTACGTCTAATGAAGCCGAGAGAGAGTCTCCCAACTTCAGGGGTGCCGTTGAAAGTGTGTTGCTTGCATGTTGGCTCCATGAGGACTGTTCTAGCAGTGCTGTGTGGTGTTGGGAGAATATGAAGGGGGAACATGGAGCTACAGAGATTGCCTCTTGAGGAATCAGAGGCAGGCACATGGCATGAGAGTCTCTCAAGGAAGTAATAAGCCGCAACAGCAAAGTGCGGCCTGAGTGGGCTTGCTGTAGTCCTTGAAAAACAATCTGTCTGGCTGCTTTGAAAGGACTACAAAATATAGCAAGAATGCCACCTTTGAAATGCTTGCCCAGTGACCAGGGCCCACCAGTTAAATGGCATGGTGGAACAGCCAGTTTGGCTGTGGCATGTTAGTCGGAGGTGTGTTCAACAAATTCATAACCTGAGAGCCAAGGAGTTTCACAGCCTGACCTTTAATATCCTCTTGCCTGCATTACTATGACAATTAAACAAATTAACGTGATCTCATGTTACTCTGGTATATTTTTCCTTCTTTTCTTTCCTCTTTTCTCCTCCATCCCTCTTACTCGGGAATGCAGATCGCTCGTGAGGCTGAGGCTGCAATGTTTCATCGTCAGCTGTTCGAAGAAATTTTCCGCCTCAATGTTAACAACAGGGACCCTGCCGATGCCATGGCAGTAGGAGCAGTGGAGGCCTCTTTTAAGTGCTTAGCTCCAGCCCTGATAGTTCTGACCGAGTCTGGCAGGTAGGGTCCAGAGAGGGGGCTTGGTGCCAGTTCTTCCCATGAGTAAAACCATGCTCCGTTCTAACACTGCAAATATTGAGCAAGCAGCTTGCTTGCTGCTAGAGTGTCAGCCTTGCATAACTGCTGTGGTCTGAGTTGATTACTTTGTGGCAGGGAGGGACTCCAGGTAGGCAGGAGCAGAGCGAGAGTGCCTGGCAGTTGGCATGAATGTCACCCGAGTATGGGCTCAGCAGGGCGAGGTGACTCAGTAGGTGCCACCAATTCAGAAAAGAAACCTTGAGAATCGAATGATTCCTCTATGAGGCTATGTTGGTTGGGTGGCTAAGTGTTGTGGCCATCACCCTAGTGTGTTGAACTAAATCTGGGCTTGCTAATTGGTCAACGTCAAAAGCTGACAGTATTTGTGTGACACCTTGCTGATAGAGCACCTCGCCTTACCCTGTGCTGCCCCGAGCAACTGACGTGAGTGTTGTCTTCCCGAACGCATGTTGCTCTTATAGATTGCCCGGGAGGCCGAAGCCGCCATCTTTCACAGGCAGTTGTTTGAGGAACTGCGTCGTCTGACTTCCCTGAACTGTGATCCCACGGAGGCCGCCGCTGTTGGCGCTGTGGAAGCGTCCTTCAAGTGCTGCAGCGGGGCCATTATTGTCCTCACCAAGTCTGGAAGGTAGGAGGTGACAGGTTCCCTCAGGTCAAGCCCACTTCGTGACAGGGTGGGGGAAGGAGACTCGCAGAAAGATGGCTTTGAAAGACTAGAGCTGTAACCACGAAGCCTGGGTTTTGGCACTGAGACTGAGACTGAGAGCCCAGGCCGCCTGCCTGCAGTGCTGGTTCCTCAGGAGATGGGCAGACACATCTTAAACATCTGCACATACATAACCTCCAAGTTCCTCAGCCTGCCCCTGCCAGCGTGGCATCAGCAGCGAGCCCTGCCTTCCCTTGCTGTTGCAAATGGCGTCTCTGCCAGCAGTGCTGGCTGGAAGAGTCAAGGGAAAATAAGTGTTGCAGCTTCGATTCAAACTTCTTGGCAAGAAATCCTCGATTTAACAGTAAGGCAGAAGTTCAGTGGATGCAGAAATTTTTTTTTTTTTATTTTATTTTTAAATCATGGCCTTGGCCTTTTGTAGTAGCATCCAAGTTACTGGTCTCTTGCTGAACCTTTCAGGCATCAGCCCTGCTTGCTTAAGGCCAAGTGGCAAAGAGGGACTGCTTAGCCTAGAGTTGTTAGACAGGGAAACTGAAAGTATTGGAAATTTCCTCTTACAGGCTTCCTTATACCTACCTGCCTGCAATTATCTTACTGAACAGGCAGGCATCTGGCAGGCACCCAGCAGCCAAGTGCTGCCTGCACTCTCTGGTGAGCTCAGCGCCTTGGCTGCAGGTGAGAGACAGCAATGCAGATGCACTGGAACTATATAGTTTGGGATTTCTGTCCAGCAACGGTGACAACTGCTGAATAGAGACTCACTCTTCCAGTTGTGGAACGGGAGCTGAAGCCTTGCTGATCAGCTTTTCCATCTAGAGGAACTAGGCTGACCGCTCTCAAAGCACGTCCGACCATAAGTCTCAGACTGCTTTCTGGAAGAAAATCAGAATTTCTTGCACTGGATTCGGACCAAAGAAGTAGTGCCGCAGCAGAGATGTGGTTATATGTGCTTGGCACACTCAACCTGAAGATCTGGACTATTGGTGAATCCTTCACCTAGCTTTATGCTTAAAATGATTTGAAGCAGCCACTTTCTGCAGAGGAGTGACTATAAGCACTCAGTTTCTGGACACCCTCGTGCTTCTAATGTTTCTTTGTAAAAGGTTCCAGTCTTACACTTGACCTTTTTAAAGAGATTTGAACTCTGATATTTGAATATTTTTAGCTGTGGATTCTGTTACAGCCTTTGAGTACCTGGATCTCCTTGAGCTACTGGGGGGCTTCTTGGACAGCGTGGAAGGATTGTCTGAGAGCTGGCACGTGTGTTTGGGTGCTTTGAGCAGACTGCTACTGCCTACTTTAAGCAGCAATCCTTGAATCTGAATATTGCTGAGCTTGGCTCCACTAAATGAGGCTGCAAAAGCTAGTGGAGATACTGGCATGCTCGTTGGAAAGATGGAGCTGTAAATGCCATGGCCTTGCAGTTTTAAGCTCCATTTATTTGCCAGTGCCCTCTGTAAGCGGCGCCCAGGGAAAGGGAAGCCATAGTCCCCACCCAGGGTGTGCTGCTTGCTATTTTAAGGCATTTTAAGGACTTTGTGCCCAGCTTCTCTATAAATTTTGGCCTTGGTTGCGTTTGCTTCCCTTGGGCACAAGAGCAGAGCTCTGTGCGGAGGAACCGGCCTGTTTGCTGGCTTCAGCAGGTGAACATGGCTGGGAGGCAAATGCCTTCCTCCTTGGCAAGCTTTGGGTAGCGCTGCTGGCACAGGCTCTTTCCTTCCCATAAAGCGGGAGCTCCTCAAAACAGAGGGAACTTGCAGGGACCCCCATTGAGATGCCAAGGACTGCTTGCAGATGCCGGAATAAATGGCACCTTGCCACCTTAACATAGCAACAGAGACAAATAAAGGCTTGTTTTCGGAACTAAAACACCCAGATGGCTTCCTAAACTTGAAGGCGAGGTGATTTTCACCATGGGTAGGGAGTGCTGCCAAGGGATGGCCTTTGGTGGTGGTCTGCCCAGTTGCCTGTCTGGGAATTCAGCACAGCATCAAGTTCGTTGGTGAGCTTGGCTCTTGCCAGTAGCTCTTGTGGTCATCCTCTGTCCCTCCAGGAGTTTTGTGGAGCCCTCCAGGTTGACAGGCAAACCTCGCCGCCGCTTGTGCTCCCTTTGGCTGTACACAAGCTTCCTTTTGGGCCGCTGTGCCTGTAATGTGGTGCTTCACCTCGTGTCTGGTTTCCTTCTAGGTCAGCACACCTGGTGTCCCGGTACCGCCCGCGGGCTCCCATCATTGCCGTGACCCGTAATGACCAGACGGCACGCCAGGCCCACCTCTACCGGGGCATCTTCCCCGTCCTGTGCAAAGAACCAGCCCATGATGCATGGGCGGAGGATGTGGATCTCCGTGTGAACCTGGGCATGAATGTTGGTGAGTGATGCCGCTCCAGCCTGCTCCAGGGAACAGTCTGGTGGGACATGGTGGTCCT
The DNA here is from genome assembly GCA_026212715.1 of Elanus axillaris. Classification (NCBI taxonomy): domain Eukaryota; kingdom Metazoa; phylum Chordata; class Aves; order Accipitriformes; family Accipitridae; genus Elanus; species Elanus axillaris. The sequence goes on along the minus strand of JANZLQ010000002.1, from coordinate 1,004,744 downwards.
GAGCACCTCAGATGGTGCTTCTGGGGTTACTGATGGGGACCAGTGACAAAGGGAGAGGAACTGCCTGCAAGTGTGGTAATGGTATCTGACTGGGAAATGGGGTATGGCAGTTGTGTAAGTACAGCGGCATCTGATTGTGAAATGGGCCAGGGAGTCTGTCACAGCTGCCTTAAAATAGGTTCCAGCAGAAAATGAGGTTGGTTTTAACATAAATGCTTGAACCACAATGTTGTAGATGAGAAGCCTGGAGCAGGGTCGCTCCTTTCTCCAGTCCCTCTCCAAATCTTGTGCTGTTGAATTTCAAGCTCTGTGTTGCAGAGTAGCCAAAAGAGGTGAAGGGCCCGAGATGGGTGGCAGCAGGAGGGTGGGGTCTTGATACCAGCCCAGAGCTGCAGCTGCTGTGGGACAGGTTCCTCCTCCCCCTGCACCTTGGTGGCACAGGGAGTGGGTGACAAGCGACGTTCCCCCCTCCATGTCAAGCTGATGGCGGTGGGGCCTGAGCTCGGACACCTCTCTCTCTTCTCTCCTAGGCAAAGCACGTGGTTTCTTCAAGAGCGGTGACCTGGTCATCGTACTGACGGGCTGGCGTCCCGGCTCGGGCTACACCAACACCATGCGTGTGGTGCCGGTTCCCTGAACGACTGACTGCAACCAGCGCACACACCTTCCTTTCCCCCCCTCCCACTCCCCTCTCCCCTTGCATTAGACCAGCCATCGCTTGCGCTGTTCTCCCTAGAGTGGATGTAGGTTGCTAAACACCACCCAGTGCAGCAGCAGGGGGGGAAAAGACCTTAAATCACTAAAAGGAAAAAAAGATACTTGAAGTGTTTAGTTTTTTTAAAACCTTTCCCCGTAGCAAAGTCCTGCCCCGATGTACGTTGGGGTCAGTGTTGGAGGTTCCTGTGTGCTACTGGCACTCCTAGTTTAGCGACTGTCCTCAGGGTGTAAAATGTCCCTTTCCCTGCACCTGTTTTGGGGTGACAGGGAAGGGGAGAGGTGATGTGGTCAACGGTTCCACTGTAACCCTCCTCACTCCAGGGAAGCTGCTACTT
>JANZLQ010000002.1:979373-1003028 GCA_026212715.1 Elanus axillaris | reverse complement strand
GGGCAGCGCGGGGCCGCCGCGCAGGTACGGGCGGGGGGGTGCGGGGGGGATCCGGGGGTCCCAAGTACCCGGGGGGGGGCGGCCGCCGTCCGGGAGCCGCTGGGCGCCTCCCTCATACCGCCGGGGAGCCCGGTGTCAGCCCTCGGCCTGCCCCCACCCCGCCGGCAGCGGTCACGCTCTGAGGGGAGCGCGGAAACCCCGAGGCTCGCGTCCCGCCCCCCCCCTCACCTCACAGAGGGGACGAACTGGGGCCGGGGGTCTCGCCGCTGCCCGGCCCAGGGGCCGCCGGTTCTGCCTGGCGGAGGGGGGGGCTCCGAGCCCGGGCGGAGGCTGGGGCCTGGCCCCGGTGGCTGCCCCGGTCACTCCGCACCGCGGCCCCCGGCGTGGGTCGGTGCCGGGCGGCGGCCCAGCTCTCCTGGCCCGTCTTTGCACCAGCGGGGCCGCGAGGGGAGCGTGGCCCGGCTCTCTCCGTGGCGTGGGGCTCTTGGAGCGGCGCCCAGTAAAAACCGGCATCCTGAGCGCTGGGACTGATCCTGGGAGCGAGGCCTCGGTTCTCACCCCGGCTGTCACCCACCGGGCATAGGGCCCCGGGGACAGAACCCCCGGGGCATCGAGGGAGACCGCCCGAGGTGCGGGGACCTGGCGGACACAGAGAGGGCTCCGTCCCTGTCTCTTCCTCCTTTCCTTGACCTCCTGCCTCTCTCCTGACAGCGCCGCTGGGGACCGGCCGTTCCCCTCCAGCATCCTCGGCGGTGGCTCCGCTCCAGCAGCCAACACACGGGATTGAAATGACCTTGAAAGCCGGGAACAAGGGCAGCTCGCCGGATCCCGCCTGGGTTCGCTCGGGCCAAGGCAGCCCGGCCGCAAGTGCCTCCCTCCGGCTCTGATCCTCAGTTTTTTTTTTGGGGGGGGGAGGTGAAATCCCTGGCTTGCTCTCTCCTGCCTCTGCTGCGTGCTTCCCCCTCGCTTGCTTCGGCAGTGGGGAAGGGATCCAGTGAAAATCAAACGCCGCTGGAGGGGCTTGTGCCAGAGCATTTCCAGACCGGATCCCAGCACTGTGTAAGGGAAGGGAGATGCTGATCCAGCGGGAGGGAGAAGCACCCAGCTTTGCCCAGCAAAGCCACAGCCCAGGAGGAGAGCTGGGGATTGGGGGAGCCTGTGTGGGCAGGGAGGGGGGTGTCAGCCCTGTTACTGCGGGCAGGGTGTTGGCAGGTTGCCGGCAACGTTTTCCCTTTGGTGGCAACTCCTGCGACTGCCTGCTTTGCCTCCTCTCGAGGGCTCTGCACTCCAACTGTTCTTGCTCTCCTTGTAGTTTGGGACACTTGGGATGGTGATTTTCCTGCAGAAGGAGCTTCCTGCTGAAAAAATTCCTTGAGGAGGGTGATGGCCTGAGGTGCTAGAAAGTGTTTTCCTCCCTGTGCTGGTGCTGGAAGCAGCTCTTGGCAGGGAGACCTCCCTGTCAGCTGTGCCTGGCGCCCAACCTTATCTTATCCTGTGCTCCCAACCCCGAGATCTCTATCCCTGCTGCATCTGGGAGCAGGGACGGACCGAGACCTGGAGATGGGTGATGAAGCAGCCACTGCGATGTCTCCACTGGGGCTGAGGATGCTACTTGCAGCCCCCAGACCCTCCCTGGAGCAGCCTGATGCCAGCACTGTGTCCAGGGACCATCTGATCCAGGAAGTGTCCCTGGCAGTGACCATAAGAGAGAGAGAAAACTGGGACAGGACCAAGTGTTTTCAGTCTGTGGCTCTCCTTGTTTTAGGAGATTTCTGTGTGTTTGGTGACCTCAGGGGGCTTTCTTGATGTCCTCGCTTCAAGCAATGGGTGCCTCTCCCCATCCCTTGCATGGTGCCCCTTGGTATCAGCCCCGGTTAGAGCTAAATCTGCTTGCCCGGATTAAGTGGCGCAACTGCTTGAGGATTTAAAGGATGACGTGGCGGAAGCCAGAGCAGGCTGAGTTCCATTGAGGGAGGCTCCAGAGTGGGTCAGATCCCCTTTTCCAGCATGGGGGCATGGGGAATGAAGGCTTTGGTGCCTCCATGATAGGAGTTTTGGCTTCAGGGCAGCATGGCATCACCTGGCAGAGGGTGTTTGTGGCACAGGGCTGCCTGTCCTGCAGGTGCAGAGTGTCCGAGGCCTTTTGGTGTGATGTCAAGGGATGTTATTTTGGTGCTTCTTGTCAGTAAAGTCTCCCTTCCCTTCCTGACACATACTTGGACCTGAGCTTCTAAAAAAATTCCGACAATCTTGGTGTGTTCATCCCATCCCCACAATGCTCAGGCTTTGGGGCTGTATGGGCAGCTCATTTACTTTGCAAATGCTGATTGCGGGGATCCAGGAGCTGGTTCCCAGTCTGGTCCTAACCACATGGCACTGGTGACTTGTGTTCTGTTTTTCTGCAGCCCTGCATTTGTGCTGCAGCTTGAGGGAGTATCCCCCATGCCTCCAGCTGGAATTCAGCCTGGCTCCATTGCTGGGACAGCGTTTTGGTTGGGCCTCCAAGGCTGTGGGGACACAGGGACTTACACAGCTTTGACTCACAGGCCATTTGAGCGTGGCTGTTGGGGTGCAGCACCCCTGTCCTGGTTCTCGCTGAGGCTGTGGGGGATTATTTAGATGGGTTTCCCTTCAGATGAGCCCCTAGGAGTGGGAGCTAGGGAAGTGCAAGTGGCAAAAGAGCCCCTCTCTGTATATAGGAAGCAGTTTGGTACGGCTTCTCTGCCTGGGCTCTGCCGCACTGCCATGGCATCATCCCTGCGGGCACTGGGATGCGCTCCAGCTCCACGCTCGTCCTGCCTGCTGGCACCTATCCTGCCTGCTGCCCTCCTGCCTGTCCCCCACCTGCTCTGGCATTACCCCCTGCCCGTTGAGCCAAGCTCTTTTCTCTTGAATAATTTCCTCTCCATAGGTCTAGTGGCTGTTTGCCAGCTCTGCTATGCCGCCACAGGCCGTGGATCATTGGTCTGGCATTGGTCCCCTGGAATCGTGATCTGCTTTGGCTCTCGGTGCCAGAAGCACCGTGGCATGGCAATCTCCAGTTGTGGTTTGCTGAGGGCAGAAGCATCACCTTTCTGGCCCGCCGGGTGATAACCTTCCCTGGGTGGCATTGGGAGCGTGTTTACTTTACCTCTTGCAGCTGATAAGCGCCTCTGATAAAACTCATGATAGTAAATAACAGGCTTTAACAAGAGGAGAGCAATTAAAGGAGGGAGGTGGTGCCCTCTGCAAGGGCTCTGCCTTGGGAAGATTGTGCTTTGCTGACCTGGAGGAGCAGACCCTGGCCCTCACTGGCTGAAATCTCCATCACCAAACCAGATGTTTCGTAGACCTGCGATTTCTCCTATCCCAACCTCCATCTCTTGGGGAGGAGAGGCTCTGCTTGGCAGGTGTTACCTGAGGCAGCGGGGAGGGAGCTGCTGCTCCTTGGCCACTTGGTTGCAAGTGCTGGGGAGTTCCTTGCAGGAAATGCCCTTTTTTTCCTCTCTGTGACTTGAGAAATAACATAAATATTCTTGCTGCCCTTGAGCGGCAGAGATACTACTGCGTGCACTGGGATTGAAGGGAATGGATTTATGGCTCTAAAACACATCTCTCCCCTCTTTCCCTTCCCCTCGGGGGGCTAACAGGCTTCTTGCAGCACCAAGCTGATGCATGAAAAAGCAGCTCCCCTGAAGAGCCCTGAGCCCATGCACGGCCGTGAGAAACTGGAGGCATCCCACAAGGAGAAGAGTTTGGATTCCCTCGATGGCAGGTAAGGGGCAGCATCCTGGGGTCTATGGTAGAGTATTGCTCTTTTTTTGCCTCCTGTTGCAACCTCCTGCAGTGTCCCTTCTGCCTCCAAGCCCCTAAATGCAGCTATGGGTGGGCACAGGGGATCCTCTCTTTGTTTTCCCTTTCAAATACTGGGTCTGTAAAAGCACGGAGGGGAGAGGGGTTTGGGGAAGGGGACCGGTATTCCTGCTGCTGAGGTTGTTGGGAGGATTTCCCTGTCTGTGGTTTCTCCCTTCATCTGCCTGCGTGATGGGTGTGGATGGATGCCCCTGTGCATGGCCAAAGCCGAGTCTGTCCTGCCTGGGCACATTCCCAAATTCCCATTTGTGCTTTCCCTGGGGAAACCTTGACGGGGCTGAAGCTGCCCGTTGCCAGCTCTTAACCTGGCCCAGGCTACTGCTGGGGGCAGCTCTGGGCTCCTTTCCCCAGTGCTGGGGTGTGTTTTGGGTACTGGCACCCTGGTGCTGCTGCCTCCACTGGCACACTGTAAGCCTGATGCCAGACAGAGATCAGCCTTCTCCTGCAGCTGTTAATTAACCTCAGTAATGCCCAATGTTACAATAAATCACTGAGACATCTGAAATGTGGCTGCTTGGGGACTGTCTTCAGTCCTCTATGTCTTGACATGTCTCTTCTTGCAGCACGTGTGTTTTAGGGAGCGGGTGAGAGACCTGGGGTTCTTCACTTACCTGATGATGATGATTATTATTATTATTACTTTTCCTTCCAGCCTCCACCTAAATGAAGCCCTGAAGGATGAAGACATCAAGAAATGCCACCGCGAAGTGGTGAGTCTTTGGCTTTGTGAGGAATGGGCTGGTTTGTTGTAGCCTGACCCTGGCTGTTTGCCACAGCTGAGCCTGCCTGGGGTCTCAAATGTGGGCTGCAGGAGCCAGAGGTGAAGCCACAGTGGCTTCTTGTGTAGGGCAGAGGCTCCCACCTGCATTTTCAGGGGAGCCGATGATGGTTTCATGTGGCCTGTGATCTGCCTTGCAAACACTTTTGGGATTTTCCATCCAGAGCAAAGGAGAAAGTGGAAATCTTGACTGCAAGCAGCTCGGTTCCCATCTGTTTGAACCTTTTTGTTCAAATCATGCCTGAAGTAGAGCTTTTTGGTCTGTCTATAAACAGGAGATGCTTTGGAAGAGGAAGGAGCAGAGGGAGGAGGCATTTTCCCTTTCCCTGTGAAAAAGATGGAGGAGAAAAACATTTTGCTGATTATTCAGAGGCATCTGGGAGGCTTACTAGATGGCAACGGGTTTGTGCTGGGGCCAGGGGGTGTTTCTTGACCTATGGGTCAAAGACAGCCCGGGGTTGGCTCAGATGTGATGCCGTGGTCCCGCCATGTCCCTCCATACCCCCTTGTGTCCCCCTGAAATGCTCCCACTGGCACCCCCACCACCCTGGCATCTCTCCCAGGGGTGGTGTCTGAGCTGAGCCCAGGTGATGCTGAGCTTTGATCCTCTTACAGCCCAGCTCATCTGGTGACAAGGTGCACAGAACAAAGGTGACCTTGTCACCACGGGCAGGAGGGCTCTACCTGCAGCGTTGCCTGAAAACCAGCCTTGCTGCCCTGGGGCCCTTTGAGCTGTGCTGGACCTCTCCACTTCCTCAGGAAGCATCTTGTCCCTTTGATTTCAGGGGACAGCTGTCACTGCCACGGGGACAGCTGCATCCCTGGGGAGCACCATGAGGTCTGGGGCGCTGCCTCCTCCAGGGCAGGGGGCACAAATCTGCCTGCGCTGCCTTACAGGACTAACTGAGCGGATTTAATGCAAAGCGTTGAACTGCTTTGGAGCCTTTAACTTACATACAGATTTATTTAAGGGCAAACCTGCCGAGCTTCCTGTCACGGCTGCTAGCAGGCTTTGAAGAGGCACCGGGAATATAAATAGCTGGATGGCGCGGTGTGATGGGTGCAAAGCAAGTGTTGTCACCGTGCCCCGAATAACGGAAGAGCTCGAGGAGGAGGAGAGAAACTGCTGGGCAAAATAAATTGCCTGCAGATGAGCCTGGGACAAAACGGGCTCCTCGCAGCGGCTCAGCAGCTTCCTTAGATGTTAGGGGAAATGTTTATTTGGGAGGATGGCGCAACGTTTGCTGGGTGCTGTATCATCCAACCCTCCTCTAGCCCTTCGGGTCTGTCGTCCCCAGCCTGATGGAACCCCACTGCATTGGTCCCGGGTGCGGGGAGAGGGAAAATTTTTGCAGGAGGGTGTTTTTCTGGGTCTCCTTGTCAGCAAGGTCACTAGATAACTTTGTTCTGCTTTATTTTCAGGCTGCTAGCAAGTACAACTCCCAGTACCACAAGCTGTTCAAGGACATCCCGACAGAGGAGAGCGTGCTGAAAGGTGCGTGGCATGGCAAGGGATGGGTATTGGGGTGGCAGGATCCGGCACATGGTCTGCTATGCCCCTCTCTCTGCCTTGCAGTTTGCTCCTGCGCTCTCCAGAGAGACATCCTCATCCAGGGAAGGCTTTACATCTCCCCCAACTGGCTCTGCTTCTACGCAAACCTTTTTGGGAAGGACATCAAGGTAACTTGGGGGCCAGCTCACCCAGGTCCCATAGGGCTCATAGCCCAGGCTATGCTGCATCTTATCCCTTCCCACACCCAAATACCACCAAAATCGCTGTTAAAAGCCTCTGGTGCGAAGGGGAGCGCTGTTGTGCCTCCCACTCTGATCACCTGCGGCACCTGCCTGGGGAAACCAAATATTGGTTTGGTTTAAAATTCCCTGATGCAAACCCTCCTACAAGCCACAACAGTGTTTGAAGGAAGATCAAAGGTTTTGGCGGGGGGGGGGAGATTTGAATGTCTCTTGGCTTTTCTTCTTGATTTACAATCTGATGTTTCCCTGTTAGTCTTGTGGCTGACGGGGATCTTGGGGAGAGACAACTTCCTTTAAAACTAGGCTGAAGAACTGAATTATTTATATCAGCCACTTTAAACAAATAGCTGATGGAAATACGGGGTTTCAATCAAGTTACCCTGCCATAAATTATATCCGGCCTTATTTTTAATCCTCCCTGGTCTTGTAGAGGGGGCTTTCATGATGGGTTTTAAGGAGACTTGCTGCACAATGCTTTCCTCGTGTCCTCGCTGTTCTGATTGAGTAGAAACCACCTCCGAGCCAAGATTAATGTGGCGGGGGTGCTGTGACCTTTAATAAAAACTAAGCTGTCACTGGGAAATGCTGAATCCCCGTGTCGCCGCTCTGCTTGAGGCATAATTACAATGTGTGTTATATTTCTGTCTTGCGAAAGAAACTCCCTGAGCTCGCATCCTGCCTGTCCCCATGTCTTTTTGCCCTCCAGGTTGTGATCCCGGTAGTCTCTGTACAGCTGATAAAAAAGCACAAGACAGCTCGGCTGCTGCCCAATGGCTTGGCCATCACCACTAATGCCAGCAGAAAGGTAACGCTGGCGCTTTGAGCATCGGTACCCAGCCTCACTGCAGTCAGGGGATGCCCTGGTCTGAGCTGGCTCTGATTTGAGAGCAGGGAATGAAGTGATTCCCATCCCTGGCTGAAATATGGGCTGGTTGGGAACTGAGCACTGTTCTCTGTGCTGGCAGCCAGCCAGGGCAAACATCACAGCTTTGCTTTTGTTTCTGAATTTCACTATATTTCTGAGCAAAGCAAAGCCCAAGTGGAACTCGGTCGATCCTGACAAATCCCTGCCAGGCTCAAATAAAACCTTTAAACTCCTTAAACGCAAGCAGGGGAAAGGTTTGGGCTGGTGTTCAACCTAAGCTGGCAGAAAACCTGGTTAAGGGGCTGAATTTCCAGCTTTTAAATCACATTGGGTGTTGTCAGCCGCAGCGGGCTGACATAGTGCTGCTCGGTGTGTCCGAGTCCTCATCTGCCTGGCTGCTGCCATCAGCAGCGTGCATTGCAGATCCCCTGACAAGGAGGGGGTTATTCCTGCAGGGTTTTGGGAGGGGGTGGCACAAGGCAGGATTTGGGCATTCAAAGTGATCCACTCTGTACATTGCATGGACTCTGCACTGGGCGAGTGCTGCCCTGTATCCTCTTGTGCTGATCCATGGGGATGTTTTCTGTTGCTCCTGGCCCCATTTGCTGCCACATGCCTCTTGGCTAAGCACAGGAGGCCCCATGGGAACAGCAGCTGAGTGAAACTGGCCCCCAAAAAATCTGGTCCAGGTTTTAGCAGGCTGCAAAAATAACAGCAAGGAAGCTCTGCAGGGAGATGCCTGTGAGTGGGACGTGGCTCCTGAAGGAGGGGAGATTCAAGGGCAGGATGTCTCTGCCTGTTCCCTGCCTGTGAAGAACCAGGCTTGGGATGGGGGTAAATCTCTCTCAGCAGCTTCTCTCTTTCTCTTGCAGTACATCTTTGTGTCCCTCATCTCCCGTGACAGCGTCTATGATGTCCTGAGAAGAGTCTGCACACACCTGCAGGTACCCTTCACCCCACATCTGACGGCCTTTTGATGGCTGGCAGGGCTCTGCGCTCGCCCCTTGGGCTGCATTTTGGGGAGCAGAGCTCTTCACCACCATCACCTCCAAGGCCTCAGACTGCTCCCAAAGCGCTCCCTGGTGCCCTGCTGCCTCTTCCCAGTGTCCTCGCTCCACAACAAGGGACAGGAAGAGGGGCAGGAGCCATGCCCTGGGCACATCCTGTCCCTGTGAGCTGCCACTGGCCTTTTCTGGGTCATGGATGACGGAGGCAGAGCCCGGAGTTTCTGTTCTTTCCCAGGGCGTGTATATGAATTATTTATAATCTGGTAGTAATACTAGTTCTGCCACTCTGCACACCACTGCCTTTTCCCCAGATCTGAAGTTTTAAGAGGAGGAAAAATGGTGCAAAGTTAAAAAAAATTTGAATTAAAATGTCTAAGGGGTGAAGACATCCATCAGCCCTCGAGCTGAGAGGAGCATTGTGGGGACCTCTTCTCCCTGCCTTTGAAGCATATGGGAAGTTGTGCCGGAGCCCTTCCCCATCCAGAAGGGTGTCAGCCAGCTGTGCTGGGGCAACGATTTGGGTGACTCAGACCCATTGCCAAACTGGGGAATTTATTCTTTGAAATGTGCTGGGCTCTGCCCAGATATTCCTGTTTTTTTCCCCCTGATGGTTTATCCCCTGTGCCAGGAGCTGAGGCCGGTGGCAGGAGCCCTCGGCTCAGCCATGGCCCCATAGGTTTTTTGGTGATGGGAAGCAGTGATGCAGTGCCCCGTTCTCTCTGGATGCTCTTCTTTGTCTCCAAAATCTTTGTGCTTGCAAGTTTTAAACAGCTGCTCTTCATAGACTCGCCAGAAAAGTCAAAATTCAATTTTCTGGCTCAGGTTGAAGCAGGGAGAGGAGGCACCATAACGCCTGATTCTTTCTCCCCTCCAGGTTTCGAGTAAGAAGAGCTTGAGTTTGAAGGAGCTGACGGAGGAGCCTGACGCTGTGTCGCTGGTGAGGGTCAGGGCAGCTCTGGGAGAGGGAATGACGGCCATGAACTCGCGCTGTGGGCAGGAGAGCGTCCGCCTGTCCCCCTTGGTGGGTTTAACACCTTCCTGGCATGCTGAGATTCGGCTGGCAGCGACTTGCAGGGCACAGAGTCTGTTCTCTCTCCTCGCTGCTGACAAAGGTTGCGTGAGGATGCGGCCGTTGCCTTCGTAGGTTGTCCTCTGGGATCCTCATACCCCAGCTTGTCAGAAACGGATGGGTCAAGAGGACCATTTGGACAGCCTGTGGCTGAGCACAAGCTGATGACTCAGCCAGTTGGTCTTGGGGGTCTGTTTATAGACAGAAAATCTTCAGAGTGATGAGGAAAATGCTGCCATTTTGCTCCTGCCAGCTGATACTGGTTGCAGCCATGGACACGGATAACAGGCTGGAAATGTGACTGAATTGTCCAAAAACCTGTGGCATGAGTGGGACGGCTTGTAGCTGGGAGTCTGGAGAGGGAAAAGCCTGCCAAACTGTGGCCTGACGGAGGGAGCACAAGGGGCCGCATCCTGCTGCCTTTGAAGCATGGCAGGGCTTGGCTCTGGCCAAGCTCCGTCCCTGGCCAGCAGGATGTGTCCTCTCCATGAAATGTGCGTGGCCCATCCCTGTCTCTACTCCATCATGAAGCCATTGGTGCTGCAGCTGGGCTATAGGGGGACACTGAGCAGTGTCCTCCATGGGCTGGTGGCCTTGTGCATCAGGCCGGGTGCAGGAGATGGCAATTGGGCTGGCCCTTGTGGACCAGTGGACTTGCACACTGGACAAGGAGGTGACAGGTGGGATGTCCCCCATGGTCTGGTGGCATTCCCTGGGGTTGAAGGTGCTTTTCAATGGCTGAATCGGGAGCGATGCAGGCTGGCAGTGTCTCCTGGTCCTTCCAAGGGCTGTAGCCCTTCAGCAGCTCCAGCCCCACAGACTTTCTGGCAGGTGAACCCTCCTCTGTGCTGGCTGCCGGCCTGCTCAGTTTGGTGCCTTTCCGGGGTGCGCTGGGACCAGGATGCTGAGCCATGGGATGGGCAGGTGGTTCTTGGAGGATGATGGCTGACCATGCTGAGCTTCAGACGAAGGGGTGAAGGAGGCAGCAATTGGTATTTGGGGGAGGTGTGGGGTGCGTGGGCAGGTCTTTCCTATGGCAGCAGGAACCTATGTCCCCATGGGCCCATCATGGAGGACCAGCTTCCCCTTCGGATGTGCTGGTGCTTGATGGAGATGCCGTAAAGTTCCAGTCCAAATCTGGCCCCACTGTGTCCTTGGTGCTGCCGGTTTCGTGGGAGAAAGCGCTGCCGGTGGCATGGCTCACTCAGTGCTGTTCCGGCAGGAGGTGATTGTCCCCGAGGGCAAGTGGAGAAAGGTGTCACCTGCCTCGCTGTCACTGTCGCTGCCAGATGCCGACTACCAGTGTATCCACCGGACCTCTGTCAGCAGCCTGAGTGCCAAGGAGAGCTCCTTCACGTCCGAGGAGCCTCTGGTTTCAGGTGAGGGCTGTGTCTGACCTGGGGACGCGGGTTTGTGCCCTGCCTTGTACATGGTGCTGGGTGTAAACCTCCATAAATACATGTTCATCCATCCTCCGCTCTCATGGAGGGGATTTCTGCCTTGCAGATGAACAGGCTTGAGGCTCGAAGTCGGTGATGGGGTCCTGGGCATGGGGTCTCCTGGCTGTGGGGTCTGAGCCCTTGGTGTGCACCTGTAATGTCTGTGCAGGCAGTGTTAGCCCACGAGGGAGGAGTATGTGATGCTTGAAGGCTCCCAGTTGCCAGAGGAGCATGAGCATCTGCTCAGTGTTGCCATGCTGCTGACTCTGAACTTGTATTTCAGAAAGTGCAATAAACACTGAGGAGGAGCTGGAGGTGGAGCAGAGCTGCGTGGCAGAGCTGAGACCCTCCGACTACCAGCTCCTGAAGATCTTCATTGTGCTGTAAGTGTGCTGAGGGTGGCCGTGGCGTCGGGAGTACGGGGGATAGGCTGGGAACCTCCATCTCAACCACCAGCTGCTGAGCACTTGTGCTTTTTCCTCTGCTTCCAGCATCTGCCTCCTGGTTGTGTCCTCCTCGTACCTGGCATTTCGCATCTTCCGTCTGGAGCAGCAACTCTGCTCTCTGAACCGGGACTACCTCTCCCGTGGGCACAGGAGGTGAGGGACCCTCGGGCACACTTTGGGGCAGGTTAGTCACACTGCAAGTGGACAACCTGAGGGATGTGGTGCAAGCAGCAACAGCTCTGCTCCGTAATGTGTCCCAGGGATGCTTTGTACCTTATCCGGTGCCTGCTGTTGGGATCGCTGACGGCAGATGCCAAAGTGTCATCCCCATGCAGTACATGATCCCATCAACTGCTGGTTAGAGCAACCAGGGAAAGCTCTGCTGTCCCTGAGACTTTCATCCCTTGGGAAAAGGTTTCCTTGTGGATTTGGGGCTGGTTCCTCGGTTGTAGGAAGCACCAGGACGTCTTGGTGGAGCTAGCCTGTGCCCTGGGGCTAATGGGACCACAGGCATCAGCAAGGGATGGACAGGTGTTGTGGTTTAACCCCAGCTGGCAACTAAGCACCACACAGCTCTATAATTCCCTCTCCTCAACTGGGCAGGGGAGAGGAAATAAAATGGAAGGCTTGTGGGTTGAGATAAGGACAAGGAGAGATCACTCAACCAGTTACTGTCATGGGCAAAACAGACTCGGGGAAAATGAACTTAATTTATTGCCAATCAAACGAGATTAGGGTAATAAGAAAAAAAACCCCACCCCTTCCTTCCCAGGCATAGATTCATTCTTGAATTCTCTGCCTACCCTCTGCTAGTGGGGGTATGGGGTGTTGGGGTCAGTTCATCACATGTCTCTGCTGCTCCTTCCTCCTGAGGGCAGGAGTCCTCATACTCTTCCCCTGCTCCAGTGTGGGGTCCCTCCCATGGCAGACAATTCTCCATGAACTTCTCCAATGTGGGTCCTTCCCATGGGGTGCAGTTCATGAACTGCTCCAGCGTGGGTCCTTTCCACAGCATGCAGTCCTTCAGGAGCACACTGCTCCAGCATGGGTCCCCCATGGGGTCACAAGTCCTGCCAGAAAACCTGCTCCAGCATGGGCTCCTCTCCACAGGGCCACAGGTTCTGCCAGGAGTCTGCTCCAGCATGGACTTCCCACGGGGTTACAGCCTCCTTCGGGCACCCACCTGCTCTGGCATGGGGTCCTCCACAGACTGCAGGTGGAGATCTGCTCCACCGTGGACCTCCATGGGCTGCAGGGGGACAGCCTGCCTCACCATGGTCTTCCCCACGGGCTGCAGGGGAATCTCTGCTCTGGTGCCTGGAGCACATTCTCCCCCTTCCTTCTTCGCTGACCTGGGGTCTGGAGGGTTGTTTCTCCTACATGTTCTGGCTTCTCTTTCCAGCTGCTATTGCACAGCAGTTTTTCATCCCTTCTTAAAATGTTATCTCAGAGGCACTACCACTGTTGCTAATGGGCTTAGCCTTCGCCAGCGGTGGGCCCCATCTTGGAGCTGGTTGGCCTTGGCTCTGTTGGACGTAGGGGAAGCTTCTAGCAGCTTCTCACAGAAGCCGCCTCTGTAGCCCCCCTGCTGCCAAAACCTTGTGAAAACCCAGTACAACAGGAGTGGGTTCCCTTGGGTTGGGGACAGCGGGCGTTCTCCCTCCTCGTGCCTATGGGGCCTGGGCACTGGGCTGGGGTACAGTGCCTCTGCAGCTGCTCACCCTGTCTTACCCCGCTCTCTACTTGCAGGTGACCGTTACCCCCAGTGCTGGTTGAGGACTGACGCTGAGACAGTGGCACACTGTGTACGGATCGCAGTGCTGTGTCCTCCCAGCCATGGCTGTTGCACGTGGTCTGGCTTTTCCTTGGCCAGTGAAATGGGACCAAGTATCTTCTCTCTTCCTACTGGCACCTGCTCCCAGTGGGACCACGCGGCTGGCTCATGGCCACTGGTGCCAACTACCCATCCCACTGGAAACCCATTTTCTCCTTGGGACACTGCTGGACTGTAGCACCGGATGAGGGCTCGCTCGGTAGCACCAGGTGATGGCTCAGGACTGCTGAGCAGTTGGACCTCCCCTTAGGACTTGCTGCTAAAACGGGTGCCAGTTTTTATTCCAGACTTCAGTTTTTCATGTTAAAAGATGACCTTAGGCTCACCAGGAACCTCCAAAAGTGTGGATGAGTTGTTGCTGCTGCTCTGGGTGAAGCCCAGGCAGTGGCTCTGGGCTGAACCTGCCTGTTTGTCCCCCTTGGTATCCCCAGGGCCGTGGGTGGAAGAATGGCCCCAACCTTGGGAATCTGCAGGGATGAGGAGAAAGGGGCCACCAGCCCTGTGGAGCATCATCTATCCCAGCACCCAAGAGTGGGGGTACAGTTCAGGGTCCCCCCAGCTCTGCTGGGCTCCGTAATGGCCCCCAGCCCTTCTTTCCTGGAGTACTGGGCCGTCTCGGGATGTGTGTGTGTGTGTGTGTGTCCCCTGCAAAGCACTTTAGGGTCCCCTAGACCAGGTGTCCTCGCTGGGGACTGCACCTGGCAACGGTGCTGGACCAAGGCTTCGTTAGCTCTGCTCACCTTGTTAAGATGTCCTGAAAGGAGCCTGTGGCTGGCACCGGTGAACGTCCCAGATCGCAGCGTGTCTGTGCCCTGGTTCATGTTAACCTCGTCACTGTGTGGAGCTGAGAGCCACAGGATTTGTCCCGCAGCCTCCCCTGAGAGCACACTGGGGTGGCAGTTGATACCTGTGTGATTCCTCTTATTTTTCTTTCCTATTTTTTGGAACTACAAGTGCTGATGGGGCCAAATCCCCCACACCCTGGGGAAGAGCTTGCTGCTCGCTCCAGGCTTGGAATGGCTTTTAAATGAAAATAAAACCAGGATTTTCTAGCATGTTGCTGTTTGTTGCCAGCATCCTTGCAGTGGTGCCAGACTGCGAGCCCTGAAATAGGGTACCCCAGAATCTCTGCTGTCCTGGTGCCCCTTTGGTGGCTGTGTCCTCAGGACGTTGATTATATGGGGACAGCTCTGTCCTCGTGTGGGCTTGGGGATGGGTAGCATCGCCGTGTACTCCTTTGGTCCAGCGCTGGTGGAGGTGGGGCTGTTTGGCCCCAGTGTCCCACCCTGCAGGGCAGGCTGGAGGGTTGCTGTATGGGCCAGCACGCTGATGGCTGCTCAGCATCGTTTCTCCACACCAGGGAATCCTGCGTGTCACCCTGCCCATGCCGGGGGGCGGGGGGGTGAGATACCAGGCTGGGGCGCAGCCATGGCTGGGGCAGGGGGACCAGGGTGGCTTTTGGGGGACACCCCAGGGTCAGGGATTCTCTGGGCATAGGAGAGGGGGAGGTTTTTTCACTAGATGGCAGCAGAGACTGCGGGATGTGACACTCAAGCTGGCGGCAGGGGCACCCTGGGGACAGTGGATGCCTGGGGAGGGTGCTGAGCTGCAGCCCCATCCTGCTGGGGTGGACAGGGTGAGCTTTCCTCTTCCTCCTCCTCCCTGAGCATCCACAAACCAAATCCACCTCCCCCCCCCCCGCATCTTGGCCCATGCAGCAAAACTTATGAAAATGGGTGTAATGCATGAAAATGGCCCAACTTGAAAGCCACAGTGGAGGTGGCATTGGCTAAGCAGGGACTGGAGTGGTGTCACCCCATTTTTTGCAGGAAACTTAGCACCCTGGGGTGCCAAGGGGGCAGTCTATGGTTTGGCCACCTTTTTGGCCAAACTGTTGAGGCTGCTTCTTCAAAGCCCTGGTGTTATGGGGCCATCGGAGCCTTTGACTTTGTGGTTGAGCCAGTGGATGAAAGGCACTGTCCTGCTGCCACCCCCATCCCTGCCAGTGACTTGCCCAGCTCACTGTGCCAGTGCAGCTGCCAAAATGGGTTTGGGGTTTTTTTTTCAAAAAAACAAGTTGGTGTTCAATGGGTTCGACCTCAAAGTGGGGCTTATGGTCCCAAAAATTAGGTTTAAAGGTTTGGGATTGGGGCTTTTTTGGTCTTGTGTGCCCAGCCTGATTTTTGGGTGCTCTGCAGCACCCAGTACAAACCAGGTGCGTCGGGTCCCTCTCTCATCCTCGGGCCAAGCCCAGACCAGGCATGTGACAGTGGTGACAGCCACCTTGGCTCCTCTCAGGGCTCTTTGGTTAAAGCCAGCAGTGGGACCACTCACGGGTGCAGTCAGCTGACGTGGAAGAGGTTTGGAGGACCCCAAGGGTGAGACCCCCACTGTGGTTTGGTGTTTGTGTGTGGGGGGTGGTGGTTCCCTGCTGCTGGGAGCCAGTTGCATGCAGGGCTCTGGTTTTGTTTTCCGACCAGTGTTTGCTTGCCTGGTCAGTGTGTGTTAGCTCTCCTGCCAACGCCCTGCTTGATTTTATTTGCTTTTCTTTGTGTAAAGAAATGCTACATAAAAGCCTCGGGTGCAGGAAATGTCCTGGTTGCTCACCTTGCTGGCTCTGGCAGCCCTGCCCTGTCCCTCAGGGACAGGCAGCACGGGGTGCCCACTGGATAAGCACAGCCCCTGCCCTCAAGTCCCCCCCCATGCTCTCCCAGTCACACCCACCACCCCGCCTTCCTCCTCCCCTCTACCTGCACTCCTCCCCAGCCAAAATCAACCCCTAAAAGTAGGATTAGGAGATTAAATCAGCTTGTATGGCTACATCGCTATCACAGAAGGCATGGCAGAGATGTCCCCAGGCTCGCTGGCTCTCTAAGGCCAGTTTCTGCTTGGTTTTACCCACTGCAGAGTGCAGAGGGGCCAAAAAGCTGCTGCAAAGACCTGAGGCTCTGCTCACGAGTCGCAGCCATTGTGGCTGTGATACTGTTGCACGAGAAACCATGGGGCAGCAGGAGCCGCTGCTTGTTAGCAGGTACCTACATAATAGATGGGATGATGCTGACAAGCGCACAGTTTGGTTTTGAGTTTTATTCTGGACCCGGGAGTGGCAGTGATGTTGCTCCAGCAAAGCCCCATGGAGTCCAAAGTGAATCCCCTTCAGTGAGCAGCTCAATCCCGTTTCAACCATCTCTTGGGTTTTCACCTCCATCTGAGCCGTGGAAAGGGTTTTCCAGGGAGGGCTGGTGCTGAAGAGGTGCCCGGGCCTGCCAGCTGTTCTCCCGTCTGGGCAGTATAGGAAGGAAGGGAATGACCCCAACCCTCACTTCGCCCCACTGCTGCTTGTACGTGTTTGCTTAGGAGTTTTGAAAAAGCCCGGGCTGTGGATACTTACCTTTCTCTTAGCAATAAGGGAATTTTAAGCCCTTCCTACAGCTCATCACCTCGGTGCTGTGCTGGTACACACACCAGTGGGGCTGGGCTGGCAATATGATGGGTGAAGAGCTCTGGGTTTAAAAATAATCCTTTCCCCTTTTCCTTTTCAAGGCTTTTATTTAACCTGGATTTCCCCGATTCAGTTGGCATGCTGGAGTGTGGTTGCTCTGCTAGACACTACCTGAGCAACCTGCTGTCTGCTTCTCATGAGATTGGAGATTATCCCTTATCCTGCAACGACATCTCATTTTAATTTTTATTTTCCCCAGTGCCTGTCTTTTAATGACAGGATGTGCTCTGAGATCCCAGCCATCATCCAGCACAGGAGGAAAGGTGTTTCGATTAGAAGTGTATTAAGGACTTCTTGGGCTTCAAGGAGACTGCAGTTATCTTTGGCTTTTATACCTCAAACTCTGTCCTTTTGTTCTCCCTGGTGTGTTTTTTTTTCTCTCAAGTAACAGAACTGGTTTTGTGCTAGAGGAAGCAGCGACAGCCTTGGACGCTCTGAGTGCAGCAAACGCTGACAAGGGTTGGGGAGCGCTGACGAACCCTCCCTGAATGGAGATGACCTAAAATCATAATTGAAAAAAAAATACTTCAAAGAGTGAGTGTAGCTTTTAATCTCAATTAAGTTTCCTTTCCTAGGATTGGGTTTCTCAGCTTCCTATAATCTTCCAGCAGTTCAGAGTCAGGTTTTAATTTGTAATAAGAGTAAGCAGGGGTGGAGGACAGAAAAAGAAAAGCTATCGCTGTACAGCCTAGGAGCACCTATCTGAAGAAAACAGATTTTCTTTTTACCCCATTCTTTAATTGTAGCATCTCCTTTGGAGTCTCATCTTTTGACATCCAACATCTCAGTGTCGGGTTTTCAGGGGTAAAAAATCCTTACTGTTAAATCCTAGACTGCTGAAATACCACTAGCTGGAGGCACAAATTAGAAGTAGCCATGAGAAAGCATTTGGAGGGTTGGTTTTAAAGGGCATTTGCTAAACCTGGCTTGGAAGGGCAATGCCTGTAGCCAATTAAAGCCACCTAATGAGGGCGTGTTGCTTGCTGAGCAAAGGTGGAGAAGTCTCTTTAGCAACCCATTTTACCACAGCAGTCAGTGTGGAAATTCACCACGGAGAGGATTTCTTTGAAAGCAAAGTGACTTTTCTGGTTAGAAGTTCAAAGGCCAGTAATGTCCAGAGGGGACTAAGGCTTTTCCAGGAGGGAACAGGGTCTTTGAGGGGTATAGCCATGCTAGAGGGGTTACATTCTTCTTCTTTGGAACAATCCTGCGCATGGGCATCTCCCTCAGGCACTGGGGGTGCTGCCTCACAGACGGGGAAGGCAGTTTTTGGGGGGGGCAGAGCTGCAGCTCGATCACTTCTGTGCCAGTTTCGTGATGAGAGCTTTCCACTCCGATCTCTTCTGCGTGATGTAGGAGGGGGTGAGGAGCTGCAGCAAAGGCTCCGGCCGGCCCCTAAAGTATCCCTGACACAGAGCCTCT
The DNA here is from genome assembly GCA_026212715.1 of Elanus axillaris. Classification (NCBI taxonomy): domain Eukaryota; kingdom Metazoa; phylum Chordata; class Aves; order Accipitriformes; family Accipitridae; genus Elanus; species Elanus axillaris. The sequence continues at coordinate 985,059 of JANZLQ010000002.1, read as the reverse complement.
GCGTTGCAGATCACATACATCCCACAGTCATAGCTGTTCTGCTGGGCAGGCGCTTTCTCCTCCATGAAGGTTGCTTTGCCCCCTCTTTTACCCAAGAAAGCCTCCAGCTTCCCTGCCACTTGCTTGGCGTGGACGGAGTTGCATTTACTGTGGGAATCATAATGGGCAAAGCACTTTTTGTCCCTGAAATAAACCAGTAAGCTCCAGTGGGTGCCCCCAGCGACCTGGTTGGAGTTATCATTGATAGGCAAGAACACCAGCTCTTTGTGGAGAAGGTCCAGGGGTTGAAGGAATATGGCTATTTCTTCCTGACTAAGGGCACATTTAATGAACTGAGCCACTTCGGGGCTGATAAAACAAACCTGATCGCTAAATTCTTGGAACTGGTGGTTGGTGAAGTACTCGAAGGCAAACCCGATGATGTGATCGTTAAGCCAGTTTGGGGGCTCCAGCAAGGCAACATCCGACTGCCTCAGCAAGCTGTCCATATAACTGAGAACAACAGGATCCATCCTGCGCGGGTCGGGGCTGCAGCACTCCAGCAAACTTCAAAAGCTGAAACATAGGAAGGGAAAATGAATTAAGGAATTAGATCACACCTGGGACACGATACAGTGCAACAAACATCTCGAGTTCTTTCTCAGCAAGCAGTGAGCGGAAGCCCAGGGTTCCATTAAGGGTAGTTGAAGGACCAGTGTTTGAACCATCTGCCAGATGAGCAGGTGGAGAACACGTAGCTCTTCATGTGCGGTGTGTGACAGGTTGAGCTGGGCTCTTCTGCTGCTCTAGGAGCAGTGTGTGCCTCTGATTAGATAAATGTTTCATTATTATGATCTTAACCTCAAAGCAAAGTAACTTCCAAGTAGTTCCAGGCACGCTTTCAGTTCTGTGCTTTGCACAGAAACCATACATGATCTAGGAGAAGTCAGTTGGTGTTTCAGTGTTTTACCTGCACAGTGACAATCACTGTAATTCTTTGCATCACTGGTGTTCCTTAAATAAAAGCCTTTTTGGGGCTGTCTGACAGGCATATGGTCCCTTTCACCTAGCAGACAGTGCCACAGCTCAGTGCCAGACAGATGACCCGTTCCAGGAAAACCTGCTCGCCCACTAGCACAGGAGGCTAGGTGGTGACGAGTAAGGAGAAACAAAGAACAAGATCACAAACAAACCAGTTCCCTACCATGGGAATCTTCAGGACAACTCTCTACCTAGCCAGTAGAGATTTCAATAACTCAAGTACCACTGAAGCTGGATGGTCCGCAAAATTTTTAACCAGCCAAAGTTTGCTCACAAAAGGAGAAAGCGCTCGTGGGTATGCTGAGGGGTGCAGATCCCTGCAGGATTCTGCTGGTGATGTCCACCTGTGAACAGAAGTGCCTGGTCATGCTGATCCACTCTTTTACTCTATTATTTGTCCAGCCTACATTCTTCCCTCTTAATCTGTGCCTGCTTTCCACAAATAGAGGCTGCTTATCCTTAAAAAGGCACCTGGAAATTCAAGTAGACTGTAGCACCTTATTCTCCCCACCCATGTTTTTGAGGACTTCAACAGGTCTTCCAGGCAAGACTTCTCGTGACTCCTTTCTGTTTATCAGGTTTTCCATGTATCCACTAATTCTGTTCTTTCTACCGGTTGTATAATTCCTTTTCAGAAGCTGCTGCATTTGCTGCCTTTGTGTCCCAGGAGGATTAAAGTGTGTTTTTAGAAAGAGGTTGCACAGCACACTAGGAGGTGCTACTCGGTAAACAACAAGAAATAGTTGCTGGCACCAGACTAGGATTTAGAAGGAGATCTTCTGAAGAGAAACTGTTGATTTAAACCCCCTATATCCACCCCAGTTTTCCTTTTGCTCTCGCATCCCCCAGCCTGGGCTCCTCCGCTGCTGCAATGCACCATCAGCCCCCCGATGCTTCTTTCCTTGCCAGGACAGGGCTAGAAATGCCACAGCTGGGGACAGTGGTGACATGGAGCTGGTCTGGCCTCACCCTTTCCTCATCTGTGCCAAATGCAGCATGAAAACATCTCAGGATTTCTTAAAGCACTGTGTGAAAACTAATACTGATAAGATCACTTTAATACGAGTCACTATAAATAAGGCACAAATTATCCATTATGATAGGGGGAAATAAAAAAATAATAATTGTGTTGTTTACATGTTAGGAAGAAGTAAATTTGTGCTTCTTACTGCAATGTGAATCATAAAAAAGTTCTTCCTGGCCAGGCATGCATAAATTAAGAGAGATTTATCTCTAAAAAATCTTGGTGAGGTCACATTGCATGTGACTTGTAAATAACAGAATGGATGAAGCATGCTGCATGTATAATATGTCGGAAGGAAGGGCCGAGGTAGTGTATCTTGGGCTTGAAAAAGCTAATAACTATTTATGTATCGCTGATAGATTCAAGAGATGCCAAGCAGCAAGAGTCACTGAAAAGGAAGAGGAGCAGTCACTGTTATTTATACTGAGCCAAACACAATGGTATTTGGACACACTTCCTACGTTAATGAACTCAAACTATTTCCAAGTTTGTGGAACAAATCCTTTGCAATGGCCTGCAGTATAAGAACAAACCGAAAAATCCAAACTAAGTCCCAGCAACTCCGTAGCATGCCTGAATATAGTCTTGTTTAAAGAGCTGGACATCCTGCGAGCCTAGAAGCAACCAGTTTGCAGTTTTAACAGGGTCACTGCTGAAACACTGTTTGCACGTGCCCATATAGTGCCCCAAATTTTCCTTTATTGCGTGTTTTTCTGCTTCATCTTCTACAGATGTATGAAACATAGCAAATAGCTTTCCACTCAAGTCCAAATGGGATTACGGGCTAGGGAAGGAAGCGTGCGTCCTGTATTCTGTTAATTTTCCACTCTGCAGAAACATTGTTTGGGGTTTTTTTCAGACAAGGGAAAAAAAGACATTTGGCAGCTTCCTAAAGTCAGGAAGGGAGAATGGTTACAGCAAATGCTTAATTGCCACGAGCTACTACTTTTAATATTATTGCCATCTGGTATTTGTGAAACTCCTTGTGAGTTCTGCAGGATGACTCACTGTGCGCAGCACACAGCTTAAAGGAAAACCCTTTGTAGGCTCAGGCGCCTTTCAGAGCCTCTTAAGGTAAGCGGTGAGGACCAAAAAAGCGTAGTGGAGCTGTGAAAAGCCAGAGAGGTGGTTTAGTTTGGGAGAACCTCCCCATTAAAACTCAAGATGAATCTGCAGAGAAGTCGGGGTGTGGATCTGAGCACCTTTGACGTTAAGGGGTGTTGAAAAGCAGTCACAGATTGCAAGCAGCTCTGCTCAGACACAGCCAGGATTTGCTTCCTGAAGGCTCAGGCACACTCTGTTCAGAAGTTTTCATAAAAATAGGAATAAATACTGACGCAGGCCTGGAACATTTGTTGTAGGTTGCCAACAAGAGTCTTGCTCATTCATTTTATTTGCATATTAGTAGTTGGAATTTGTGTAAACTCTCTGTAATCCTCAGCTTCTTAGAGGGATATTCATCTGCCCCATGTCAAGCACTAAGATGAGAACACCGGGGAGAGAAAAAAGAGCACTTCAATAAAAACATCATCAAGCCAGCCAAGATGAAACCACCCATTTCATTTATAGATTTGAAAATGGTGCCATCTTGCATCAATATGGCAAGAAGTCAAGTTTCTTTCATCTGTAAGTTACAACAGTTTAACAAATAAGCCACCGTTGTTAGTGCAAGTTTGATCCAGAAACTGATGGGACTCTTTCGTGTCCAGGATACAAGGCAAAGCCTGCATTTCGTAATACTTGACAAAAAACCCCAAACCTATTATTTTCACAACATTAAAGATGACTACCTTCTACATGTAATTGTTGCCTTGCGCTCTGAAGGCAGCACTTGAGAGCCAGGGAATGAAACTCCCTAGTAATTGAGTGTAAACAGGCAGCGATGAAGGAAAGAGAGCATAAATTAAAGATGATTCAGATTCCTAAAGTCTATTTTTTACTAAGTTAAAGGTACTAAGAACATCCAGAGTGAATATTTTAAGGTGCCATGTCACGGAACTCGTGTACCAAATTTAAGGAATATGGGGGTAAAACCAAAAAGCCACCTGAAAAGCAAATAATTCAGACTTTACCAGGAAAGAGCAGGAGGGACAGAGATTTTCAGCAGCTTGGCTGAGGTCTTTGGAATGATCAAGAGTAAAAGGCTCCACAATTTAACCACCAGACTATTCTCTTTTACTGGAAATATGGTTTTTAGACACTGTGTCAGTGCTCTTAATAGCAGTTTTTGTTAATGGTAGTAAGATCAGACAAGGAACACCAATTTCTATTTATCACCATGAGCTGGGCTGTACTTATCTGTCTCCTAACAGTCAGAGAAGAAACTCAAGCAAAATCAAACAACTAAGCCACAAAAGGAGTGTACTCGTCTACTCTCTTGTTAAAGATAAAGGATATCTTTGTAGGCTATAGATTATAATTCCTGTATGATATAAGAACAGAGCCTTTGCAGGTTCCATAGGCTCTGAATGAAGACATTCATAATTTCTGTACACACAATGCCCAAACCTTTTTGTTCCTGACAAACTCCCCAAACCAGACACACGCAGCTGCTCTACACAACCAAACTCCAGAACCTTGCTTTGTTTCACAACACCTCACAGGACACTAAACTAGAAGCCAGAGGAGCTACACCAAATGCTACTAAACCCAATACGTTTTGCTCCCCAGGATGGAGTTGGCCAAAGCATTAAGTTTAACAGGAAAAAACACCAGCGGCCTGAATGCCTGAGGATAAGAGATGCCACTGAGACTCCCCAAGAAGTAACGACGGGAAACCTCTCGGCTCCGTTCATCGAAATGGTGTGAAACCGGACGTCGATGGATTGCATTCACCTACTTTGAGAAAGAGTTTATTCAGGCGAGCAATGGGAAGTGCTGGGAGGGAATATCGTTTGTCTGGAAGACCTAAAGGTCGCAGGAATCCGGTCGCGAGAAGGAATTCGGTCAGAGAAACGGATTCGGGCTGTTATGGCACTGTGGAGCCGCGGCCCACGGCGCCTGGCCGGAGGAGCTGGACCTCCAGCTGCGGGATCCGAGCACGCCAGCAGCCCCCGGGGAAGAGCTCGCTCGTCCCGCTGCTGCTTCTATGGAGATAAATGAGAATTAAGGGGAGAGGAGAGGGTTCGCCCGGGCTGGCGGGGCCCGGGAGCAGGGTCAGGGTCAAGGCCGGGGTGGGGAGCAGCCGGTTGCAGCGCTCCCTGCGAACCCACCCAGGCCGAGCTGGTGCCCGGGCAGCCCCGGCTCGACACACGGTGCCGGCTACCGCGGCCCTACCTTTAACAATTTTAACCATTTTCCCTCAAAACTCCCGTTGAAGCCTCCGGACCCGGTGGAGGCCGGCACGGACCCCCAATGGCTGCGGCCTGCGCGCCCCCCCCCCCCCCCGCCCGGCCAACCACCCTCGGGCCCCGACCGACCCCGCGGTTACCGTGGCAACGCCGGCTGGGCCGGGCCAAGTCCTCCCCGCGCCGCCGCCGCTCACCTGCCGCCGCATCGCCCGCTCGTCCTCCGCGGAGCCGGCACCGGCCGGTTGCTGCGTGCTGCCGTAAAGCTGGCAGCGACGCGTCGTAACGACCCGGCAGCCGCAGGGTGTGCGCAGGCGCGGGAGGGGAGGGGGCGGGGGGGAGTAGGGAGTGGGAA
>JANZLQ010000002.1:877599-978614 GCA_026212715.1 Elanus axillaris | reverse complement strand
GGGCCCCCGGGTGAACCGGCGGGCGCGCGGTGCGGGACGGCTCCGCGGCAGCCGGGTCCTGTTCCCCCCCCCCCCCCCCCCCGTGGGCTTCCCCACGCGTGGGAATGCGAGGGCTGGCAACACGCTGCCGTTTACACCCGCGCTGGGGTGTGTTGGCCACGCGAGGCATGAAAAAAACAGCCGGGGGAGGGGGGGTGGAGGGGAAGCTTTTTATCTCCCTTCGTGTTTCCAGTGTCACTAGTGGGTCCGTGGGCTGGCGGCATCCCCGCAACAACCCCCCCCACGCCGAGTGGGGAGACAGCCCCGACGCAGGGCAGTGCGACGGGACCGGGGACCGGGTCGCGGCCGGCACCGTCGTTGTGGTCTTTGGCAGAGGAGCAGCCCGTTACACCACGAAACGAGAGCCGCGCTACGGATTCCCACCCTGCCTCAACGAGATATTTCTGGTTTTTAACGCAGTGTTTGACTCCACGGCAGCTCTCTCCCTGGCACGCCGGACCTTTACGGGAGCGCCGCTCCTCCGAAGGTTAAAACAGTTGATATTTCTTTCTGGAATTTTCTAAATGTAGCTGAAACGGCCTTTGCTTTATATTCCCCACTGCTTCCCCCCCACCCCCCCAAATCATCCGACGTGACTCGTGGTAGAACCTGCTATAAGTTCAGAGCCAGGCGTTTTGCCGCCTTTCTGCTTATAGATCGGCTTCCTCCTCTTCCATTTATGTTTTCATATCCTGAAATCAAGCTGAGATTAATAAAGTTGGGAGCGTGAGCTCAGCAGAAATCAAGGCTTTCACATCCTTTGCTGCGGCGTGTGTTACCCTGCCCATCGGAATATAAAAAAATAATCACGTAGCAGCAAAGGAAGGAGGAGAGAGCTGCTACAGGGAGACAAAACAGTGCGGCGTTTTGCTAAATCGGTAACAAAGCACTTTAATAAATCGCTTTGTAAATAGATTATTAGTTGGAAAAATGGGATTCTGGCCAACTTGAGTGTTTTCCCGACTCTTTTCTCAGGGGAGTGCTAGGAAATGACAGGGGAGCATCATCTTGTCTCTCCTGATGAGATGTGCATGGATGCGGTGGTGATGGGCTGTGAATGCTTAAGCGCATCCTTATTGAGCTGAGCTTAACCATGGGCGCTCGCAAACTCTGAGGTCAGAGAGGCTGCGTTATCACTGAAGAGCATCTTGTCTTCAGCCTGTCATCCTGGAGTCACGCGATAATCACTATTTCCCCTATGTCTTTGAGTAAACTTGTCCATTTTGGTGACTTTTCTTATTTTTTTAAAATGTTTTTTAATTAGATTAAGAGGATTTTCTTTGCATTTTTCCCTTATGAAGGCTCTCCCAGCCTTTGCTCTGACTCCTGGCCATGATTTTTCATCCCCAAGACTGTTTTGGAAGCTGTTGGTCAGCTGCTGACAGCAGGCAGGGTAATTCAGCAGCCCTACGTGCAACTAATAAGCTTCTGTTTCCTGGGCTATCAATGATGATGCAACTTTATATATCTTTATTTATTTATTGCAATCAATATATAAATTAGGATGGCTTTAAAGATGTTTCATTTTTATTGAAAGGCTTATGGTTCATCAGTGGTGACTCTGAAAAAAGCTTTATTTGAATTCCCTGATTCACTTTAGTTTTTATAAAGTATTAAAATGCAGGCTCTGTTTTGCAGAAGAGTTTTTTCTTTTGTGCATCTGCAGCTCCAGTTACCATTTATAAAGTTCACATTTTTACCTTTTTTTCTTTTTTTTTTGTGTGGGGAAGCTGCATTTTAAGATTTAAAGGTATCAAATGGCTGATGTGACATCTGCTGTTGCAATATCTTTCACAAACACCAGCACTTACATATGCAGTCTAAAACTCAGACTAGCAAACTTCTGGGATCCTTTGCTAGGAAAGTCTGACCATCTAAATGTTTTATGCCTAAATTATTTTTATCTAGGATGTTCATGGTGATTTTAGCGAGTATTCATCATGTTTGCAAGAAAACCTCTGAGAATGTGAAGCATGCAAGGTCAGGCGCTCGGGAAATGTGAAACCTGAGGTTACCTGCACAACCTTAATTTAGCTTGTTTCAAGGTAGGGCTGTACTAGAAATCCTAATCACCCATGTACGCTGCTTGATTTCTGGAAGGATGGTATCTGGCTCCGGATGGAGCAACAGATTGCTCCTCCGCATCTCCTGAAAGTCAACAGGGGGAGTACTGGGAGCACAGGGACGGTGCTGGTCCCTCCACTGGTTTTGCAGTTTGGCACCACTGGGCAGCTGATGAGGAAGCTGGGGCTCATCATCACACCCCTGAGACCAAGCACACCACATAGTCCTGAAGCCTTAAATACCTTGAGTCTAGCAAAACTGTGAGGAAGGGTGATCTGAGAGTTTCTAAGGCCATTTGGGGTGGTTGTTTCTGGTGGGTGTGGTGTGGGCATTTTCTGCCAAATTCTAGTTCTTGCTCCAAACCGTGCAGCTTTTGAATGTAACTCCTTTAAAAATACGTTTATTAGGGAGAAAACAAGGTCATTGAGCCACTTGAAGCATCTTAGCTGGCCAAACTTGATTTCATTTTAGAAATTCCTGTGTCCCGTTGGTTTATAAATAAATGGGATTGCGGTCACACTTGCACGCGAAATACTTAAGAAGTATGAAGGCAGACCGAGTGCCTGAGAAGAGCTGCCATCTGCGGGAAGGAACGTCATTGGTTTTAGATGGGTAGTTTTGCTGTTGTGTTGCCCTGAGGTTGAAGGCATGTTCGTTATGTAGTTGATGAAGCTCTCAGCCTAGTCCCGGAGTCTGGCTCCCCAAGATGGGCTGGGTGCAGGTTTCAGCTTTGGAAGACGGGGTTTTTTTGTGTTGAGGTTAAAAAGAGCATCTTATTTTCTCAGGCTTGGCTCCTACATGCCTACATTTGCTTAACTTCCTCTTGAGTGAATGTGATTTCTCTCTTCTCTAAAAAGTAAACATGAGCATAAATATTTAAAGGATCGCGGCTGAAGTTTGCAAATTTGAGACTTTTTCTCTAGCATTCCTTTGGATAAAAGGAGTATCATCGGAGAGTTTGGTTGTGTCTGGGTAGTTCCCTGCTCTGGGAGGAAGCTTGTTAATTGTTTGGGCTTCCTGCTGCAAAAATATTACGCTGTGTTTTCAGGTTAGATGGCTGGGATTGTCACAAAGCTTAGGAGTGGGTTTCTTATGGAATTGTAAGGATGAAATGCTGCTGATGCGATGTCTACAGATCATCAGAATTGAGATTATTTTTATGGTTCTTTATTTCTCTTTTACACAGGCTGAATTTTTCCATAGGCTTTGGGTATATATGGGAAGGTACAGGTGTTCAGGGTTGAGACTATATAAACCAAAAATGTGAAACTTGTGCCAGATAATGGATAATAACAGGAAAAAAGGGAAATTGAATAGTCTTTGTTTTCTCTATGTGACTCTTTAATATTAAATCTTGCTACCGCATTTGGCAGGTTGAACACCATGGTGTGATGTATGTCTCACTCCTGTGATTGCGTCCATGTCTTAACTTACATATCTTGGAATTAAACGTTTAAAACCAAACTCAGTAGACCATATGACCTTGGAAAATATCAACATTCAGAAGGGAAGCGTATTGAACATTCAAGTGATTTCTAGAACTGAACTAATTTTTGTATCTGCTTTTAAAATATTATCAGGAGTTACGGCTCTGCTAATCATCATGATGTTTTGGTTTTTTTCTCTGGGGAGGAATCCTGTAACAGGTACCTATGGAAAAGTCTTGTATGTGAAGTGACAGCTGTATGTCTTTGCCACCAATGCTTTTTATTTTTAACAAAACCCCCATGATTTTAATGCTGTGCAGTTGTGTATTGCTGCTTCTAGGTTATTTTTTTTTCTTTCCATCGTTTTCCTCCAGTGGAGGACCGTAGGATTGCTTAGGTCAGAAGGGACCTTGGGAGGTCACTTGGCCCAAGATCCTGCTCCCAGCAGGGTCGGCTGTGAGGTCAGGCTGGGTTCCTTGCAGCTTTAGATGTCTTAAGTGGCTTGCAGGTTGCAAGAAGAGAAGGGAAGGGGAGCGATTTGAGTTGCATTGGGTGGAAAGTGTCCAAGGGAAGCAAGAATATATGTGATCCATGGCAGTCCTTGTTCATGGAACACAGCCTTCCACTTGCAAGCATGTTAAACTGCCACTTTATGCTGCATTTCCATGATTTCATTAAGGTGATCTAGTAGCAGGCTTCAGTTGAAAGTGCGTCTGACCTGGCTGAAGTTAATCTTTGTAAGGGAATAGGGATGGTCCTTGCCCGGGTTGAGTTGCTGATAATCAGCCTGAAGCTGGCAAGCGGCTGGCTCTGCACCATTTCAGTGGAAACTCCTTGGAGGTGAAATGGTCACGCGCTGTTTTTCTAAGCAAAATGAAATAAATAAATACCTGTTGATTTAAGGATTATCTTAGTCCCCTGATTCCTTTCTGCAGTTAAAATCTTGCATTGTGGTTTCTCTTCAGGCATGGATAGCCATCCCTTTGAAGGGGGATGAGGCACCTCTTTCTTGCCTAGGGTTCTTCTACGCCTTTGGGTGTTCACACTATGCCCAAGCTGTGGTGTTTCATTTCTGTGAAACAAAGTCATGGGTCACTGTTTTGTGCTCTGTTGGTGTTCCTTGTCAGCCCTCTTTAGGGTTTTGCTAAGAGCCTCATGTAAAGACAGAGCTAGGTCTCCAGCCAAGCCCATAGTCTGTCAAGGGAGTTGAGTCTTAAGTGTGTAAAGCCTGTGGTGTGCTGGGGGTGCTCGGGGGTAGGATGGTGGTGCGGCTGGGTCTGTTTCTCGCCCCAGCTCAAGCACGTCCCTGTGTACAAACTGACCTTGATGCCCAACAGCTGGAAAGAGGGATGAAACTTTATTTTGCTTGCTTTGAGAAATTTGTAGTCTTGGCACATGATGCTGTTGTGGAAGAGAAGAAAGATAGGAGCTACATGAGCTGGTGAGGCAGCAAATTATCCTGCTCTTGTATGGCCAGAAATACAGTATGTTCAAGTTTGAGTATAGACACTTGTGGTGTCTCTACATAAAGCACACAGACACAAGCTGGAGTGCGCTTGGACCCTTCAAGGTGTAGCTCTCCATCCTCCCCCCCTTAGTTGCATCCTCTCTCTGTCGACGTGAGTTAAGCACGTGGGGAGACTCAGCCAGATGCATCTCATCCAAGCTCTCTTCTCATCCAAGCTCTTGTCTTGCACAACTACTGAGTTATATTTCTTTTTTTGTAGCTATGTGCCTGACTTAAAGCAAGATGTGGGTGTAGCTCTCTGTTGGGTTCTGGTGTACGTTTATAATGTCTCTTCCAGGTCCCAGAGAAGGTTTATGAAATCCATGTTGGTGTCAAGGTCCCCTAGGAATAGCCTGGCTGTAGGTGTGGGTCGGTCCCCCTCAAGGGGAGGGCTGGATCAGGCCCTTTTCTTTTCAACCCTGGTATTTTCAGTGGTTCAGTCTGGGTGCTCAGCTTCTGTTAGAGAAACCACCTTGGTTTCCATCCTACGGCTTGTAGGAGTCACTGCAAATACCTGTTAGGACCAATGGAGAGTAGAGCAGCGTGTCCCCCGCTTGGATACCATGTGCAGTAGTAAAGGAAAAATAGGTTTTAAAACACACCAATTGTAATGCATGGAGATACTGCATTTGGTGTGGAATGGGCTGCTATTCAATACTTTTATTTCTTGATAGTTAACTATTTATTCAGGATTTAAATGAGCATACTGAGTATGTAAATACTGATTTTTGTCTTGCTGCTACTTCAGTTATCACCTTTGTTAATGTAAAAATAGCAAAAATATGTGGGTTTCAGTATAATTTTTGAGTTATTTGCTGATCTCTCCACCTTGAAGCATTTCTGATATACCCCCAAATGACCTTGAATCACAGAGTTATTCCTCCTTCAGATGCCTTTTTAGGGTCTCTGCTTTTTTGTGTCAAATGCTGGTAATCTGACAGCCTCTCTGCTGTTTTTTAATCAAAATTCTTATGACTATCTTCTATTACTTGTAAAGCATGACCATTAAGAAGGTATATAATCCTGGATATCATATATCATGGTTGAGCATTAATGGAAGTGGAGCATCTAATCCATATAAATATATCTTTGAAAAACCTGATCTTTAAGTCCAACCCAGACTATGAATGTTTTTGATAGACCGCCAAGAATTCTTTTATTGTATTCAGCATCTACGTCGTTGGTTTTGAGGGATGAACTTAAAACAAATTAATGAAAAATATTTACTTTAGAAGACTTCCTTAAGTCTACTGTCTTTTCATACTTTACATAAATATGCAGACCGAAATAAAATTCTCAAAAACATTGACATTTTTACTTTTACAGTACTTGTCTAAGAACTGTTAGGGTGGTTTATGCTTGTTGGGTGCATAGGACAACCTCACCTGGGAGGAATTAGCAAATGATTTAATTGTTAAGGAATGCGGTCCCATTAGGCAAAAAATAAATAATTGAATGCAGAAGATCATTAGAAACTTAGCACTTGATTGAAATAATATCAACCAACTCTTTAAGATTTCAGAATGAGTTTTTTTTGGAAGAAGGAGGGAGGTTATGTTGATAAATAACCCCTCTAGGGGTTTTGAGAAATGTAAGTGCAGGAGAGCTGGTCCCTGCTCCTTAATTCACCAACTGCTCAGTAAATGGGGAATAATTATGTGGGGTTTGTTGCTGCTGGTGGTGGTAAGGATGGCTGAACACCTCCTTGAAGAAGGGACTTGGACAGACACTGTTTAAAAAGCCGCTGCTGCTTCTGCTTCTTTTAATGAGAAAATAACGATACAGCCCTGCAGCGGGAAGGGCTTGTTGGAGAGAGATGCAGTGGACAGGTGACTCGGTCTGGATTTGGGCCACCTCATTTGCAAAGGAAGGCAAAATGTCTTGGTGAGCAACAAGGGCATGCGCTACGTATTTCATCCTTCATGGTAAGACCATCATATAAATAATCTGCACAGGCAGGTGCTTGCTTTTCATGTCAGAAGAGCAGGCTCGTTCACGGTGGCCATCGCCTCGGATAATCTTACCCGGAGGCGCTTCACTGTGCCTGGCAGGTAAGTGAGGAGATAGGAGGACAATGCAGAGCAGAGGTCAGTTTTGAGGTGCCTGCAGCAGATAACGAGGAATCTTAAAGAGTATTCTTCAACTATGAACAGAATGAACTAACCAAAAGTGACTGAGGAGTCTGTAGGTATGATTTTATAAGCAAAAAAAATAATTTTTCTGCTCATTTTGTAACCTTGTTTAGCGATTGCCAAACACATCTTGACTTGTCAAAGCACAGGACCTGTTTCAAAGCATAGTTGCACTTCTCTGAGTACATCTCTGATTTCACTGCAATCTGCAGTGATTTGATTAAGGAATTTATTAGCATTAATAAATATTAGCAGTAATATTTCTTCTTCTAAGGCTGAAATGGTACCTCTAAGAAATAAATTGCCAAGAATGGTGACTTAGCAGCAGTTGCCCATTGCTTGCCCCACGACATTTACCACCACTCTGTGTAAGACATGGACTCACGTGTGTCGTTTCAGGCTCAAATCCCTTTTTAATTGCAGCAGGGGAGCTGCAGGCCTGCCTTCAAATGTATTGTTTTTGAGTCCAGCTGTACTATACGTTCTGTTTCCATTCCTCTTCCTCCATTTATGTAATTTAAATACCTCTCTAGAGCTGTTGCTCTTTGTCTGTGGTGAGCAATACAATAAATATGAGGAGAAAAAAAAAATTTAAATAAAAATTAAAGTACCTCCAGAAGGTGGGGTAAGGATAATGAAATAGAGAAAAAAGGGAGCACCAAAGTCCATGTCTGCGGTATTGAGAATTCATCCTCTCACCTAAAAATCTTTGCTGGAAAGAATTAAGAACTGAAACAAGGGAGAAAAAAACCACCTCTGCCTGAATATTTTCCTGTATTTTGTTCTTGTTGAAAGAAGGTGTGAATCTCGCCCGCAGTGTTCGCTGGCTGGGTTTTTAGCAACATTAGGCTTTCCTCCTCTGGTTTACTTCACTGTGTTGCAGCTGTCCTACTTGAATGCTGCTTTCCTTTTTGTTTTGTCCAGGAATATGTGAAACTTGAGAAGTAAAAGCTGAATGAGAAGTTTTATGCAGTTGTTGTAGTCTAATGAATGGCCCCCGTGCGAGATCTCCAGTGCTAAATACGAACCATTTTCAATTGCATGCAAAACTCATTTAAAAACAGTCTAAAAGTAGCTCAGTGTCTGATATTTGTGCTTCAAGCTCTGTGGTGGGGAGATTGCAATCTTCTCTCTTGTGTTTATTTTTAGTAAACGTGAAATCCTTGAGAGAATTTATCTTTCAAGAAAAAAAGAATTGAAATTAAAACCTGCAGACATGGACTTAAAATATTTTAGGTACAGTTTTTCTGTGTTGTAAGTTATTTTTACTCGAGCATGGACTATCCTCTGTACTGAGAAAGGTTTGTGGGGTTTTTGTTGGTGGTTTTTTTTTTTTTTTTTTTTTTGTAGGACTGGATCAGCTTCCTCTTCTGTTTAGGTTTTCTGGGAGCATTAATCTACATACTTTTCTTTCAGGTATGCTCTTCAGGGGGTGGAGGGGACAAGTATTCAAAAAACTTGAACAATTTTCCTTAGGTGAAGGATCATTACAAGTTCAGATGCTGCCATTATTAGTGAGACTTCTGCCAGCTGCAGTTTAATTTTCTAAATGTATAAATGTTGAAATTCCTGGTAGTTATGGAAGTATGTGTATTTTTGTGCTTTGGGGAGCTGTAGCTCTGAGATGCCAGGATAATATTTAGTGAATGGCTGCTGATGAATTTGAAGAAGAGAACTCAGCCTCAGCTGGTAATGCTAATTAATCATAAAAAATGCAACTGTTTTGGTTTCTAAGCTCCATGCAACAAAAAAGGTTTGTGGGGTGGAAAGTAACTGCGAAGCTGCAAAGTCAAGTGTGAAAGCTGAGCAGAAAACAGTGAGTTAGGGACTTGGTGCACACCAGTATCGTGCTTTGCAAACCTTGGGGTGCTTCTCCTGGTGGGCACCTTCTTCAGGAAACGGCCTCTTGAGATGGGTGGTCTTGGAACTTTAGAGATGGGAGAAGTGACATGGAAGGAAACAAAGCTCAAAACTAACTAAAAAAATTTCAATGGTTTAGTTTTGGATCATTGCATTGTGCTGTAGTATCATCCTTATGTGAAGACCAAGACAGAAGGTGCCACGGTGCCATGGAGGACATGGGTCAGGCCAGGTTAGACCTGCAGGTTTGAGATGACCCCATGTGTTTTTGCTGGCATTGCTGAGTACTGCTGCTTTGTTCTGCACCTTCCACTGCTCAGCAGCTCTGCAAATCCAGACTACACTGGTTTTGGGGGTTGATTGGTTTGAAGTTTTGGGTTTTTTGTTGCTGGGTTGTTTTTTTTTGTTTTTTTTTTGTTTGTTTTCTTTTCTTTTTTTCCTGAAGTACCTAAAAATAACCACAACTCTGGTCACCTGGTAGGAATAGTCATCTGTTGTAGAGGCAAGTAAGGAAGTAAATTTTTGTTGGTGGCATTTGCTTGCTGATAAGACTTTTTATTTTTTTTTTTTTATACTTTTCCTTTCCTCATTCTCTACATGCCTTCTAATTTCTCAAGAAACAAGGTGTGGGACCTTCTGGTGCCTTAGTGCACAACTAAATTATTCTCTGCTTTTTATGCGTGTGCTGAGATAGACAGCAGTGCAAGCCCTTGGTAGGTGAATTTAGTGTGGACAGCTGTGCAACTGTATATTATTTTGAAGAAAACAAGTATTTTGCTCATGTTACAAAGTATGCCCAAGGGATTAGAGTTGCAGGTGAAATTTTCATTTGAGTTAGCTGCGTCATTCCCTGTAACATGCCTGAAAATGGTGAATAGACATTTGCCCTTACTTTTTTTCTTTTTTAATTTTACTTTTGTCCTGAAGCAGTTAATGCTGCAGCATATGTTGATTTTGAGGCAGAAACAATACGAGGCAGTTGCTGTGGTCTGCTGGGTGTGGCTCAGAAAGGTCTTGTTTCTGATTCCCTTTGCTAGGCTGAGCTGGAAAGGGCTAATTATAGAGACAAACTGGGGAAGGAAGAGAACAGGGTCAATTAGAGCATCCAGCACAGTTTCCTTTAAATTAGTGGTTGGGCTGGAGAGATTAAAAAAACCCAAAAAACAAAACCAATGAAGAGGCATGGAGTGAGATTTCAAACACTCTGGTGTGGAGCAAGGTCGGCAGCTACAGCAGTTGTTGTACAGATTCGGTTTCATTTAAGTAAAGGACATGTTGAATTAATAGTTTTATTACCAGAATTGTCAAATTGAACTGAAAACACGGAGGAGATACTACTGCTGTTTTTCCTCTTTAATATGTTTTTGAATAGTCGTAGGATGTGATAGTGAATGAAGCAAAGAAATGCTTTGCCCCCAACCACTGACTAAAATGGATCTTCTGTGTTAAAAGGATTGTGTGATAATTTAAAGTCTTTAATATTCAAGATGTTATATTTTCAGAAAAAGACTACTTTTGCCCCTGTATCTTATGTAAATGTAAAATAGATCAATTCTGAACGTGTTTTGTCTCTAGTTGGAGAGCAAACTGGGGCTGAACTTCTTTTTCTTGAGGCTGTTTTACGTGTTTAAAAGTTGTTTGGGTTTTTTTAATGGATTTATGTATGAACTAACTCAGATTAGAGGATGAAGTATTTAAAGAGGTGATGCAGAAGCAGTACAAGCTCTTGGCTCATAGCTCTGCAGGTGTGGAAAGCAATAAACCCCTATGCCAACTGGAATTCATGCAAATCAGTTAAAAAAAAAAAGCTTTTATGGTACTTTTACTAGATGATGCTTTCAATCTCTTAACACCCCCTTGTATCTGTTTTTCTCCTTTTAGGAAAAAAACCTTGGTTGGTAGACCCTCCCTGTTTCTGCTGTTTATTTTTGCTTCTCCTTTGCTGGACCGCCTGCCTGGCAGCATGCAATTACCAAGAATTGCTGAGCAGAAATGGAGATGGCAGAGCAGGGAGAAAAAATCCCTAGTTTCGTTTGTGCTTTTCAATCCAGATTGGCAAATTCCTTCTTTCGGTGGCATGACTCATCCCAGGCTTCCTTGCTGGAGGCCACTTCTGGCAGGGCATCAAACAAGCAGCCCATTGCTTTCAAAGCGGAGCTGAACCGGGACCTTCCTTGAAGGCTGTTTTTTCTGGTCCTGGGATCTCTCATTGCACCAAAGGTGGTGAGATGCACCCAAATCTCAAGGAAATCTGTGGTAAACTCAATTACTTCATCCTGAGGGTGAGAGAGTTTCTTCTTGCTACTTTGAGCAAGACATGTGCTTGTCCAGAGGGTCTTGCCCAGCTGGGGATGTGTTGGAAAAGACCCTTTGAGATCAATGGTACCATCAGCAGAACAGTTTTTTCACTTTTTAGTTTCTTTTGTAGAGTTGATATGTAGGGTTTTAGTGTGTCACTTAGGAAATTCTTAGGCTAGGAAGGGAATCTTTTGTTTTATTTTTCCTGAGGGTATAGGTGGAGGTATGCTTTGCTCAGGGCTGTGATGCCAGCAGAAATTCCTGTCCTCTCCTTCGTTGTCCTGGTAAAACTAACAACATAAATGCTTCTTCCTCGTTTTGGTTAAATCAAGTTAGCTTTAAACCTTTGAAAGAGTAATTTTTTTTTTCATAAACTTATTTATTCAGAGCAAGGAGTGTGAGCAGTTCCGCAAGGAAGAGTTTAGGA
The DNA here is from genome assembly GCA_026212715.1 of Elanus axillaris. Lineage (NCBI taxonomy): Eukaryota > Metazoa > Chordata > Aves > Accipitriformes > Accipitridae > Elanus > Elanus axillaris. The sequence goes on along the minus strand of JANZLQ010000002.1, from coordinate 966,860 downwards.
TGGTGCCGCCAGCAGGGAAAGACACAGCTGGACCTAGGAGAGGACATCGATCTGCAGCATATGTCACCAGTAACTTGATGCAAGAATCTCCTCGTTGTGAGCTCTACTCTTGTTTTTAGGAAATATTTTTTTTGACTGAAACACATTGTCAATGTTTTGTAGGTTTCTAATACGATTTTATAAATGGTTTACAGTATTATATAGTATTTTTAGGCTTATTCTACTTGCTTATTTTATTGCCTGTGTGCCCTAGTTACAGCCCTGGGTCTCTTGCAGAAGTTGCAAACATCTTCAGTGTTTGAGCTGGATCCATAGGGTCTACCAAGGAGGGTGACAAAAAACTATAGGGGTCTTGGCACACCTATAGCCTTGGCTGTGGGATATTTCTGTTTTGTAGGTGTTATGTAAGGGAGAGAAAAGCTTGAGAGAATATGAAAAGGATGTATAAATATTTACAGCCTGCCTCTTTCAAATGTGTGATGGGAGAGTCTTGGAAAATCATGAAAGTGGTGGGGTTTTTTTTTGTTGTGTGTGGGTTTTTTGTTTTTTTCTTAGTGGGTTGGAAATGGAGATTGGCATCCTGAGCTGGCAGAGGAGTCAACCTCTTGATAGTGATCTTAAGTTATACACGAGGAAGAGCCTTAGAGGTACAGATAAAAAATGCAAAGTTAATTCAGTAAGGATGTATTAGGATGTAAGAGACAGGCAGTGTGGTTGTATAAAAGTAATTATTGTTGCTGCAATGTCCTGGCAGGTTGGGGCAGGGTGAGATTGCCTTTCCCCTGATCAGAGGGAAGGTGCTCCAGCAGCTGAGAGAAGTGTCCAAGAAGGGAGTTTTACCTCCCCTCTGCCCCCCAATCTCTGTTGGATTTAGATCCCTCAATTTTTAATTAGACAGTGACATTTTAAATACCATATCACTCTGGTTCCTCTTTTACTGCCATATCACATACACATTTCTTTCTTTTGTCCACTTCTTGGTTATTTCATGAGTGACAGAGTCCATAGCACAGAGCTGTTACGGTTTTCATATCATGTCCTTATTCTGCATCTATATTGTGCAGTCCTTGGATGTTTGGAGGGCTGCTATAAAACTTACAAGTATATTTAAGCAATTTTTTCTTATTTTTTTCAGCTGGTGTTGATGCAATGGTTTGTGCATTCCCTCCTCTTTTTGTTGCACAGTGTTTTGTGACAATTTAAAACATTTTAAAACCAAGGTTCCTACTTTTTTTTTGGTAAAGCTCCACATTTTTATTTCAGATTGTTTCCTGCAGAGTGCCGAGCTGATTTTTCATGTGTCTCTGATCTGTCAGCACAGCTGTTGAGCAAGTGAAATTTCACTGCATTGCCAAGTTCTTTTGTGCTATTCACTTTTTAAATCAGTCCTTTAGGTAAGAGCACCTAATTGTAAGGTATTGTGATTGTGAGGTGCTCGGTGTATCGTACAACTAAGTTGTCTCTATTTCCAGTTAAGATTTTAGATGGTCACCTTTAGGTAGTTGCATGTGAAGACTGTACCTGCGTGCAAAGTGGCTTTCTGTAGTCAAGTGTGCTGAAGAAGGTAATTCTTTATTAGGTCTGTGTTAATGATTTTAGTAGTCATATTTAATTTTGCATGGGTTTAGATTTCTGATCATGCTCAGTGGTGCGAACAATTTTGTTGTTTTCTTTCCTTTCCTACAGTATGCTTAGCCTAGTCAAGATGTTATACCCAGCTTGAATTTTCTCCGTTTCCTATGATTCTCAGTTAACCCTCTTTTCAGGAAATTGGTGGCTTCCTGCAGACTATTTGTAGTTGGCCAAGAGAAGCGAGGTGATGTCTATGCAATGAAATATGATGAAGTCTTTGGGAAAGATTAGTTTGGAGGTACCAGGGTGGGGCTTTTTGTTTAAGGCATTATCGAGGTGAAAACCAGCAGCAGTGGCACTTGCATTAATCTTATTTACTCGTGTTTGAAGAACATCTGATGCTATTGTCTGTTCCTTCATATGTGAAATCTAATCTCTGCTTGAATTAGCCTTTGTAATAAGGGTCTTGCTTGATAAGTGAGTAGACAAATATTAGGGCATTGCTACCAAGGGCTTTATCCTTCACTGAGATAAAGCGGTTGAGCTTGAATGTAGGTTATTTATGCATAGAAAACAGACTTATCAGCGTTAGTGAATTACCCCTATTGCAGAGAGCAGGCACTCCTGCCCCTGAACAAAGCTGGATTTAGCTAGATGGCTTCTTCCTTATCACAGAAATAAAATATTTTTCCATTTTTCCATGTGGACAGTATTTCTGGTGCTGCCTACAGCGTGCATGCAGAAAATTTATAAAGAATCTGGTGTCCGTGGGCAGCTCCTGCGTCAGCCCAGGGCTTCCAGTGCCATGCCTGAAATATGTGCAGCCTGTTCCCTCAGTGCCTACACAGTCCAGTGACCTGGTGAGGAGGAGGAGGATGACGATGGGGGACAGAAGCAGATTGTCGCCATTGCAAATAAAACCACTTGTCTGTCCCGCTCTGGAGTGGAGGGATCCTGGAGGCTGAGCATCTTCTGCTCTGGAATGTAATGAGCAAGTTGAGCTGCACTGAGTCTCAAAGCTTGAGCGAGATACCGTATCAGTGTTGGAAGGTGGCTGGTGTTGTGGGGCAGGGGCTGTTACTTATTTACTTCTGTTAAGGCTTGGACAGTGTAGGCACAAGGGAAAATAAAAATCGTGTTAAATGAAGTATTTCTAAAGTGTCTTTATGACTTTCCAGAGTGCTGGTGGTTGTGATGTGGATTTTTTGGCTTTTTCAGGGGAAAGTGGGGAGAGAACATTACTTCCACAGGTGATTCTGCAGCTGATGAGAAAGGTAGTGCTAGGGTAGAGATGGCAGGCGTTGTAGACAGGAGGTTTCCTCCTGTCCTTATGCAAAATTCCTGTTGCAGCTTTATGTTACGGGAGATTCCTTCGCAAAATAACACCAGGACACCTATTGGAAAGCACCCCCTTGTTAACTCTTGCAAAGCATAGCAAGCCAGCCCATGAAATGGCCGTGGTCAAGATGAATATGAAAAAACTTTGAAGTTCGTCATGTTGTGGGAGATCAAATAAACCATTCTCACTTAATCATATTTCTATATAAACTCATTAGCTAACCTTCTCCGCTTTATATTTCTCCTAAGTCATATTTTAAATGCCCTAGTGCCACCATTTGGTGGCTTTGATAGTCATCTGATTTAATCGTTCTTTGCGTTGTTGTATAATGGTGCTTTGTTTTGCTCTGGTTGTGGTGCAGAGCGAAGGGACCTGCAAAATTTTGGGGAGGTAAGGGGGTACTGAAAGACGGGAGTGTGATGTAGCACACTCTGTAGTTTGACAAAATGAGTAACCAGATCAGCATGTTGGAGTCAAGTTGCATGATATACAAAGTAGTCGTCAACTTAGGTAATTTCAGTGGAGGTAATTCAAAATTAAATTTGAACAGATCCTAAAATTATCCACATCTGAATTTTGAAAGCTTCTGTGTGTCTGGGTCTTGCTTGGTTTTCCCCACATCTGTGCTCTTGCAGATGTTTGCCAGCAGAACTCATGGGACTAAACTTCCTAACCTCTTCTGGTTGGTCTTGGTATAGCAGTCTTCTGCCTGCATTGTCCACCTTAAAACTGAAATGGTGACCAGAGTCCTTAGGCATGGGGAAGACAGACAAACTGATGCATGCTTTCCTTTGGAAATTTCCCCAGATCTCTGTGTTGGTTGCTTTGTAGGCTTCTCAACCTAACAGGATTTCTGGTGGTTGGTGTGATGCGCCTCCACTTGACTCACTTGGAAGGAGTCAACCCCTTTTCTACCTGCCTGATCCAGTCAGAGTCTCACTGTGGATGTGTTCGGACAGAGTTTTGGCCAGTTGCTTGTACTGTTGGCACATGAAATGTAAAAAATACTTACCATCTCCAGAAATATTTTCAGTTGACTAATTGGCTCCATGGTAAGCTCATCTCAGTTTTGGCTTTTCTCATTTTCAGTCACAGAAAGCAATGGCCAGATGATCCCAGGGAAGGAGTGTAGTGGAGGATGTTACCTCCTGTGCGGGAACATACTGTCCCCCTTCATTTAATTGGCTTGATCCAGTGCTTCTCATCTGCTTCAGTGAAAAAACAGCTGGTTTAACTTTCCTTAGTGAAGATTGACACACTTTCACCCAAAAAACCCCAAACTTGGCGAAGTAGTAAGGGTCAGCCTGAAACGAGATGTCATCCATTGCATACTTGCGTGGAGGGCTGTGGCAAGGACCTGCTGGGATCCAGATTATTTATTTATAAAAACAAATTAGAAGTGTGTTTTCCATGGCTGCTTGTCAAAGAAGCCTCTTTGATTTATGTTCTTGCATCTTTTGCATCTGAGATTAAAACCAGCATGGCTAAATGATGAGGTTCAGGGTGATATGAGCCAAACAGATGCGCTTCAGAAAATGAAACTTCAATCTTGGATTTACTTAGCTCATTTCCTAGTGTCATTACATTATCTGGATGATGAATGCACTTTAGTTGTGTGATCCTACACTGACTATATTTTTAAACATTTTTTTCACGCTCTCTTCTGTTGATATCATCACATAGCCAAGTTAATAGATTTAAGGCAGTTTCATTTCCATACCATATGTTCTCTAAGGCATTTTGGAGGGATAATTACACTTATATATTGTACTTCACCATATGATGCCGATACGTAGTCTGTTTTTCAGGTAACAGCAGTAGGCATATGTGTTCTCAGAGAAGCTCTGAGATGACTTGTGTTTTCTGAAGGTGCCATCTCCTGTTGTCTTTTGAGGAGCCAAGAAGGATGACACCTTGGGTGTGAGGACAAGGAGATCATGCAGTCACTCTGGAAGTGCTTATTACACTTATTTAACCCACCGGCCCGTTAGTAGGATGTTTCCTTGAAGAGCAACTTCTAACCCATTATTTCTATAACATTAATTATTGGGGAGGGTAGGAGTTCCTACAGTAACTGTAAGTATTGCAGTGAATTTAAAGGATTGAGGCAAAGCAGGATCTTTCCTGCTTAAATTGCCATAGCTAACTGTAAATGTAATTATAAAACTGAATGATGTACTCGGAGAAAGCTCAGTCTCTTCTGGGAAGGATATGATTTTTTTTTCCTATCTAACAAATCGTGATGGATGCCTGAAGAACAAACTCAGCTGCAGTTACAAACTGCTTCTGAGGCTTCACTGATTTACCTAAATCACTGGAGCAATGTACTGAAGTTGACAAATCTTAACAGCATCTGGATGGTACTAAATAAGTTGAAACTTTCCTTCTTTAAACAAATATAGTAGTTTGTTTCAAGTGATTTGTGTTAGAGGTGAACAGGTTGTTCTTAGACAAGATGTGACTGAACTTTGGAGGAAAAAAATACTCAGTTGGGTTATTTGGGAACTTAGAGTGGGAAATTTCTTCTTCCTTGTGCATGCTTCCACAGGGTTTGGGTTTTTTTAAAATAAAATTTCTTTTTTTTTTTTTGATGATGAATGGAGCCTGATAGAATTCAAACCAGAATGCCAGTATGTTTTTTTTATTGTTTAGCAAAGTTGGTGTTTGCTCAGTTAAAATTTAACTTTACGAAGTAGTGCAGAGAGAACACTTTATTTTCCCATAGCAGACTTATTTTTACTGCTTTTCTAGAAGTTAATGTCCTTTAATATAAATGATGAACTTATGGTCTTAGTAGAGAAGATACCTTGAAATGTTATGAAAATACAGCTGCTAATAATTTGCATTAGAAAATTAATTGAGCAATTAAAAAGAGCTTGGTATAGAATCACTGGGAGTGACTATTATATCAGATCTATTGCTGTATTTTAGGTTATTGAAGCTGAAACGTCTATCTAGTTGATTTCAGGACTGTGGCTGCAATCTAAGTGGTACAGGCATAAAGGTGATAAGGGAGACTTCCAAGGAAGGATGTGAATGAGTTAGATGATAAAACTGGGGAATCCCTTTAGTGGTAGCAGTTTGGAAAATGGACTTGCAAGAGGTACCTTCCTCATGAAAACCGGAGAGCCTGGGGTGACCTTTGATGCAGAGGAATCCCAAAACAGCAGGTTATGGAGTATGAGGACGAATAATTTGGTCTTGTGTTTCCCTCTTCATTTGAAAAAAAAATAAATCCCCAAACCTCTGTTTAAGAGAAACATGTTTTAAAAAAGGCAACAACAAAAAGTCCTCATTCTTTTAAAAAACTGTCTTTCAAACCTGATCATTCTTTAAAGGTTAGGGTTGAGGATGTTAAAGTCAAATTGATGAGTAATTTCACCGCAGGCTTGATTGGAAAGGCTCAAGGAAAGTGGAAAAACCATGAGGCTCAAGTGTAAAGTCAATGAGGACAACCAAGAATTCAACAAATGAGTTCCCATGTGTCTGTCAGACCCCAAGTACTAACAGCTTAAAAAAAATTGATGCCTTTCAGTGTCCGGGAAAATTTAGATTACTTTCTGCCTGCAGCCAAGGATAATAATCCTAAGCTGGTTAAAATGCTTTTTTCCGTAGAAAGTGACTTTGGGGCTGAGGATTGAAAGATAGAAAAGTTGTCTCCTATCTTATCCAATCTTGCAAAATCAGCTAAATCTTGGGTTTCTGATCCAAATTGTGGTCTGCGATTCCTGTGCACGCAATATACGTGCACTTGGCATATCACAGATAGCATTTTATGGGGAGGATGACATGAGGACAGGACCACTATGAACAGAAAGAAGAACTTTTCATATCATCTTATCTCTCAAAAAAAACCCCAAAACCACAGTGTGTAAATGTCAGTGACAGTAAAGAAATAGGGAGATCTGTTTTGGTCCTCTCTGAACAAGGCATGTTGATTAGTAATAACTTGGCATTCATCTGATCAATAAGATGAGTCCTAAAATCCTTTCTGTGCAAGATCAACGTGTCTCAATTTCCTTTTCACTGCATTTTTCATTTTTCTTAGTGTACTTTTAAATTTGCAGGAGTAACACACCCATACCTTCTTCTGACTGTGTTTGGGCCGGCAGCTAATCTTGGGAGCTCTTAGGACATTGGACAAGCGCTGTGTCTTCATGTGCTTGGTGAGAGCTGAGCGGTAGCATCTGCTGTGGGACAGACCCATTATCACTGCAGGGCGATGGTAGAGAGGATGGCTTCTTGCATGTTATGGCCCCAGGCAGCTGCCTGTTGTGGCCAGCACCACTGTCCTAATGTTTCTAATTCTGCCGGTGAAATGGAGTGCAAGTAATTGCAAAAACCAATAGGTTAAATCTTCTGATTTTTTTTATTATTATTTTGGTTTATTGCTGGATCCCCTCTTCATCCCCCACTCCCTGTTTCATAATGACCTTGCTTTGCCTCCAGCGAGAAAATTGAACTAATTCTGTTGACTTGTCTTTTTAAATACTCGTTATTGGATTTACCCGACCTCTTTTTCTGATGTGGAGAGTTGTGCTGGCCTTGTGCCAGCTGAATAATTTGTAGTGATCTGAAAGTGTTTGGTTCAAATGGTTTACAGTTCCCCTTGCCTAACTTCTACTTTAAATAAAATGATTCTTGTGAAACTTCTAGGTATGTTGATTCAGTTGGGCAGATAAGCATTTGAAGTAAATCATTGGGTATGAAAAAGATACACAAGATGCATGCACAAGACTGAAAATATTGCAGCTGGAATATTTGCAATGTTGCTGATTATGAATAAAAAATTTAGTAACTTGATGGAAGTAAATGGTGTAATTTTTTTAGGTAGGATCTTGGAAGGTGTTTTTGTACTGAGGTCTGGTGACTTTAGGGACTGAGGTTTGTGATCTTGCCTCATATTTTAAAGTGGCAAAAAGTATGGTTTCTCTTTTATGACTGATGTTTGATTCTCGTAAATCAGGTTTTAGTGTTGGGGAAAATGCTGTGTATTTTATAGGTGGTGATGTGCTTGTGGAAAACCATCTAGATCTGGGTATCGTGGAGTGCCTGCAGTTCCCATCTCAGTTGTCCTTAATGTAAATAAAAGGTAGAAATGAAACCAGCTGTGTTATCTGAGCCTGATCAGCTATAATCAGCATTGCATTTCAGTTTCTTCAGATAACACACGGCTGCCCTTGGCTGTGTCCTGTCCCCTTCCAAGGGCAGGGGTGCCAGCCTTGTGTTCTGTTCTGTCTTAAATACAGGTCCTGCTGTGTGTCTGCTCCAGGGTGCGAGGTTGGGGAGGTATGCTGGGCTGGAGAGATTCACAGTGGTCCTTGCTTTGTTTTGGGTGGACTCATGGTCTTAGTAAAGCCTACTGTGTGCTTACATTTATCATCACTATACACTGATGTTAGTATACCTGATAGAGTCTTATGAATTGGGGCAGCATTTTGGAAACTGTCATCTGCCTGTGGAAATAATTTGTTTACAGGGGTCACATCAAATGAAAGCTTCCCTACAAAAACAGGTCAATGTTATGAGGACCTTGCTTGCACTAACAAGTCCTTCTCCCAGGACATTTGGAGATAGAAAAGGAGGCATAGAAATCATTTCAAGCTTATGGAAGCTATTTGGTTGCTCTCTAATTTAAAAGTTATCATAATAATTTAAAAATATCTTCAAGAAACTTAAGGATTGTGTTTATAATAAATTCTTCACTGCAGAGTTGTTAAATGCAGAATTGTCTTTTTCTGTTACTGATGGCATCTTTATACTAGCAAAGAAAGTATCTAAAATATACTGCTAATATTCTTTACAAAGGAAGAGGCTTAAAACCCGTGTGTACTGCAGGTTTTGGAGGGATGTCTGTATTTCATCTCCTGTGTCAGGTGGCACTGATGGTTTTCCATACCGAGATATGGGGAATGCTCTATGTTTTGTGGGGGAGAGGTGCCACTGCTTTCCCTTGAATGTGGAAAAGAAAAACTGTGAGAGACAGGCTATTATGTGGTAGAAAGTAAAAGGTGAGAGGGCCTGATGACTTTCTTTGGGAATAACCCTGCAACTGAAGCTAATAGTCCTTGAATAATTAGAAGAATCACCTTAGCAATGTTCAAACCCAATATATCCTAGGGGAGGCTTTAGATTTATAGCAGGTTTCAAAGAAAACGAATATACGAGGTGAAAGAGAGATTTTTCTCATATTGCATTTGGCACCCCCTTTCAGGATAAGCACGATTATCCGCTGACTGCAATTAGGGCAAATGCCGTCACTGGAGCTGCTTTGTGAGCTGCCCTGTGGTAAATGCACAAACAGATGTTGAAGAGGCAGTTTTGTAAACCTGGCTTAAAAGAGCTTCTCTTTCTCCACATGCTGTTTCTACTTGGGATGTGGAATTATCTCTGAGACGTTTAATACTTTGCTGCTGCAATCTCTGTCATCTAATTTCTTAGACCGTCTGAGGATGCTTGACCTCTGTCGGTGCAGACTGCCTGAGCTGTATGCTCAAGGACCATTTGTTTTCCATTTGTTTTAATCTTTCCTTTTTGAGGATGGACCAGGTCAGAATTTCTTTTTTGTAGGGGTACTCTATCCTAATGAAAAATCATGCCTGCCAGTGGAGAAGAGTGGGAAGCTCACCCCCCACCTCTTATTCTGGATGGAAAAATAGTCCCTCTGAAGACAAGGGAAGACACGTGGAAGTACGAGACACTCTGAACAGAAAAGATAAAGCAAATACATTGTGCTAGTTTGAATTGAATATGCTCGGTTTTAATTCGTGCCCACTGAAGCATTGAAATCATTCCACTGCCAGTCTTGTGAATATTCCTACTTTTTGCTGCTTGATCTCCAAAGAAACCAAATCTGCAACCTCCAGACAAGATGTTTTTTTTCAGAGAATGTGATGAGATTCAGGCTGTTACCTCAATCAGCTTAATTCTTACCTTATTGGAGTAATACAGTGACTATTTTTTTTTAATTATTTTCCAGAATGTGCTTTTGAATTATATTTGCTCAACAGCTACATTCCTCTGCTACCCTATTTTGTGTCTAGGTCTAGCTTGGCTGTTGAAGGTGGCAGCTGTTACCCAAGTGCAAGAATGAAATTGTGGTCCGAGCTGCTATGTTGTGTTCTAGCTTTTGCCCAAAGCTGGGAAGATTCAAACGAAACATGAAGTCCATGTATGTCTTTGTCCCCTGGTGTCATCTTAATCCTTGTCTGTAGGTGCTGCTTGTTGTGCTTCATATTGGGTGGCCATGTGGAATTACCTGCTTGGTAGGTTTGGAAATCAGGATGCTTTCTTCCTAATCATTATCGGTGATGTACAATTAGCAGAAGGTGTATGAACCCTCATAAACCAGCTTTAAATAACCTAGAGGATATCAGAGGCACCTTAGAATATGTGTTTATTACGGCAGTGTGCTGTGTCACAGTGTCTGCTGTAGGTCCTTGAGCATTTACTGTTTGTCTCATTTTAAAAAGGTCAATTATGGTGTCCCTAATCAATGCATCAGTTCCCTGGTACCGGTCACCAAACATGGCTGAATTTCTGCAGGCTTCAGTCAGCACATTGGCTCCATCAAGAAAAGCAATAACATGATAACCTTAAGGAGAAGCTGAATTTAGCTCAACGAGGGCTTGTAGTTCCCACAGACCCATTAAAAGGTCCAGTACTCGCTTGGTCAAGCATTTGTCTTTAATACATGTTGTGTTTGGATGCTAGCACTGATCTCTCACCGGCTATCTGTAGCACTGTGAAAACAAAGACCATGCACATGTAGGAATTTCTCCTTTTGCTGTTATTTTTTTTTTAAATGAAGTGGTCTTTTCTATGATATTCCAATGCTTGTTTTAACCAAGCAAATAAAAAGTTAGTCTTGGTAACAGTACCTCCCACCTTGCAGAGGATAGCAACCTAGTTATTTAGTCTCTCACATCCATTTTTCAAAATACATCTTGACTTCAACTTGTATTTTTGCTCCTAGATGAGCAGCAGAGGTGGAAACTTTCTCCATGTTGCCATGCTGCGCCTCTGTTTATTCAAAGGATCTCTAATGTCCCAGAATAACCCTGTCTCCATAGTCTGTCCAGTTCTTGTCTTCCGTATTAGCAATGTTGAGAGTGATGCCAGGATAGCATTTCATTTTCTTAGTCCTTCATGTGAGATGCAAAGCTTATTTCGGGTACATCATGAACAATTAAAGTAGCTGTTGATTGCAGCTCTGTGTCCGCATGCTACAGAATTCAGAAACAAGATAAAAATTTGGGAAAAAGTAAGATTTGCATAGGAAGCTTGGCCCCTGTTAGGGCTAAGTAGACAAAAAGACAAGCCGCAGTGTGGAGATTCACGCTAAAAGTACTAACCATGCTAACAGTGGTGGAATATATATAATGTATATAATACTGGTGGTATTTCAAACAAGCTGTCCCTTTAATTTTAGAATAGGAATCTTAATTAGTGAAATATCAGCCTTGAAATATTTTGATGACATGCGTTATTAAATACTTACATAGCTTCCCCTCTTTTTTTTTTCTGCTTCTCTTTTTTTATATGAATGCTTTCAAAGAATTACAAAGCTTGTGTTTTCAGGCAGCTGACAATAACTATTTTTAGTGAAGCTGTCATCTATAATTCAAGGAATTTTTCAGTATTTCTTGGATTGTAAGAATGCTTTTGTTTTTGGTTTCATGTCCTGATGCATTCAGAACATTCTTCTTCGAGTTTAAAAGCCACTCTTGTGTTGTGGCTCTTACCTGACAGCTTAATTTTGAGATTGAATATATTGTTTTGTGGTTAGTTTAAATACAACATCTTATTTGTGCCCTTGCTTGTAAATTACCATGATCTGTGGGATGAATATATTTTATAAATATGACCTTTAGAGGAAAAAGACATTTGTTTTTTTTTTGTCTTCTTTCTTTTCATAAACTGGTTGCTGGAAGTCTTTTTTAAAATATGACTCATCCTGTTTGGTGTTTGTGTTGTTCTTTTTTTGTTTGCTGGTTTTTTCCTTTGTAAGGTAACTAAGCAGATTTAGCAGTACAGTTTTAATATTCTTTGATGACTTATTTCTGAATGCTTTAAGATGTATTCTTTGTGCTAGCTAGGCTATATAGAGAATGTCTAGGTTGCTATGAGCTACACTGGCTTGCAGTCTTGGGTAACAGGATTGGGTACCTGGCACCTGCATGGACTGGGGAGCAGAAGGATGCTTTCAGGTTGGCGTTACAAGCTTTTGCGTAGATCTGCACTGAAAAGAAACACTAATTTTGTAGGATTTTTAAATGCTCAGTTTAAAGGAGTGGAAGCTACCTGTATGGTCTGGCTATATAGATCAAATTGCCAAAATACATAGCTTAAGTGATGCACTAAGCTGTATTGGATGCTGAACTTCAAGAGGAAACAGATAACACATGGCATCATCTCTTCTTACTTAACATGACCCTAAATCTAGTCATGAGCAGCTGCTTTTTTTTTCTGATGAGGCTGCAGTTATTGCTGCTGAGTGCTGACTTTCATTTATTGCAGAAAGATGATTCTCTTGGGGAAATGATTTCATTGGCAGATGGAAAACGGGAAGGAGGCACAAGCAGAAGTGACAAACCAGAGGACAGAGCTCGCATGTGTTTTGCAATTAGTTGAGGGTCGCCTTCATTTAAAGAGGATTTTAAAATAACAAGGAGGGGCTTGTGTGGAAGCCTTGGTGATTTGTGTTTCAGAAATAAGAGTTATAGCAGAAGAAACCACGGCTGGCACATGCCAGCAGCTGCAGGGGTTGGTACGCATGGTACTGTAAGAATATCGACTTCCAAAAATAACTTTATTCCTATTCAGATGCTTGAGAAAAGCTGAATTGTAGTGTTGCTTAAAGAATACGAGACCGAGTAGAAAAATTGGAGAATTAGCTATTTAGACATCATTCATTAAAAGGTATGCTTTACCTAAAATGTTTAAAAATGGTATTTGGCTTCTGACCAGCCAGAGTTGCTTTTTATCGTTCATTTTAGTCTTGAGGAGTATATATCCTATCAGTAAGAAAGTTGGAAACACCTTTTTGGCAGAAGAGAAAGCTCAGGTTTTTGTGTTGAAGGGTCGCTGGGAGCAGGCAGGTAATAATTTTTGTGAAATGTAATAAAGTGGCATTGGGAACACTGGAAATTTTTATTTGAAATGGATTGTTTGCCAAAAAGAGTTTTCTGTGAAAAGGCTTTAAAATTACCCCTTTCTCACTATCGGTTGCTGTCCATAATCCTCCATAAAATGAGGAAAGAATATAAATAATAACATTATTATATCTTCTCCTAGCACTATTGCACTTAAATTTGACTTTGTACCTAAGCTGTATTAACTTCTTCCAGATAACTTCAAAGCTCTTAAGACTACAGGAAAAACATCTGCAATTATCAAGGTATTATTTGGTATTATTAAAAAACAATGTGATGACATTCAGTTGTGTACGTTGTCCCTAATTTTTTTTTTTATTTTTTAGGGAAGTAGAGCAGAGGTATTTTCACTTCCAGTGTGATTTAATATGTATTTTGATGCATGTGTGGGCTTCATGATAAGCAAGGCTAAAAAGCATTGGTTTTTCTTGGCTTGTGCTGGAAGTGGGTTGAGCTTTGAGAGGAAGGAGGCCTCCATGCTGGGAATCTGCTGAATGGCATGGTTCTCTAACTCAACAAGATCCTTTCGAAAGGATCAATATACTGATATATATCAATTATATCAATGTATATCAATGGATATATATCAATGTATATTGATATATCAGTATTCAGAATACTCTTACATGACAATGAAATTGCAATGTGAGAAATTATTTCTTCATAATATATAAAATTAATTTTATTTAATAAGCTGCCATTTATTTCTCTTATCTTTGGAAATTTTATAGTGCAGCAATAAAGTGGCATTTAGGTGTTAGTGCAATATATTTGTGTAATACTGCTTCTGGAAAGGCAAGTAACTTTTTGCTCAGCTATTATTTCATGTGTGATGCTTCTTGAAGCTGTAAGTGGTACTGGAGTGCTGCACTGCATCCTTCAATGTGCATCCTTTTTGGCTCAGCAGTAGTCAGGTTTCTGTTGCGGCCGGTGCCTGCAGGGCTGGATTAGGAGGGGAAGGATGGCTTTATTTCCCTGGGTTTTGTTCCCTGAAGCTCTTGAGCTCTTCTAGGATAGAAGAGTCTTGTCCTTAACACTAGCATAATTCCTGGGCTCTGAAAAAGGTATTTTCTGTGTCTATTTTGGGGCTGGTGAGATGCTTCTCAGTGTGAACTCCTGTAGTCCTTGGCAGTGTCTCTCTGCTCTAACACTTCATATACTTCATTTTTAACAGGTTCAGAAAGATTTATATTGTAAACACTATTCTTTTTCTCAGGATCTATATGTGAAATTTTTGGCTGCAAACAAAAGTATAAATAGTTATGCATGTGCTTCATGAGATAATAGGAAGATCTTGTGTCCATTTATGGTTTATACAGCTGTCTCCCTGCTAGCTGGCTCTTCTCTAGGCTTGTAGTAATGTGGTATTTGACAGTGATCTATGCTTTCGGGATATCAACTCTAGATTCATTTCCAGAGGCTGAACTGCTCTATGTACACCTGTAAGAAGCAAATCCAGCCAGCAAAGCTGGAAAATCAGATATTTTGGCTGTTCACGTGAACAGAATTGCTGCATTCATGAGGGACGCTCTGTCAGATGATGATGCTTCAGCCCAGAGTTAATCTGGTAAAACTTGAAGATGCTGTAAATGTAATTTTGCCACTTACTTATAAATGACAAATTTGTCTTGGAAATTCTTCTTGTTTGGAAAACAGTTGTCATGCCTCAGGCCAGTGACTACTTAATTAGTCATTAGAGGAAGCAAAGCAACCTATAGCAATGATTTGTTCCCCTGAAAGTCTGTATAAACACTTGGGATACACAAAGTACTTCCTTAGTTTCTGGCTTTTGGTTAGTCCTTGCCATACAGTTTACAGTTCTCATTAGCCACATAGGGAATATGGGATCAGCAAATCTAAGTTAAATGAGTGCCACCCTTGCAGCCTGAGAGAGGATTCAGCAATTTCCTTTGATTTTTTTAATTATTTTTTTTCTGTTTGTTTGGGTTTTTTTTGTTGTTGTTGTTGTTTGTTTCTGGCAAAAAAAAAAAAGCTAAGGGAGCAGCTGGAGGACATGGTGCTTGATATGGGCTTCATTACTGGTCCTCATTTGTCACAATGAAGCTTTTAGTGTGCTGTGTTTTTGCTAAGTACCCTGCATTTCTTGCATCCTTGCTTACTCTGACGTCATTTCATCAATGAAGCTCCAGGACATGGAGAGAATTAACTTCCAAGTGCCAACTGTTCAGTGAGTACCATGAAAAAAGCTGATTATTTTAATACTTAAACACCATTGCTGCTCTTTATGTGTAGAGTGCGTGTTCTGGGAGAATGGTAGTGCTTCCAGAAATCAAGATGCAGTGACTCAAATCAGGAGCTCAAGAAAGAGGAACAGTCCAGGGCAAGATGTTGTTTGCACTGTTTTTTGGGGGTCTGCCAGCATCATGCAGAAATGCTGTGATGGAAGTGAAGATGGAAGTTACTTTTCCTGTTCAGTTGCCTCAATAACAAGGCCTCACTAAGCCTTCCTGTAGTCCGTTTTTTTATTTTCACTTTTTTTTTCCCCATCAATGCCTGTGGTAGCATCTCCAGTCAGTGAGGCAGGAATACTGTAGACAAGAGCTTTGTTCATTGCGTATCCCTGATTTAATTCCTTGGATGTTGATTCATTCTCTGCACAGAAGGTGCTTTGACCTTAGGGGGAAGAGTAAGCGATTGTGTTTTTATTCACATTCTAATTCAGCTCCTTGTTTGTCAGAACAGTTTTCAATGATTTCTAGGAGTAATAGGTTTTGCAACAGCTTTTCTTGTAAAATTTTTTTTTTTAGTGGTGTGGTGTTTTTTTTTTTTTCTTCTTCCCAATTTCCTTTTGTCTCAGCTAAAAGGTCTGGTAGAAGCTGACAGATGTCCACATGAGATGCATCAGCAAGAGTGTGATTAACGGGTAGCAGCATCCTTGCCTGTCTTCCGGCTCCTAGAAGAAGAGGAGCCATTGAGGAGTTGTTAGATGGCAGGGGAATAGCAAAACCTCAAGACATGGGGTAATTCCAGGCTCTGGAAGAGATTGTCTTCTACTGAGGTGCTTTATGTATCCATGGGCTTCTTAAATAGCAAGAAATGTAAAATTAAAGTATGGGTAAACAGAGCCCATCTCTGAAAGAGAAGACAACCTCCAGTGCGCAGCAAGAAGGTTCCAGGTGACAAGCTGAAACGCAAGTCTCATCCTCTAGTATAGAAGTGAATAGACAAGAAGCTGATAAGAGTTGCTTCAAGTGCTGAATAAAAATGAAAAATACAGGAAAAAAGAGCCTGATACGATTTTTTCAATTTTTCAAGCCACAGGAGAAGCTGGTGAGCTTAGGAACAACTTAGAAACAGCTTGCAACCTATTTTAGGTTATACTTGGTGTGGGCAACTATACATCTTTGGGAATAATTTAAATAGTTCGAGCTGTGTATTCACAACTTCTTTTATATTCTGGGAATCCTCCTCGGAGGCCGACTAGACTTCTCTGGCTGTACAGTCATGACAGTGTGGAATCACCCTTACTTGCAGAAATACTCCCCTCCTGCCAGGAGCACAGTGGTTAACACTGGCCAAGTCTGGTTTATCCTTTTATTATGATTCTTGACAATAACAGCCAAAACGCAATTAAAGTATCCAGCTTGGATTGGGGATGTCAAGAACGTGTATCTGCAAAATCATTTGGGTTTGCAGGAAGTAAAGGGACACCAGATTTTTAGATTCACCTATGTTTGCTTTGAACTCTGAGCAAGATGAAGCAGATTTAGCAAGGGAGAAGAATTCTTGATTAGAGAATTGGGACCAAATGGAAAATTTTAAGGGGAGAGGAAAGAAACTACCAAAGCAGTAAAATGTGTAGTTGGGGTGCTACTGCCATTGCATGCTAGTCCTTGCTGTCACAGGAGATGGGTGGTTTGGTGCCTGCAGGGGTTGTCTTTCAGTCGTTTATTGGCACCCCATTGCATCAGGTCCAACAGGGACTTCTGGCGCTGCCAGGCATCTGCAAGTGTGTCTCCACTCCTGCTTTTGTTTATTGTTCTAATTTAGGTCATCTCACTACACTGGCATCTCGCTTTGGTGCTTCAGTCCAAATAAACTATGATATTTATTCAAAAGACCTTTCTTCTGTATATGGACAATTTTGGAGTGCTGGTGGTTTTTGGTTTTTTTCCCCCCATCCAAGCTTATCATTGCTTTTGAAGAAGTAAATTTGAATTACCATTACAAATCTAGTTGAAGATGTCCATGCTTATTGCAGGAGGGTTGGACTAGATGACCTTTAAAGGTTTCTTCCAGCTCAAACCATTCTATGATCACTATAACACAAGTCTTACCTTTCCTGCATTAGAGGTTTCATTCTTTTCGGCTAAACTAATTTTATAGAAATTTTGCACGTAGTTTTACTGCGAAACAGTCCATTTTGCATCTCCTGCCTTCCCCATACCAATACTTGGGTTCATAAATCTGCATTTTAGGTAGCACCACCTCCTGCACTTGCACCACAAGGTTCTTTCAGACTGACGTAGATGATTAAGTGATGATAATGATGTTTCTCTCCCATCAACAACAGTGGGAAGAGAAAAACATGGTGAGCACAGAAGGGAAAGAAGATAAAAAGGAGAGGATTAAGCATTATGTAGATGATCAAATGAACTGATGTGTAAAACTGCAATAATAACCAAGATGTTGAGCATCTACATGGGCTTTTTTGCCTGTCTAGGACGTGGTAGTTTCTACAGCATCAGCTGTCACACGTGTCAGTTTGGCATCAGTTTTGATGTCGTGGGGGGTGTTATTTTGGGTACCAGTGGCACAAGGCTATTTGCTGCTGCAGAGGAGAAATTCGGAGAGCTCTTGTGCTAATATATTCAGATTGAGCAGTGAAGTGTGTTTAAATGGGCCATTTCTTTAGCATATTTTTTAAGTTTATCTCTTTCAGGAATTTCTGCCCCACATGGTATGTGTTTTGACATACTGGTGGATGGTTAAATCCAGGCTGTCTTGAGCAACTGAGCCTGTTATGATTGCCTGAGGATTAGGAACAGGAAGAAGGTTTCACTATTTTTGTAGTCCCTTGTCTGGGTTATGGGATGTTATAATAAAACCAAGTGAACTTTGCTTCCAGAATTGCCCCTTTAGCAGCCTCAATGCTGACACTAATCTCTGTTTTTTCCAACTCATCCAATATTTGGCAAACTGTATCCATGATTTCAGGCTTTAGCTGTCACAGATTATTTATGACGGGTACTGATGCTTCCAGTGGATGGTTTATTTTGGGTTTTTGCCATGTGCTGCTTACACTGTCCCTGAAAATGAAAATACTGAGATTAGTCTTTCTGAATGGAAAAATAAGAAATGGCATGACCGAAAGCCTCCATTTCAGTTACCTTTCCGAAGGTGGTTGGAGCATCCTCATTTGTTTGATATCCCTTACAGAATAACACTTGCTAAAAAATGCAGCTCCCAATGCAAGATCGGTCACTATATGCAGTCATATATATGTTTAATTTGAGAAAGCACATTTGCTACCAGTGTTCACGTATACTGAACTGTGGTCAACTAGTAAAAGATTGCATATAATGTAAAAGTACACCACTATTTGCAAGTTTAGTGTATGCATAAAGCCTAGTTGACTGCCATAATTTTAGTATGCTTTTTCTGTCAACCTGCCGGTAATCAGATTATTATTGCAATTTTTATAAAGGCCTAACCTCATGTTTGTTTGGAGATCATGCTTTTTTACATTGCAAGTAGAATTATGATAGTAAGATTGAGCAAAATCAGTGTGCAAGAGTCAATTTGAGTAAGAATCTTCATTCAGACATAGAAAATGGAAAAGGATACAGCAAATATTAGGCTGAAAGTATATTGGCTTAAAACATCATAAATTCTTCCTTTTACAGGCATGCATAGTCCATAAATTTTGGCCAGAGCATTCACGGGAGTTTGCAGTTATTTCTGACCTCTGAGGTCTGATGTATCCTCTGGGTTTCCCTCTCCTGTGGGATCATCCCGTTACTGCTGCCTTCATCCTTGCCAAAGCCAGTACATGAGTGAAGTAGCTGAACAATAGCTTGGTGGTAAAGTCGGGTCATTTTATAATCTGCCACTTGGGTACAGAGACAAGCATGCCCTTTTAGTATGACACTAACTTTTCCATAAGTCTATATAAATGACTTAGATGTAGCATCTTATTCTCATTTAAATGTAAACACATAGCAGTGCAAAATGCCTTTAATTAAAGTAGTGCATAGAGCAAGTATTCGTGGGTTGCAAAATACTTGCTCTGTTTTGCTGTTTTCATGTTCCTGTTTAATTTTTTGTATCCAAATGCAAAAATGCTGTTAATTTTAAAAGTATGTAAAAGCTAATATAACAGCCTGCTTGAACAGTTGTCATTAGGAGAGCCTGTATCCCTGACATATGCTAATTACCTAATTACACATATTTCATTGCAATAATTTCTCCAAAATACTTGGAAACTGACTGTCTGCAAGAGGCGTGTTTGATGTTGAGCAGAGCCAGGCTCATGTGCATCAGTGGTCAGGAGACCACAAGCAATTATCTTCATTAATGTTTCTTAGACCTAACTTAATACTCCAAGACATGTTTAGTGTTAATAAAAGCAAATCCTGTGGCACGCCTCTTGTGATTTATAAGGCTCAAATTAACACCTCTTTGCTTTCTGACCTCGCTAAATTTCTTAGTCATTAGTGGAAGCTTCTGGTGTTTGAGTGGTTTTTTGGGGGAAGACTTGGCTCTTCTGCATTCTCAGAGTCACTGGGGGTTTTAACATCTCCGTGGGGTTCATGCTTGGCTTGCAGTTCTGCTGGATTCAAGTTGTTTGGATGCAGAAGACAGATATTTGTTTTTCTACTGAGTCCATGCAGAATAAGCATCTATAGAGAAGTGAGGAAAGCTTTTGAGTAGGTGGGGTAGAATGGCCTGATGCTTTACAGAGGATTTATTGAACTTGCACGTATTTGACAGGAGGGAGGAGGTAGAAGGGAAGGTTGGTTTCCTTAAGGTAACCAACTTGAAGCCCTGTTTGCAGTTCTTCTGTGAGTCAGCAGTCTTTGATACACTCTGATAACTTGAATAAAAATAGCCAGCCCTCTTGTCATAAGCTTTGAAGTAAAATCTTGATGAGGAATTATCTAGTTTAAGTGTGATGGGTTTTTTTTTCCCTTTTTGAAGAAAAGCTGATGCTGGAGTCATAGAGCTAGACAAAGAAAACCTAAGCCAGCACTTAACTGACATCATCCCTGTTGCATCTGTGCCTATACTAAAGCTATAGGAAAGCAGCTGGAGTGCTTCCCGGTATATAATATATGTCCTGCTACCAAGCAATGCGCTGTGAATCCCTGCCAGATGTATTTCACTGTGACATAGTAATTTCTTTGCTTTGAATAGCCTGTGGCTAGGGATAATATATTTAATGAAATATTGGAGCGAGAAACAATACAACATAAAATAATGCTTTTCATTTGAGGACCTCCAAAATTTTGTAGCAAATGAAACAAATCTCCAAATCCCAGCCTTGCCTGGATGTAGAAGATGAGGGTGGCAGTGCTTGGACTGAAGGTCTTGGGTCTCGGTAATTGGGGAGGAGTGCAGGGACAGGACAACCATGTGAAGTGCTTCCTCTGAATACTCTTCCTGACATCAAATATCTGAAGCTCAGGAGCTCCCTAAACCTGACATGGGTTTTGACCTCATGTTTTTGACCATTCTTGAGCATTTTCATGATGCCGTCAGGGAACCGTCATAGTCATGAGGTCTTGCTCCTGTGGGGTAGTCTCAAGGAAAAGCTCAAAGTTATGTGTAACATTAGGATGAGCACGACATAAACTTTTATATGTATTGTGTCACTTTCCACTTCATTGCCCAGATCCTGGCTCTGAGGGTCCTGTGCATTTCTTTGTCGTTACCTTTCATTTTTATATTGGAATAACTCTTAACATCTTCAGGGGGAGTTTTGAGTTTGTTAGAACTAATTGGTATAGAACTGAGGACCAGTAACTCTGGAATTGCTTTCATTTGGGGCTGGTGGTGGGGTGTTGTTGTCCTGAAGTGATTAAGTTTGGGAAAATTTTTAATTTGTTTTTTGAGCAGTACGAGAGAAATAAAAAGTGAGATTGTACAAGTGAGTTGGCTGTAATACTTCGTATCTGATGATATGTCCAATATGGACATGTCTGAAAAAGATTGACTTTGAATCCCAGTGGGTTGAAACTCTCCTGGGCAGGAAGACAAAGGAGTTTATCTACTGTTCACCAGCACCGGACCATGGGATAATGTCAATACAAGGTCTTCATCCCAGGAGTGTTGGAGAAAAGCATTGGGTGTATCAGCAGTATGTGCTCTCGGTTGGGTGCTGCTGCAGGAGTCGCGTGTCCCTTTACCACGTAAGAGAACTTGGAGCTTGTGACCACTGAGTAATTAAAATTTCTTTTAAACTTGTGGCTAGGTAAATTACTGTGTTTCAAGAGTCATTTTGAACATTGCTTAGGAAGGCATTTGAATTGACAAGAGGAAACAGCCTCCAATTGTGCCAGGGGAGGTTTAGATTGGATATTAGGAAAAATTTCTTCACTGAGAGCGTTGTCAAGCATTGGAACAGGCTGCCCGGGGAAGTGGTGGAGTCATCATCCCTGGAGGTATTTAAAAGATGTGTAGATGTGGTGCTTAGGGACATGGTTTGGTGGTGGACTTGGCAGTGTTAGGTTAATGGTTAGACTTGATGGTCTTAAATGTCTTTTCCAACCTAAACAATTCTATGATTCTGTGACAAAGGCAGCATTTTCCTTTTGGTTGGAGTATGCCTTTAAGGTGATTTTAAGTTTTTGTTTTGGTTTTTTATGTTAGCATTTTATGCAACTGTTCAAATTCTCAAAAGGTTTAGTTCTCTTAACAACATCTAGAAAATATATAATTTATATATATGGGTAAGTCAGTGTCAGGAAGGTCAAGGGGTGTTTTCCAAAGTCATGGCTGGCTGAATGATGCTTTCCCTAAGTTGGCAAAAGTATGCAGTCATAGAAATAGAGGCACTAACTCTTCAATAAGTTGTTTGGTAATACTAAGCAATAAAGCCGTAGCAACTTTTGACATGAGGAGAATGCCACTATTGATTCAGCAGGCTGTCTGGTATGTTGCTCACAAAATACTGATTTTATTCTCCATAAAATACACTGAAAATCAGAGGGTCTTTTTGAATCTTTGCTGCTTCAGAGTCAGGGAAAAATTAGTACAAGCTTGAGGTGCTGTGGGTAGTTACGTCTGAGTAGAGAGGAGCCTGAGGTGTGGGTAGTGTTTGTGTGTTAAATTACTTTATTTATTACAGCTTTGGTGTATGAAAACACTGATGTCTTTTCAGTGTCGGTTGGGAATCATCATTTGCCTTCTTTAAGGCAATTGGTATCATCACTTGAGTTGCTTCATTGCATCTCATGGTGCATGCACATCAACGTTTTTCAAGGACCCCTGCCAAGGTAAAACACCTAACCTGTTTTTGTTTTGCCTTTTTTTTTTAGCATTGCTAACATGATGACCTGACAAGATATAGGGCGGTCCTGACTATGCAGCGCAGGTACTGATGGGAAAGGATCCAATATGAGTGTAAATGATGTTGGAGGAAGACGACGCTTTGAGGATAGCGAGTACACGCTGCACATATACCCCGGGAGCATCGCAGAAGGGACTATCTACTGCCCCATCACCGCCAGGAAAACTTCCACGGCTGCCGAGGTGATAGATTCACTCATTAATAAACTTCAGCTCGAGAAAACAAAATGTTACGTCCTTGCCGAAGTGAAGGAGTTTGGTGGGGAGGAATGGATTCTCAACCCTACGGACTGCCCAGTCCAGCGCATGATGCTGTGGCCCCGCATGGCCCTGGAGAACCGCATCAGTGGCGAGGATTATCGCTTCCTCCTGCGGGAGAAGAACCTGGATGGATCCATTCATTATGGGAGCCTCCAGTCCTGGCTGCGGGTGACGGAGGAGCGTCGCAGGATGGTGGAGCGTGGCTTTCTTCCCCAGCCGCAGCAGAAGGACTATGATGACTTGTGCAGCCTGCCAGACTTGAACGAGAAAACGCTCCTGGAAAATCTCAGAAACCGCTTCAAGCAAGAAAAAATCTACACCTATGTGGGCAGCATCCTCATTGTTATTAATCCATTCAAGTTTCTACCTATTTATAACCCCAAGTATGTCAAGATGTATGATAACCATCAGCTGGGAAAGCTGGAGCCGCATATTTATGCTGTGGCAGACGTGGCTTACCATGCCATGCTTCAGCGGAGGAAGAACCAGTGCATTGTGATTTCAGGAGAGAGTGGGTCAGGAAAGACACAGAGCACCAACTTTCTGATTCATCACCTCACCGCCCTCAGCCAGAAGGGATTTGCCAGCGGAGTAGAACAGATTATTCTTGGAGCTGGACCAGTGCTTGAGGTAAGATGAAAGGTATAGTAGCGTGGAAACTTTTTAACGGTGAAAAAAGCCCCCTGCAAGTAGTTGGGATTTTATGATACTAGTCTGGGGTTATCTGCTAAATGCTGATAATAAAGTTACAACAGTGTTAGCAATAAGAGAAGGCTGTGTTTCTGCCTGTGGAATACTACCTGCCTCAAAAAAAAGGAAAACGAGAAGTACAGCAAAAGGCTTTCTGACAAATTTATTAATGCTTTGTTTTCACTCAAGTGTTTCTTAATACTGGTATATCTTGGTGATTTTTCAGTTTGCAAATGGAAATGTAAAAGCCTTTCTTGAATTATTGGTACCCTTTCTTTATAGTACATTGAAAAGAGAATTCATTGTACATAGTTTATTGGTAGTGTTGTATTTATGGAGTTTCTGTGCACTCAACTTCATTGGGCTGGGGAATAGATCAAAGGTAATGCTCATGGTCAAGATTTTATTTTTTAATCATAAGTACTTGATTTGGACGGTGTGATTAGTTACTTTATGAGGACTTTTCCTGTGTATGAAAGGAGATGAATTGCAACTTTAACTTTGCAGATATAAAACTCTAATGAGGGATACAAGCATTCATTAATCAATTTGCCTTGAGATTGCCAAAACTCTTTGAAGGATTTTCCTTAGTATTGCCAGTTTTGCTTGCTAAATAGTTTTGTTTGTTAAAGTCTGTCTGCATGTGGGTGACATGAGCATCAGCTTCAGTTGTGCTGTTGTTCTTCTTTGAAGCCGCAGTACAGAGGGGTGGCTTGATGGCTGCATTTTCTTCTCTTAAAATAAGAAGTGGCTTCAAATAAAAGATAGTAAAACTCAAGGATTTGGGGGGATTTGTTTTCTGTTTTGAAAGGGGTTTTGGGCAGTTGCAGACAAAGATAACTATTCTCTGTGTCTATATTCTATTAATGAGTCTGAGGACTTGGGTCAGCTTCAGCTACCAGTGGAAGACTGGGATGTGCTCGTGGATGTCTCAGTTAAGGATGAGTGAACAGCTTCATTTTGCAAAGCCAACAAGTTTTTTTCTGTTTTCATGTCAGGTAGAATGGGCTGAGCTAATTTAATCTGGAGTTAGAAAATTATAAAGTCATTTAGGATGGGCTTTGCCCTGAAAAGCAGCAAAGCTGTATAACAAACCGAAGGTAAAGAAATTAAAAAGGCTTGCTTTTTTTTTTTTTTGACAATCTGCATGAAACTGTGTGTTAATTCTTTTAAAGCACACAGGCAAGTGGACTCCCTGTTCTTGCACTTGCCAGTGTTTCTCTTGTTGTGCCAGAGATTACAGAGCTGTTTCTTGCTGGAGTTGATGAGAAAATACCAGACCCGGCTCCGATAGTCTGTAGTTAATCATTGTTACTGTGGTGACCCAATTAGGTGACCACATTAATTTTAAGAAAACAGGTATGAAAACAGTTGTATTCCACATCCAGTCCTGTTACTTATCTGAAACATTTGCATGCCTGTTTGGTTTTTGATATGCTTTTTAATGTATCTTGGTGAACCAAGGGTCCACTTTATAGTTCTGTTAAGTAGTGTCAGAGAGCATCTCTGTCTAGCTTAGATTTCCAGAGGTGGAGAAGAGAGATCTCCATGAAAGAGAAGTTAGAAGCAAGTTTTGGGAATTGTTTTTTTATTAAATTCTGTTTTTTTCAGGAATAGATAAAATAGTCCAGTTGCAAAACTGCCTGAGCATCACTCAATCCACTGATGTGGTCTCTTAAATAAATGAAATGTTCCACCTACTTGAAAGATTAAATCTTCTTCGCCCCCCCCCCCCAACCACTGATTTACAGTCATTACATATAGTCAAACAAGCTTGTGTCCAGAGGCAAAAAATAGAGGATGCCCATGAACTGCACGTTTCTTTGCTTTTCTTACTCTGCTTCCTGTTATTTTATGCTGTTGAACAGAGAGACAGGGTGCAAGCAATTTCAGGATGGTGCCATATGAAGATCCCTGGTTATCAGGATCCTTGTTGTTACCCCTGTGTTTCAGGACCTGAAGTTTAAGTCTCCTTGCTTGGTTCTTGGATGGAGGGCAGCACTGCAAACGGTTTACTGGTAATGCTGCTTTGGCGATGGCCACTTACTTCTTCCCGGGGACTGTTGTGTATGTTGGGATTAGGTACAGGGGAGGGATACACTAAGCCTCTTTGCTTTCCTTTTGCAAGATCTGCAGCTGTTTTTAAGGAAGAAAAATAAAAATCTGAATCATATCTGTTATTTCTTTTGCTTTTGGAACAGAAGTTTGCATTCCTTCACTCTGGCGGCTGGATGGCTGCTGTTGTGCTTCCCTAGCTGCCTCCAGGTCTGTTGGAGAAAGTGAGGGTAATCCAGAATTTCTTCTGCTCTGCCAGCGCCAGTCCCAAATAGCCACAAATCAGGCAGGCTTAGAGATAAAATGTGCATACTTCTGCTTTTCCTTCCCTTCCTAAAATTTTCTAAAAAAAGGGATCTTCAGAGAAGATCTGTTTTAAAGGGTTATGTTACCCTGCCACCCATTAGCAGATTGGACCTTTTGATTCCTTGCATTTGTGGTTGAAATACACTTTTCCCTTCTCTGTAAGTTTAGATGCCAAACGTGTATTTTTTTTTTCCTCTTTTTCTTCATTCTTCTCACCTCTTCCAGACACCTTGTTTGATGCCCTTGTTTTCTCTCTGCATATTTAAAATTAAATTACATTCAGCTTAGGCTTGTCTTGTAGTAGGCAGCGACATTACTTTTCATGCTGTGACTTCTTATTTGGGGAATGGAGCACAGCTAATAAGAGTTTACTTGGACCCATTAATCTCTTTTTCCTTCCCTGCTTGCAAAGCATTGCTGGTAGCATGAGTGTTTGCACTGAACCATCTGTTCCTGGGAATACCTTTGCAGTTGATTTCATGTGGCAAGAACGAAAGTGGAGCAAACTTAGGATTTTTATTTTTTTTTCTTCAGCGTCAACTGTTTTCTTAATTTACCTTTTTTTGAATAGCCCCAGGGTATTGTTTGTGAATTTTTTTTTTCCTGTGAGCCTTGTCCAAATTGCATTTTTGGGGACAGCTGTCAAGGCAACCTGTTACTGCCGTCTAAGCTCTGTAATATCATCCAATAGTTTTATGTAGTAGTGACTGTAGTTAGAGGTGTGTACTGAGACCAAGCGTGTCCTTTGAAAGGTGTCTTTGAGATGGGTCCTATGGATTTTCTTTTTCCTACAATGGGGTTTAATAGGCAAGCTTTTTTGTAGTGTTGCTCCTCGGAGTGGTTGCAGTATGCCTTTTTTGTTTTGTGATAAATGATATAAAATATTTACATATTTATATATTACTTCTTTGTGATAAATGATATTAATTAAATACCATACTTATTTTTCTAATAACAAGGTCCCAATTGGTTTTAAAAGGTGTTTTTCTTTATATTTTTTCTGTATTTTCCCTTATTTTCTTATAAAGCACATTTTTCCCTACAGAAGATTGCTTTTTCAGCAGGGTATCTGTAGAGCTGAGCTTACAAAAATTTTGCTGTCTAGCTATTCACTTTCAAGAATGAGCTTCTCAAATTCAATTATTTTATATACTTACCAGAGGAAGAATTGCATGTGCTGCAATTCAATTCTGTTTCTGATAGACTTCATGCAATACTTTAGATTAAATTCTTCATTATGCTCAGCTTGATGCTCCATCAAGGAGCCAGAGTGAGTAGCTTTGCTGCCACGTAGGTAGTTTGTTTTTCATTTAGATGCTAACCCCAATATTATTTAAGAAAGCACCAAGGAAATGTGCCAGACAGGCAAATGCTTTACTCCAACAATTGCGCTTTTTTTGGGGAGGGGAATAGGAGGAGCTTCCTATAGGCAACTTATGCAGACCATGAAGTGTTTCTACTTCATTTCTAATTTCGAAAGCCACAATTAAAGGTTGCTCTAAAAAAACCCCCAAAAGTTGTTATCACAGGATGTCTAATGAAGGGTTGTGAGATACTGAAAGAGGTTGCCCAGAGGAGTTGTGGACGCCCCGTCATTGGAAATCTTCAAGGTCAGGTTGGACAGGTTGAAGAAGCTGATCTAGTGGAAGATGTCCGTGCTCATGGCAGGGCAGTTGGACTAGATGATCTTTGAAGGTCACTTCCAACCCAAACCGTTCTCTGATTCAGTTAGTGGTCTACCTGGAGAAGTGTGGTTTAGCCTCAGGGCTGTTTTACCTCGTGGGTAGGTAACTTGTTCATGTGAACTTAGGACAGTATTTTAAGACCCTGTTTTCTCTTTAATTAGATTAGCTAGAAACATCCAGATGGTCTTTATATTGGAAGCCCAGCTTGTTCTCACAGATATAAACCTTTAGAGGTGGGATGTTGGTGTGCTGTTCCCCAGCCCTCCCTGGGATCACCACCCTGCGCTGGTGCACGATGCAGATGTGAGCTTCCTCCTCCGGTCAGTGCAAAGCCAAACATAAACCACGCTTCAGCTTTCCTTGGGAGCTTGGAATGCAAGTTAATTTATGACATCACGTTACGTTTTTTTCTTTTTTTTTTTTTCCTTCCCCCAAATCTCAGCAAAAATGCAGGAGTAGCAAATTTCACCCTGGCTCAGGCATGGCCGAAGGTCCCCAGACAGGTATCAGATGAGTCTAGATCTAAAGGAGTCTGCACCAGATCGTTTTATCATCCATAACTTTCTCAACATCTCATCTGTCACAAGAAGTACTGCGATGGCAACTGCAAAAACCAGACATGTTTTCTAACCAGCTGCTTACATGCATCTTTAAGTGTCCCAGTGGGGATTTCTCAATTGCTTGGGAAAAGAAAAAAAAGGCAAAAAGAAATGTTTCTATGACAGGCTGAGGAGCGCAGTGTTGGTGGTGGAGGGTAGCTGTTGCTGTCCTTCACAGCTGATGTGCATCTGCAGCATCTATGCTGGAAAAAAAGGAGTTGATTGCTTTAATTGGTTTTGAAAAAATTGCAGCTAGCCTTTTGTAGTGGTGGCAATGCTGTTTGCATTCCCAATAGGTGGTGGTTTGCATGGAAACCTTAGGAACAGCAACTGGAAGTGCTTTTTGATTTCTGGAGTAATATTGCACAATATGTGTGGTTTGCTTGTACAGTGAAGTTATATCCTTAATCTTAAGCTCTAGAAGTCTAAAAGCTGTTATTTTTATAATTTTTTAAAAAATCCTGATTGTTGGATTGTTAGAGGAAAATGTGAGCAGCAACTAAAAGATAGTGAATTTTATTTTATAGGACTCTGCCGTGGTAACGTACATCTTCCTTCCCTCCTTTTACTGAGCTGAATTAAGCTCCTGCAGCAGCAGCTGAAGAGCTGGCCGCTGTTAGGTGCAAGTGAAAATGATACTGTGCTGCCAAAACTTCAGTAGATGCTGCTGAATGTTTCCAGAGTGAAACAAAGAGCTATTGAGCAGAGTTTAAAAAAAAAAATCAATTAACTAGAAGAATCGAGCATGTCCTGGACTTTCAGTATATTTGAGTGGCATTGGACAACACGGAGATGCTAAAGCTAAACGTGCATTCATCCGCACTGCTTTTCCCGAGCAATTTGGCTGGATGCATGCAAGACCTGTAGTAATCCCAGGTAGGACCCAGCTCAGCTGGCAGATCCCACCCTGTTAATTTCTGTGGTGCGTAGCCAGGATAAGGTGATGCTGTTTTTATACAGCAAATTATGGTGCAATTATTTCCCTGCAAGAAAAGGCATTATCAAATCCAACATATTCATATTTTTACTTGGAACAGTATTATTGGGAGGTAAACTTCAAGTATACTCATTTTTTTTCCTGTTTGGAACAGTATTAATGGGAGGTAACCAAATTTCATTAAAATGGACTGTAAAAAAAATAAATTATTTGGTTCATGATGTTCAGTTTCCAATAAACTGATTTTTAAGTAATTAGGTTGTGTCGTGGCTCTAGAGGTTTTATATCTGAAAAATGTATTTATATGAAGGGGAGAGGGAAGACTCATGCTCATTACTCACTTCTGATCATTTTTAATCTATAATATATAAAATTATTATTGATCTCCTGTGTGGTCTGAGTTTGGAGTAGGTGTTTAATGCAGCAGCCAGGATTTTTTCGCCTTGCGTTCTTCCCTCCCCAGTGCATGGAGAGTTTAAAGAGGGAGCAGTGCACAGAGATTATACAGATGATGCCTAATGTGGGAAGAATTTGTGCAGGCCTCCGCTGGCAGCAGTGACACAAAGGAGTCATACAGCAAGGCTCATGCACCAAATGCTTTTCACCAGCGCTTTCAAAATGCTGTTATTCTTCAGCCGGGATATTTTACAGTTTCAAGCTCTGTATCAAATAGTGTCTTGTTCATCCTTTTCTCTCATGCTGAATTACTCAATATTTTCACTTTAGAGTCTTCCTGCAATATCCAGATTGTCTGTACTGGTAGCTGAGTTTAATATTATTTTTCATTAGTTGCTACCTTCAGCAAGAAGTTCTTTGGTTACACCAAAGTCCAGCTTATTATGCTTGAATGACAAAAGTTGTTATTTCTGAGCTGCGATGACTGGAGGAAAATGGATTAGTTATTAAAGCAGGTTTATGTAAAGCTGCCTTTTTCTCCACCCTTAAGAATTAGCAGCTGTTTTGTTTCCAGAAGGGAAATGCTAAATAAAACTTTGCTTTTGCTGGGTGGAGCGCTTGCCCTACAGGGAGCATTTTATTAAACCTACATGTTTAACCATCCCATCTTTTTTCCCTCCCTCCTTGCCATCTCTTCTTGGCAGAGTTTTGTTTTGCCATTCATTCTCATTCATACCCCTTCCATTTTTATCCTTTTGTTTCTCTGACTGATTGTTTAGGGTTTCGCTTTCTCCTCTATTGATCTATATCTAGATCTAGATTTTATAGATATCTGTATCTTGACTTTAGGGACTCCTCGATATCCAGCCTTTATGGACCCCTAGATATCTAGATTGTATAGATATTTATCTATATAGCTGTACAGTATAATTCAGAGTCTCACCAGAGCAGGGACCATGTATTCATGTTTGCATCCAACCATAGCAAACCCAGATGATGCTCAGCATTATACAGTATTAGAGAACAATTGACTTTCTTAATACCATTTTATTATCTTCCACTGACTTATTGCACCAGTGTTTCTGTTATTTGGGTTTGTATTAAGCTTTTAATTTTTTTTAAACTTGAATATCAAGTGCACATTTTATAAAGCATGAAGGAAGGACCTCTTTTCTGAAAGCTTTTTGTTTGATTTTTCACTATATATATTTATCAAACACTATAATGAAAATGTAGCACTCTGATAAGTAATGTTTTTGATCAAAGATCATGCTGCTACTGTCCAGTAAGCTTCCAATGAGGACTTAGTATCAATAATCGAGGCGCAGACTTTTTATCCCCAATGTGCATAGTTAATATGGCACTCTATTTTTTTAGTCATGGAATGAAAGATTAATGCTCTAGTAGGGATTTTGTTTATTTCCTCCCCTTTCCCTTCTTCCAGTCAAAATACAGAGTTTGTTTTTAGGACCATTTACTGAGACCCTTCTGAGGTTTTTTTGTGGCTAGGGAACCCTTACGGATTTACATGCTGGGCTTGGGTGCTGGGTTGATGCCAGATAGGTGCTGTGCTGCAGCACGGTCACCCTGGGTGGGGACCAGAAGAGCCTGAGAACAAGGAGCCTTTGTAGGATGGGGACTATGCCCAGCTCTGGTGGCAGCAGTTGACAAATTACAGCTTTTTAATGGTTTCTACTGTCTCCATGGCTCTTCCAGGGACAAAATGTAAGTGCTGTCCACTAAACATCTCTGGTGAGAGCATTTTGTTTTGCTGCCTCGAGGAGAAATGCCCTCTCTTGTTTGCTCAATGACAAGGTGGTGGTGTCTTACTGCACTCTGGGAGTTCAAACAAATTGTTTCCCAAGGCAGCAAATAAAATTTTTGGAACCTGTTCTCAGTGTCTTCAAATGTGAGAGGTGTTCCCCTATTTACAGCATAGGAATTTCTATTTATAACATAGAAATTGTTATTGTCGCTTATTTTATACAGTGGCGAGACAGAGAAAAAGTGATTAGTTTGTTTTATTCTTTTTGATGTCTTCAGTGACTATTGATATATATAAACCTAAAGGACAAGGTTACTTCTAAAGTACATGCACATCGCTGGCGCTTTCTCCTGTTTCTTCTTTGTTTTTCTGTATGAGCCTGGACAGGTCTGCAAGCATCATATTTGTAAAGGGACTGAAGTACCTTGATGGGAATTAAAGATACGTATGCATGCATACATTATATATGTGCATATATACCCTATATATGTGTTAGCAAGCGGTTTAGCACAACAGGGAGCCGTTGCGCAGAGGGAAGCAGCTGGTGCCGAGCCCATGTGTGCACCTTCAGGGTCTTACTGCGGATGAGCTCCCATCTGGTCCTGCAGCAGACAACCTCGGTTGCTTACAAGCAGGATTTAGTTTGAATTGCAGCACTTTTGGAGCACAGGAACTGAAGTGGATTTGGGGGAGGGTGTCAAGGTTCCCTTTGAAGACCTCCTGAGCCAGCTACAGCACTGCAGCAATGTGATGTGTACACTTTATTTCCCCATATGCTTCCTACGGGAAGAGAGAAGTCAACGCATTCATTGATTACTGCAAGTAGAGCATGAGCATCAGTGTGAATAGCGATCATTGTTTAGGGTTGTATCAATGAAAACATCCAAACCCAAGAACTGCCGGGATGAACAGTGTTGACCATCTCTTCTACAGCTTGGAGAAGATTGCATTTTCTTTGTGGTCCCAGTGTCTACCAGATATAAAGAAGTTTAACCGAGTGCCTCCTGCTTTGACCAAATAGCTCTGTCAAATTCAGCAGAAATCAATTAAAAAAGGGAAGGCAATATAGCAAAGCTTAGGCAAAAAGCCGCTCCAGAGCAATGATCAATTTGTTCAGCCTCTAAGGTTAAATATTATATAGAAGTTAAGTTAGTGGAGTATATGGCAGAGGGCGAAGGAGCGATCCTTCACCAAACCCATATTGCACAAGTCTTGCTGAAGCTCACAGCAACAATTAGAGGTAGGCAAATAAAATCATTGTTTCCCGAGTTTGCAGAAAGGATCTGCTTTTACTGCAGCAGCCAATTGCAACTTGCTTTTATTCGCTTAATTAAGATGGATGAGGGATAAACGTCGTGCCAGACAGTTGAGCCTTTGGCTTTGTCACGGTGATTGGGGATTTGGACTTTTACGGGCAAAGGCTGAGATAGAGAAGAAGAAAGGACAAGCTGAATTTTAAGACTGTCTTTTTTTCTCTTGAGTTTAAAACAGCACAGCCATTTTGCAGACCATTTATTTTAGGACACATAAAGCATTTAAAAAAAGAGAAAAAATTATGTCCATTTTGCATCCATTTAAGCAACAGATTAACGAAGCTTTCTATCACTGGGATGACTGGTGCCCTGCGTGCGTCACCACTTGCTTCCCTGAAGCTTCATGATGTAGGTAAGCACTGCCGGTTTTGTAGAGAGCCTTGGAGACTGAGGTCCTTCTCCTTTGCCTGCAAGGATGGCTGTGCTCAGCCAGATAAAGGCTTCACCTCATCCTTCATCCTATCCCTGGGAGGACGTCAGGCAGGGCAGGGTGCTGCTTCCCTACTAGTGCCACCACTTTCAGTCATCTGTGGCTCAGGGATCTCCTAAATTGGTAGCAATCTCTGTCTAATAAATCTGGATGTGTTTTTTTGGGGGTCAGCTTCGTTACATAAAGCTTGTGGTGACTACTGTAAATTATCTTTGTTCCACCCAGCACCACAGGAATAGCAGCACGTCGCTTGGTTTTTGGCTTACACCTGGATGACTCTACCACTTGCTGCTAACCTAGTAAGGATTTTCATAAAAATGCATCTTATGGCTACATGAAAGCTGAATTTTTTGGTACGTCTTAACGACACAATTGATAAAATGAATGGTGTCCGTGTTATAGAGCTACTGTCCTCCTACACTGGTTCTTGTCAGCTGCAGCAAAGCTGTCTGGATGCAAAATGAATAATTTAATCTTCTTTGCTGTAAGAGCGGAGCATTTTTAAAAGGATATGTTTCTGTTTTCAAGAGTCCTGACCCTACCAACACCTGTAAGTAAAGCCGGAATAGGGGAAGAGATGGTAAAGTGTTGTTTAAGAATCAAAATAATTCAAAATTAGCAAAATTTAGCACAGCACAAGCAAAATCAGGATGGTTGGCAGTTGAGGAAACCCATTATTTATGGTCATGAAAGCAAATTGTCTCAGTTATTTCCATTATACAAGGTACCAGGAAACCACATAATCCACTATAGGAGAAGTAGGGATCCGAGTAGTTGTGATTATTTCTGATTTTAAGCATTACTGGACATATTCAATGTTTCTGCATTTACCGAGATGCTTAATTTAACATGGACCAGTTATGCTGTTACAGGTAGACTGGTAGCAGGACAAAATGTAGCAGTTACCAAGCAGTCCTATTAAAATACTTAAATGCTAATGCAACATGCTAAGAAAATATGAATTTTGAGAAAAAAATGAAATTCTTTTTAAAAAGACCTTTTCAGAGTAAGAAACTCTGTTTAAAACAGCTCTCTCCCCTCATCACTACTTTCACAGGAAAGTAAGGTTTTGAAGAAGGAGAGCACAGTCTCGGTAAAAGGGGCATGTGTACCAAAAACTGAGGAGAATGAGGCTGACATTTTTAATTAAAAAAAAAAAAAGAAAAAAAAAAGGGGGGGGGGGGAAGTTCAGCAATTTCTGGCCATAATGCATTAAAAAAAAATCTTAATTTTTTGCCAGCATTTTCCAGATCTGCAATATCCTTGTGTTTGATTGGAGGGAACAAGAACAGAGAAGAGGGATTCCTATGCAGCAACTTTGTGGTAGAGATTAAAGATTTACTGATTGTCCCAAAATAGGCAGATTTACTTACGGTTTTTAACTGGGAGAAAAATCTTGGACAAGGAGCCGTGCGAGGGATGCTGAAGGAGAATGAAAGCATGTGGATAAAAATGCTCGCATCCAAGATAAGGGCAAAATGTTAAAACTGTAATCTGCTTTATCATCAAGGAAATTGGAAATTGTTTGGAGAAATGGCAGGTCTGGGAGCAAAGGTTTGGTGTGGCTGGTTCAGGTGGGAGCTGTACCCTAAATATGCCATTCTCGGGTGCTTTCCAAAACAGAGCACATCTAATCTCTCTGGACTTCAGCAAATCATCTGACATGTTTGGAGAAGAAAAAAAAAAAAGAAAAAAAAAAAGGAAAGAAAAAAAAAAGATGAAAGAGACCAAGCAGATTTAATACGTGAAATCTTTTTTTGAAGAATTACTGCTTTCTCTGAATTCGGAATATTTTAAATACAGGCTGGTAGGTGTAAGGGGTAGTGCTGAGTCTCTCATATAGGAAAATGTGGGGTTCAATTGGGGGGTTTCTCCTTATCTTACAAATGTCACTGTGAAATGGAATTATCCTTTAATTAAGGAGGTCCAGAAGATTGTTCTGAGGAATAGAAAATTCCATTTTTTTTTTTGTTCACAAAAATACAGATGGAGTGGGCTGCATCCAACGGAGCTGGGGAAGATTCAGGGTTGCCTCCTTAAAACAACGCTCTCTACAGGCTTATATCCACTTCTTCATCGAAAATAAACTTTGCAGGCTTTAGAAATACACTTCTGTGGTTTAATTTAAGGCTCTGAGAAACGTGAAGTTGGAAGTATTGGAGTTTATTTCTTTATTGCCTAGGCTACGGCTGCAGAACCAATGATGCTCAGAGGAATGTATTTGAATTATCAGGCTGAACTCTGCATTTCTGGGCCAGAGTTTTCCTGGTATTTGGAGGCCTCTGGGATAGAGGTAACCTTGCCAGCAGTTCATAAATTTGAGCCAGGCTTTTTTTACCTTAGTCAGGAAATTCATGTTTGAGCTTTATTTAAGCTGGGATTCGCAGTGATCTAATCCCAGCACACTGCCAAACCCAACCTGTAATTTTTTTTTTTTTGGCGTTTCATTGCTCTTTTTTGTTTAAGCCTCTGTGTTTCGGATCGCTCAATTCCCTCTCCATCGCATGTTTTCCCAGAGCTGTTAATCAGAAGTGGATGAATGCACACAATCACCCTGCAAAAAGCCTCTCTACTAATTGAGACACGGCGATGGCAGCAGAAAGTAGAGAAGTGGCTGTAAGCACAGGCACTGCTCTGCTGCGTGCGTGGGGCAGAGCTGATCTGCTACACGGCGGGATGCGCTTTCCAGGAAAAAGTATAATGAGTAAATATTTTTAATTTCTCCAAATAGCAGGTAGAGGAAAGCATGAGCATGTGGTGGTATTTTGCAAGTACTGGGAGATTGTGTGTGTGTACATATATATACACGTAGATGCGCACATAAATCTGCATTGCAAGTGTCATACAGAAGTCCAAAATAATATATATGATAATAATACCTACTGTAATAATATATGTAATATAATATTAATGTAATAATATATACATGCACATGCACACATCTGCATTGCAGGTGTCATATAGAAGTCCAAAATGATATTTAAAACTAATATCTATGATAATATATACAATATAATAGTAATATAATCACATGTATACACACACAAATCGGCATTGCAGGTGTCATATAGAAGTCCACAATAATATATATGTTATAATATCTATTATAATAATATATGTAATATAATAATGCATACACACAAAAAAATCTGCATTGCAGATGTTAGATAGAAGCCCCAAATAATTAATGAAGTAAACCCCTGCTTCTTTCTCTGGGTCATGGCTTGGCGTGAAGCTTAGCATCCTCCTTGTAAAAAGCATTATTTTAACTTAATTCTCAGCTTTCAGAAGAATGCATATAATACGAGTGAACATTTTTTGCTATGGAAAAGCACATCCATGATGGATACTTAAAACATTTTGGAGACAAATTAGCGATGGAAATTGGTTTGGTATGTTAATTATTGCATGTTAATGAAAAGTCGAGGTGTATTATTTATTGCTTGTTGTGTACGAGTGGTCCTGCCAAATAACTGGAGATGCTACTCCAGTATATAGGTGTGTAATTGGGAGTTGAAAAGGCTGTCAATGCTAATTTATAATTTTAAGTATTAAGTCAGTTTTAAAGGAATTTCCCCCAAAATAGCAGCTGGTCAGTACTGGGATGATGATCTATATAGCTCCAAACTTGGTCCCTGGAGCAGTGTTGTCAGTGTATATAGGTTGCCCGTATACAACTCCTGTTTGGGCAGTGATTTTTGTGTAGCAATTAGAGCACAGCAATGCTCATTTTCCCTCCTTGCTTTTCTTTTTCTGCAAATTGAAGGAAAGAATAACCCGCTCCTGCATCCTCTCTTAATTGCCACTGTACATTTGCTTTAAATCAGAATACTCTATTGCCAGAAGTTTTAGATTAGCATTAAATGGAGAAAAAAATAATATCATAGAGAGAGCAAAGACCTTCCAAGACCTTTCCTTGCTTGTGAAGTATGCCTAAAAATTCAACAAGGTGAGTCATCTGCCATTTCAGTTGGCCATGCGTATGGCCAGTCAGTTCTTAAATCACCTGTAATTTACTCCCCATTTTTGCATCATGCTGCTGCTTCAAATGATAAATAACTCCAGTCCTGCTCCTCCACTTGTGCTGCAAATCACGTAAATGAGGATGCATGTTTAATTTTGCTAGCGATAAGAACAGTGATACTTCCTAAATTGCCTTGTGTGCATGTACACAAACTCCTTTTCTTTTTTAATATTCTTAGTATCACCCAAGAGCCGGTAAGCCTGGATTAATCCTGGGCTTGGGCTGCTTCAAGAGGGATTACAAACTATAATATTGGCATTAACGCTGCAAGATGGGAGCGAAGCTTTCCAAAGTGCTTACGCAGCACAAAGAAACTTTGCTGAAGCCTTTCGACTCGCGTGCTGCTTTCTACTTTGGGCAGCAAAGCAGAAAACTGTGGTTTCTAGAATTGCATCCCAATTATAATATTTGTAATAATAGAGATGCAATATAAATAGCCTCATGGCAGAAGGGAAATATATGGGTAATGAATGGGTGCGACCTGCCTGTTGCAGTCTTGGTTTTTCTTTCTGGCTCGTGGAGCTCTTCCCTCTCTGTAACATCTGGTCTTCATCTGCGACAGGAAAGCCAAATAGTTTCAATAAAACTGGGAGAAAACATAATGCTTTAAAAAACCCGAACATATTGATGTTAGCCTGGTCTTCAAGCAGGGTTATTAATTAAATCTATCAGCCTGGGTTTATTGACAGAGTGGATGCTGACTTGGATGCTTGAGTAAATGCATCATCGGATGGACAATGCACTTAGAACTTAACAAGGTCGAAGCACCATGTTTTCCTTAAAAGGGTCTGAAATTATAAATAATATGAGTTGAGGTTACTCTGAATTCTGGTGCATCCCCCAGCTGACGTCTCATCAGAGCACTGAAGCACGGAGGCCATGTGCTGATCACAACAGCCTTGTTTTAGTAGGACCGGCCACATTTGCTCAAGGATTAAGCATGCAGCAATTATCTGCATTGTGTTAGCCTGCAACAAAGATGCATTTCCTCAATTGCCAAATACTAGATATATTGGTATCTATTGATATATTGATATAAAATGAGATATATTAATAGAAAATAAATATATGATATGATATAGATTTAAAATATGTATGTATACATGATATACACATATGAAATAAAAATATATTATTTTCTTTATATCTGCCCCTCTAAGTCTGATTAAGGTTGTCATTTAGGCTAATTTTGAAGTTTAATGGTAGTGTGGGTCAGCGTCTGCTTAATCTCCATCACATTAGCAGACCCCCTTGACCAAGTTTTTAAATTGCACTTTATTGATCGCCGGGCTTTTAAAGAAGTCCATAAGCTCTAGTGAGGCTTGGCAGCATGCAAATGGAGTTATTTGTCTTGCTATGAGCAGTATTGACCTGAGCAGTTGGATAATCAAGGAGTATTTGGTAGTTTTTTTTCCATTTAGGCCGCAAAACTCTTGCAGCTCATTAGATAGTGTGCTACTGCCCTTGCTGTTTTTTTGTTGCTGTGAAAGCTCTATTAAGATATAATTACAAGTAAGCAAAGTATTTCTGGTTTTCTGTGTCGATCGTGTCTGTCCGGCAAGTGTAATGTAGCTGAGAGAAGAAGTTTTTTGAATAACTAGACTGTCTAACCTGATAACTTAAGATGTAAAGGATTTGTGTGAACAAATATTGAAGTCTGTAGGAGCCATAAGGTTGCATTTTAACTTTAATGGTTGTAATTTTTAAATTTCTTTATGGTTATCATATTGAAGGACTTTAAG
This sequence comes from Elanus axillaris, assembly GCA_026212715.1. Lineage (NCBI taxonomy): Eukaryota > Metazoa > Chordata > Aves > Accipitriformes > Accipitridae > Elanus > Elanus axillaris. Next base: position 928,061 of record JANZLQ010000002.1, on the reverse strand, counting down.
CACTAATTTTTCAAAGAGTTTAATTAAGTTTCTAGCTTTCAACTGGAAATTAAAAAAGTAAAATAGGCTTGATCTTACTATTAAGTAAAAAGTAAAATAGGTTTGAGCTTACTATTAAGTTTTATACTTTGAGAGAAAATGCTGCATTTTCATTTATTTGACTTGATTCAAACCACATTTGATTTGACTTCAGCCCAGATTGCCAGATCTACACTTCATTTTGCTTAGGAGCAAAACTTCTTTGGGCAAGAATGCGTGATTGGGGTAGAGCACTTGCAATTGCTGAAATTGTTTTCAAAAGAAATTATGGAGGTATTTTATTTTCCAGTCTCATCCTATTCATTGCCATTGAATCAGCTGAGTTTAATTTTGTTCATCTTGCTGTGGACCGGTGCCAGGGATGTGGTTAAGAGAACGCGAAATGTGAGCAGTTCAGTGAGTTGGTACTTAAACGTGTTGATAATTCAATGTGGCTATTTTCCAGCCTCTTTCTACATATTACATGAGTTATCTTTGATGCATTTGTTTCCTAAAGTGGCACTGGAAGAATTGCAAATGAGGTAATAATCCCAAACTCATTTATGCCGTAAGTTTTTGAGCTGGTTCAGAATCTTGATCTGGTTGGGAATAGACTCCCCCATGTATTTATGCCATACGTCCCAGGGAGCAGCAGCAGAGTACGGATGGGAACCTCTTAAGGTGATGTTGATGCGCAGCGTTGCTGATCTTCAGACTTTGATTTTGGAGCTCCTTAGCACCAATTCCATCCTTTTTTCCCTGTTTTTGTACAGTCTCTGTTTTTGTACAGTCTCTGATAGTGCGGGATTATTGTTTTCCATGCCTTGTTTCAGTTTCTACCTGGTTTTTAATTATTATAGTGGCTTTAGACTAGGCAGCTGATGAATTTTTGGTAGCTTCCGTCCGCCTGGATGTCATCCAAGGGGAGAGATGGGGAAGAAACAGCAGAAAAAAGGAGAGATGACCAGGGTAACAGCCTCACATATCGGATGCCGGAGGCCGAGTGACCAAAGCCTTCCTGCTGAAATCCGGCCAGTATGAGGTAGGACAATTGTGCTGCTGTTCTCTTCGGGAGTTATAAACAAGAAGATGAGGCTCAGCAAGAGAAAGAAAGGTTTCTTTCTGTATTTTTCCTTTTTGTCAAATTTTTGGCTTCCTTTTCCATCCCTCCTCCTCCTCTTCCTCCTGAACTGCAGGCAGAGCTGTTTAGAGAAGAAATGCTGTTTTCACAAGTTTAATTTTTTTTAACATAGTATTTTACTTGCTGATTAAAGTCAGTAAAGAAATAAATTTAATGCCCTCTCTTTAAAGATGCAAACAAAACACTCCTAAGCTACCACTAATGGTATTTTTGGGGGGGTTTTATAAAGCTGCTTTGAGTAAGCCAGCAGAAGCAGCATCCCCATCTTTGTCCCCATTCAGGATAAACAGATGCGCTCCAGCAATTTCTGCTACATCTCGCATGCATGTTTTTATGCAGAAAGGACACAGAATAATAAGCAGCTTAAAAAAATAATAAATTCACAAAATCCCAAATGCAGCCAGAGTGGCTGTGCTCCTTGCTTTAACCCCACTTTCAGGATGGCATATTCTTTATTATTTAAGGGAGATATCGTTCAGCTCTACCCTGATAAAATCTTTCAAAATCACTCCAAGTGATACCTGCTGATGCATTTTGACTGTAGCATGACTAAACTGTGACCGCTTGAGCGGTCATCTCCTTGGTGTTCTCAGCAGCTTCAGATTTGGGTGGTGCATAATGAGAATAAAGATTGCTGTCTGTCAGTGGTAACTTTATGGCTCTGTGTATGGAGTAAAGGTTTTGGAAGTGAATAATACGCGATGCAGAAAGTGAGATCTGGATCTAAGATATCCTCCACCCTTTTTTTCCCCACTAAGACTGATGCCTCAACAGACATGCGCTCCACAGAGTTTGATTACAGTCATATAAACTGTCATCTCTGTAGTTAGTTCTCCATTAATTGAAGTGAGATCCAAGACATCAAAACTATGTGTTTTGATGTGTTCTTGTCTTGTGTTCTTTATTGAGAACATGAAAATTACATCTTGAATCAGATGTCATGGAGTCATGTTCACCCTCCAGAAGCTCTGTGTTATGTAAGGGTGGTGTGGGCGGTAGCTGGAGAGCGGAGGTTTTGCCTTTGGGCATCACTCTTCTGCCCTGGGTCCTGCTCCAGTGGCCCATCCCCACACCATGAGCAAGTGCAGGAGTGCCATCAGCTCCTTTCCTTGCAAATGCTGGTTCTCAGTTCGTTTGTACAAACCAAGTGTAATTAGTAATGAGCCACTCTTTATTCTGGTATGTTGCTGTGTGTTAGGTCACCACCTGCTTCCAAGTAATACATGAAAATGTGTTTTTATGTAGGTTATAAATTATATATTGCTGCTCAGTACAGGGGGTACTTGTTTTTCCCCTTCGTCTTCACATCTCTGTGCTCTTCTGGTTAAAGTTCTTTTTCTCCCATTGGGTTCAACAGATGAATCTCTTGCTAAATTCAGAAAAAATACTCTGAATTTGTACTTGAGCTTTGCAATTTGTCTTAGCCTGGCAGAAGACATGTACTTGAAATCTTGTTGGGTTTTCCAGCTATTCCAGTTAGTCTGGTTAAAGATAATATTATGTCTGTATACAAAATTTCTTGCCTCTCTCTGTATCACATCACAGCTACTATAATACCAGCATCAGGTTGTGATTTTCTTTATTTACTCTGTGTTTAGTTACAGGAGAATTACCAAAAGGCTTAAACGCACTGTAGTGATTCTTCAAAGCTTGGAAGAAGAAATACTGGTCTAAACTTGCAGGTTTCTTAGAAGGGGAGTCGTATACCATGTGTTTAATTACACAGTGATGGAGGGGGGAGTATGTTGGCTGAATATCTTCAGAGTGGGGAGCAATCAGAGAGTGTTTATCAGGCTGCATGGTGGCAATTAAACAGAAAAGGTGTTAAAAAAAAAATTAGATGTACAGTACCTGTCTAATGGAAACCACTGCTTCAGGAAAACAGAAAAGAGAGAATTTAATGAGCATGTTCTCTAACAAAGCATTGCTTATTTGCATGAAATTAATTGGAAAACAAAGTCTGCCGTTACTGTTTGCTCTGGCAAGCAATGCCCCTGTGAATTTTCCAAGTGTATCTGCTGCATTTCTCCTGCTATCAGCTGTGCAGAGTGGTGTGGCATGAAATACAGTGCAGCAAACAGAACATCGCTCATTTATTCTGAGCAGGTCACCGTCTGTCCATCCATCACATACCTTTTTTTGTTCCTGAACATCTTATAATTTAAATGTGGTATTGCACATACATGTTGTTCTAGTTGTCTGTATTCTAAAAAGCAAAAAGGTTTAAAAAATTGGTGTCCCCCAAAACATTACATACAAAGACTGAAGAGACTGCAAAATTAAAGGTTATTAAATGCCTTTGGAGACTTAATTTGCGCTGCAGTTTGTAGGCATCCTCCTCCCACTTCCCTGCTGCGTGGAGCTCTGGAGATCAGCTGATTTGCTTAGTAAAGCGAGCTCATGTCTGGGAGGATCCCAGCTTCATTTGCTGTGAAATTTGGAAGATGTTTATGCAGGCTTTTTGCTCCTTGGTGTCTCAGTACTTGGAGTCTTGCAGTGATACTGGATGTATGTAGCCACCATAAAAATGAATACTTGGAGTGTTGTTAAAAATCCTGCCCATTAATGGAAGCTACGCCCTCAAGCTACATTTCTTAATACGTACATGAAAAAACTGAAGAGGCTGAAGGTGCTTTTGAGTCCCCGCTTCATGATCTCTCTGGCTTGATCAAGGTGGACGATGAAGAGCTGATGCTTATTTTTTATTTTCACCCAGGGAGAAGGAGCAGTGAGGGCTCTGCATACCTGGCATGCCAGCCAGCACATCCATGCTGCTGTGCCAAGGGTGGGCTTGGTTTGACTCCTGCCCTTTCTGAAAAGCAGGGGAACATGCTCCCAACATGCTGTCCCGACCGCTTGCTGTTTCGCAAAGCTGGTCTAGGAAAAGGTGGACAACTGAAAAATATCAGCATTGGTTTTGCACAGTGTTTTCTGCTGTGTGGAAAGCTGGAGTACAAAATCTCAGCATGTTTCCCTTGATTTTATTAATTCAGGGCTTTCTTTTTTGTTGGATTTTTTTTTTTAAAAGAGGCCAAAGACTGTTCTCAGAAATACCAGCCTTGGCAGTATTGAAGAATACTGTGCAAAGCTAAATAGGTGATTTTGGCAGGGTGTGCTTTGAAGTGAAAGTTCATTCTCTGTTTGGAGACCTCTTACATGACAAACTGAATTACAACACCGTGCCCATCTCATGCCATGGGGCATTGGCTGTTTTGCGCTCGCATTGCAGCTGTTCCTTTCTCTGTAGACAGTGGATGGTATGGTGTCATATTTACTCCCAGTTTAGTAACCTTCTTTAGAAAACCTCTCTCATCATGACCTCAAAAATACCCACATTTAATACCTTTAGGAAGGTGACAAGCAGTGCCTGTTGAATTGTCCTATTTTGCTTTACCCAACGGCTGAAAATACACGTTTAAGCAGTTGCATCCTCGCCAAATACCTGATAGAAATACATTGATTTTTGAGACTTTTGGTCCCTAAAAATAATCAGTGCCAGCTGTTGTTTTTCCTGGCACTTATCAAAGATTCTGATCACTGATAGGATAATATTTTTTAAAAAATACTACACACTGGTCCAATGAGATAACTATTTTTTCAGTGCTGTGCATCAGTCTGGCTCCTGCAAGTGTTGTGGTCCATCCCCAATATGTACTTATAAGCATTTTTAAGTTCCCATTTCACCATTTGAACTGTGCTAAAAAGGGGAAAAGACATTTTTATGGATCGATCAGATGTCCAAAGCTGCCTACGGCTACTGAAACATTGCAAGCACTAGAATCCGCCTGGCAGAGCTGCTGTGGTGTAAGTGAGTAATCTTAACTGTGTACAGTGCATGGACATTTGATGCTGCAGCTTAGTAGCACTTGAAATTTTGGAATTGCGTCAAGAAGAGTTGTGGATTATTTATATAATCCTGCAGAAAAGCAGGGAAGGACTGGAGACATGTATATTCACGTTTAACCTTGTCCTTACTTGTGTGATATTTTACATGGCAGGAAAAAAATGTGGGGTTTATTGTGTTGATTTAATGGTAGAGCTCTGATTTTTTTTTTTTTTTTTTTGAGAGAGAGAGAGGGTGTGTATTATTTTTTGTCTGTAACTAGCAGAAAGTAGCTGAGGTCTAAGAGGAAGGATAACACAGGCAGAAGCCAAGCTGTGTCTCGTATTACAGTGGTATGTTTTTGTTGCTGCTAACATGTTTTTGTTTTTCTTCATTACACATACTTCTCTTGGGAAAAATAAGAAAAAATATGTGTGTAAAATATACATGAGGGCTCAATGCATCTGCTAAGAGATTCCAGATGGGAGGTGTTACAGTAGGGATGCTCTCTCCTGCCTTTTGGTTTGTGGCATTAATTTTGGTGACAAACTGCAGGAGAGCTTGTATCGGACCCAGAGCAGTGAATGTTTCAATTTTTTTAGTGTTTTTTGGGCTATCCAAGTATGCAGTGGGAAGTTGAGACTTCATTTCTAAACATTTATGGCCCCACATAGAATCATTGTATTCAAAAGAAGGAAAGAAATAGGGTTTGGAAGGGACTTTGAGAAGCCTTCTCCAGGGGCTGGAGGGTGTCCAAGGGTTGTACACTAGACCAGATCCCTCTCCCAAAATTAGAGGCTGATGGTTGGTGAGGAGGGGGTGGAAGCTGGTGGAGAAGCCTCTCCAGTGGATGAGGCTCTTGCCAATGGGCAATGTTTTGCTTCTATGCTAGGCAGCAGCTTTTGGCTCCAGGTGAGGTTAGTGTTGTGTTGGAGATGCTCCTCTTCAGGAAGACCTTCCCAAACTTTGATGGCTTCTTTCCAGGCCTGCCCTTGGGCTGAAGTCCCACAGCTTCACCCCCCCGAAGCAAGCAGTGTTGCAGTCAGAGCTGCAGCCTGGGGTTGGGTGAGCTGTCAGTGATACCAACCTGTCATCACCAGCTCTTAAAATAAGTGCGTCACAGCTTCAGCAAGCACTTCTGAGTGCTACTAGAGCCATCAAAAAGTGACAACAGAGATAATAGCTTGTGTAAGGCAAAACATGTTGTCCTACAATGTTGTCCTAAGGAAATGTAGTCTTCTGCGTGGATGTTTTTGCATAATGAAATTATGTCTCAAAAAACAGTGCTTGGTTTGGGATGTTGTGTATTGTATGGTTTGAAACTTTGGTGTTTCCAAGACAACGTGCTTCTAGCCAAGAAGACCCAAACCATGTTACTTCTGGAAGTACATGAAACCATGGGTGAGGACTGCCTTTATCCAGCTGTCTGTAATGATCGATGCACTAAAAAGCTATGGGAGATGCTTTGGAGGCAGCAATTTAGTCCCATCTTCTGCAGAGCACTGAAACACGTGGATGTTTGTCTGGTTTTGGAAGAGTTATATTTTCTTTAACAGTGGCCTCACAGCAGATGAGACACACGTGATCAACAGCTTTGGAGACTCAAAAGCTTCAACCTTGAGAAAAAGGGCAATCCTGGTGCTGTGCATGTCATCTACTCAGCTCAAGGGACATATTATTTGCAAGAAGACTTTATTTAAAGTAAAGGAAATCAGCTGTGGTTCTGATACACTGCAGGGTTATTTCTAGCAATTACAGAGAAGTTTTAATTGCAGCATCCGCTGTTTGTGATGCATCGCTGTACTTAACCTAGCTCTGCAAAAATGGATTATGCAAGGTGAGGAAATTGTGGTATGACTTGATGTTGTAATATACAATATAACCTATTTGATAGTCATTTTGAATATATATTAAGGTGGTTTTATCTGTCAGTACTCTATTAGTGCTGTTTTGTTTCTGCTGTAGTACTTGTATTGCCTACCAGGGGAGCACAAAGTCTTCTCCTTAAGCCATGACTTGTTTTCAACTGGTCATTTTATTGCTCTGTGAGTATTTTATATCTCTATCAGTGTGAGAAAATGATTTGAAGCACTGATTAATGAGATTTTGCTGGGTCCTGGGACCTGTCAGACTTGCTATCTGCATCTGATGTAGTAAAAAGTTTGTTCTCTGGCTGCAGAATATAAATGTTGGGAGTTGTAAGCATCCCCTGGGTTGGAGAGACCACTAGTAATAACACTGAGCTTCCCAACTTCATTTTGGGATACTTCTGTAAATCCAAAGCTGAACCCATGCTGAAGATTTTTCTTCTCCGTAATGTTTGTTGGCTGATGTGAGTGAGCTTGCTGGAAAACACGTGCATTTGGCTGCTGTTTCCAGGGCTGTCCACCCTATGCATAAAAAAAATGTATGAGCAGAGGACCAGAGATGTGAGCCAGACCTTGCACATTTGGCAGCCTCTGCCTCCAGGATCCATCCATACCGATGTTTGCTGACAACTGTCTGCCAGCATAGCCGGTTTTTTTCTCCTGTTATGGCACTTGCATAGGAAAACTGTCCCCATTTGGGAAAAGGACTTAAGTAGGAAGTTTTGGTTTTGTTTTGGGGTTTTATTTTGTTGCATTGCGGTTATGTGGTAATTCCTTTTTTTTCCAAAGCATTGCTTAAAAGGAAGAAGCTGAAATGGCCTGATCCTGTGCTTAAGTATGGGAAAAGGAGGAATATTCTGCCAATGTTGAAGCATTTGCCAGGAATGCAGATGCTTAATCCTGTTTCTTACGCAGCTAATAGAGCACCTGCAACAGCAGAGCTTTGAATCTCCCAAACAAGTGTGTGTTGTAATGACTTTTATAGTACTTTGTCTAGAGTATCTTTATAAGTGTGTTCAATGGTGCTCTTGATATTTCCGTTACATATGCTGGTACTTCTTTTATCCAATTAAATTGACCCCAAAACCTTCTCCAAATCAGTGCTCTGCCATTAAAAGTCATTTTCTCCCATATTTGTATCAGGGAGTGTGACCTCTAAATGCACAAAGACAAGCAGTTTTAACTGACCTGTATTTTAAGCCTAATTGCTGCAAAGGATTCATTGGTTAATTGCTCTGTCCCAGGATGGCAGCTTGATTTAGCAGAGGGTGGGGAATTGCTGCCCTTGAAGAGTCTCAGTTTTGCTGTGACCAGGTAGGTTTACTGCAAATCTTTTGCAATTATAAGATATTTTTAGTTGAAGTGAACTATCTGTAACGAAAAAAAAAAAGGTAAAAAAGATGTTTCATAGACTGTATCATGAGAGTAGTATTTTATACATAAGTTAAATTACAAGAAGGTATGTCTGTTAATATGGTAGAACTTGCTTGTCTGCCATTCAGTAATTGTAATTACAAAATGAGGTATTTGATGTGCTTTATATTGAAAGAATACTGCTGAGTTTAATTCTGAGTAGTGAAGGGTGCACCATCATTGAGAGTGGGACGAAGAGTGTTTTAACCTTTATAAACACGACAAATGGTATGTTTGTTTCGAGCCGGGAGACCCCTTAAATATAGTTTTGGACCTTCAGTAAGTATTTGCAAGCCTGTCAATGTGGACCTGTTCTCCATAAGGTCCATATGGATAGGAGGGAGAGGAAGGGTCTCATCAGCACTACCCAAGGTGTCTTTATCCTTTGGACTTTCCCTATCTGAAGAATTTGCAGGTTGTGTATTTGAAAGGTTCTTTGGGGAATGAAAAACAAGGAGACGGCGGGGTTGCATCTTTTGGTTGCTGTGCATTACTAATTTTATGGGAAGAAACAAAAAACTACATGGTTTTGAGAAGCTTGTAAGCAAAAAAAATCATGCTAATAGGAGACGCTACAGAAAGCAAACACCACTGAAGAGAAGTTTTGCTGTGGTTTGCTATCAAAGACTAGTATAGGACTGGACTTTTTTCTAGGCGATGTACTGAGACATGACTTTCATGTCCCTGCTCTCTTTGCACCGGAATAGTGAGGAAGATAGCTAGATACTTGAAAACTGAAGAATAATTGAGGTTGGCAGGGACCTCCAGGGGACATCTGGTCCATCCGTGCTCAAAGCAGGTGAAGTGGACTTGGGGTCTTGTCCTAGAGCAGTTGCTGTTTCTTGGCTTGATGGGAGAGTTGGATTCTCACCATGGATCAAATCACCAGCACCTTTGAACAACCAGCTGCTGCAGGGCTTGCAGAGGTTTGAGTGCTTTTAATTTCTTCTTTTACCTGTAACAGACTTGCATGGCAAGGAAGGAAAACAGAGATCTAGGGGGTTTGGGTGGGTTTTTTTTGTGTTGTTTTTTTTTCTTGTGGTACAGCACCAACTGGAACTTTGCAAATGCTTTCCTTTGCAAATGCTTTCCTTTGCAAATGCTGAGTTGTTTTATTTCACTCAACCTTCTGCCTGCTGTAGGTGTTGCCAACCAGAAGATGCCATGAGGGTTATCAACTAAATGGGGAAGGGGGGGTGCATTGAGGAGGAATACCTTAAAATGCATTGTGAATTGGTCGCAATTTTATAGAAATCCTGATATGTGTGAGAGACTTGGAGGTTTTAGATATATATGTGCAAACGTAGTCTTTTCAAAATTGTACTTGCCATTCAAAGTCTTCTGCTCATGTCAACAGCCAGGAGAAATTTTCTCTAAAATGTTGGATAAAAACATAATCAATTTGTAATTTAAAAAAGTATTTTGTCATTATAGACCTTGTGTTTAAGCTGCTTTGTCACCTTTGTAGTTTGAAATGGAAAATTAGGGTTTGGCTTTGCAATGTGTTCCAGTGGCCCACTGAAGAAAAGAACACGAAAGAAAAATCTTTAAAAGATTTTAAAGGTCAGTGTTTAGCAATTCAGGGTTGCAGGTCATTCTCAGTGAGAGCTCTGCTTAAGCATTGCAGCACGAATGCTATAAATACTTTGTGGTTTGTGCTTTTTACCATAAAAGCATTGATAGTTTCGTTAGGCAGCATGGAACATCTAGCCACAACTGAGAGAATTAAAGAACGAGGTGTCAGCGCTTGAACTCTTATTTAATTGCTGTAAACTAGATATTCCATATTATTACTTGGCCACGCAGAACAATGCCGTGAAGGGTTCACATAAATACTATTTTACTTTGCAAGAATTCAAGTTGTAGCTCATACTTCTTGGCTTTGGTACTTATTTAGGTGTCGTGGTCTCTGCTGCATAGAGGTGGCTTTTAGGGCTCCTTATAGAAATCAAAAGTTGGGGGAGATATGTCAGAGTTGTATGGTTTTAGCAGTGCAATCCAGATTGATAGGTTTTATCTGGTGGTGAGCTGCAGATTTAAAAGAGGTATTTCCCCGGGTAGAAGCAATAATGAGAAGGGATTTAGCAAGGCTCTAACTTAAGCAGTCTAGATGCATTTTATGTTCTGGCCGTAATTCAATATATTTCTGTTAAAAAGCAATATAACAGGACAAGAAGAGTGCTGTGTACTTGGTTGCAGGTTGAATGAAAGAAAACAAGCAAAAATTATCTTTATCGTATATCTGCTTATGTTTCAAAATGCAGAAAGGAATTTGTAACTGCAGAGAACAAGTTAGAAAGCCAGTGAATGCCCTGGTCACAGAAAAAAGACATTAAAATTACAAAATTTCAATATGCTGGTTTTTTTCCTGTGTCTTTTTTTCTTTTGGAATAAAGTTATTTGCAAATTATTATTTTTTCAATCATAATGTATAGAATATTGGGAAAATAGCCTTCAAAAATGGAAATAAATTGTAGGTCATGTTTAAAACCACCACTTTTTGTGGAAGCATATGCTGGGCTTCTCAAACAGAAGCTATAGGTAAAGCATGCGAATGCACGTCTGACATGTACATTGAATTCTTGCTGTTACATCATTTGTATTGTGTCCGCCTGACTCTGGCCCTGGCCTTGTGTTGATGTTATATGACGGAAAATAGATTTTTCCTATGCTGTCTTCTTTAGCGCAGTCCCTGTGCATTAGAGGTAGGGCTGTTTGGGCGTTGTATGGACTCTGCACCCCTCTTGTCCTTTACCAGCACCTATATATGCAAAGATTTTAATTCACAAATATTATCTTTATTTGCATAAGTTCAGACGAGCGTTTTATTTCCCTGGCTGATACGTTGTTGGCTGACGCTTTGAGTTTCCAGCTTGCTTATACAGTTACAAGTCATTCATACTTTATGAAAGCATTTGATTCATGCATTCCAAAATTCACAGTAAACCAGGGAATATGAGTCTTCCAGCAGCCTCTTGTCTGATATTAACCTATTTCTTGTCCTTAGCATAAATGAGCATGGCTAAATCTTGCTCCCACTCCCTTCAGTGCCCCACAATGGAATATAACTACTAATATAACTATTGCAGGATGGCATAGCCTGTATTGAGATCTAAGCATTTGCCTTGCCTTTCTTCTGATATATTCATGGTATGTCTTTCCAAAAAAATAAATTTACATTTCAAGTAGATGGGAAACCATTTAAAAACTCTTGCCTGTGAATACATTTCTCTTTCTGTATAACAAAGATAAAATGTATTTATTTTTCCCTCTAAGGATGAGTGCTAGAGGCTCATTGAGAAGGGCAAGGCTGGGGACCTTAAGTACACCAGCAAAGGCACATATTTCCACTAGTGCTTTCACCGCAGAAACTGTTATTCTATAGGGGAATGTAGCTGTTACTCTATAGGGGAATGCCATTCAGCTAGGATTATCTGTATAACAGCATCTTATGGCCATTGTCATGTGAGAACAAGTCACTGCAGTGTTTTCCTAGATGTAGGGGTTTGGAAAATAACATTATTTCAGGAAAGACATTAAAATAATCCTTATTCTGACTGTAATCTGTAGTTAATCCAGATTGCATTAATATTTGGTCTAAAATGAAGAGACCATGAGCCTTCAGGATCAGGCAAGGAGGAGAGTGAACTATTTAGCTACGAAACTGTTGATTAGTGGTGGTTTTTTTTTTTTTTTCCCTGCTGTCCATGATAAGCATTTCTTTGTGCAGGAGGGTGGTAGGAGGCAGGAGGAATGGAGCTGCTCATTTCTCTGCCTTCTCTAAACTGTTGAATCACCAGTGCTGAGTCCAGAGAGATGCTCAGCTCCTACAGAGGAATGTATTGAATTTTGTTTCCTTCAAAATGTTGAGCCCTGGCCAGTAAAAGCTTTGGTCTCCCCCAGAATTTTAAGAATGCTGTTACGGAGTTTTGTCCCTTGAGCTGCTCAGCAGCTTTGAATCAATGAGTCAGTAAAGGGAAATAATGCAAACAGAAGATAATTTGTTTTAGGGAAGTAGTTATAACTCATTTTGTGTTTTCTGAGGCTGAACTATTATACTATGCCCTGGTTGCAGAAGGACATGGTGTCCTGTTCAAGTATATCTAGATTAGGCATGCATAAATTGAATTAATAGCACTTTTTTTTATAGCCCAATAGTTCTGTTAAAGAAACCCAGTGAGTAAACCAAACAAAAATGTATTAAGTTGTCTCAAGTTAAACATCAGGCATTTTTTTAGCTACTTGTTGGCCCTTCACCAGCGTGCCTTTGCCATAGAGTCAGCCTTAAGTTTTAACAAGATGTGATCCAAAGAGCTTTCTCATTTACATCAGCAGTAAAGAAAAATGCATGAAAGAGGGATATTATGCGTTATGATTTCTGTAGGCGTTCAGGTTATAAAATATAATGTGGTCTGGCACATTAATCCAGAAAAAACTCATAAAAAAAGAGGGCTCTCGCAGTTCCCCACTCCTATATTTGAAACATTTTCTCCTGACTCTAAATGTTTCTTGTTGCAGAATAAGAAAGATTTATTCCTGGGTAAGGCTCTTCCCAAAGAAATCCTAGTAAATAGACCTTATTTCTCTCCATAAGCTATTACTTAAGGTATAAGCACAGGGAACCAAACCAGAAAATCCTTTTAATATTGTCTTTTGCTTCAATTCCTTATTAAATTATATGAAAAGGTGTTGAAAGTTCATATTGTTGCTGGCTTGTTTTCAAGTGAGCAACATTAATTAGGCATAGAGAAAATTTATCCTATTGCTTTAACCTGATGTCTTAGATTATGGTCGATCCTACTGTAGGGAAATACTCATAACGTAATTAATATAATTTAAAACGTGTATCTAAATATATGGCGATGCACTAGCTTGTGTTGAATATCAACATATTCTGCTTACAAGTTTCTTGCTGTGTCTCTGCTCACTGAAATACCTGGAGGCAGTCAGGTAAAATCCTTTTGAAATGTTAACTAGCACCCTGTCTTTTAATACCAAAAGGCCTATTTTGGGGGAGAGGATGCCTGGATTTTTGTCACCAGGAGAGTTTTGGGGGCTTCGGTAGTCACCTGGAGGTGTGGGCATCTTTGATGCCCTCTGGAAGGTGGGGTAGAGGAGGGATGCTGGGTGCAGGGAGGATTTGGGGGGGGAGAATAAGCAGAAAACAGGTGTGAGCAGCCTGAAAAGAGCAGCCCTTCTCTATAGGGGAGCGTTCCTTAGCTGTGTGTCTCTCTCAAGTATAATCGGCTTGCTTGGCAGGTTTTGGCTATCCCAGAACATGTTTTAGTCAACTAAAGCAAATCCATATGCAACAGCCTGAGTTTAAACAAATCCCTGTATTTAAATAGGGGGAAAAAATCACGTTGTTATTCTGTTAGCAAACCTCTTTCAGTTCTTAAATCATTAAATCTAACCAGATTGCTAAATAAACCTGCCCAGGAAGATAAAAGTAGATGTGAGAGCGCGCATCACACAGATACGGAAGGTGCTGAATGCCTTTTTGCCAAGGTTTCATTTAATTTGGCCTTTATTTTTTGCTTTTAATTGCAAAGTTGAATCTGAAAGGGTCATTTGAAAAGCTTCAGATTATAGATGTAAAGCCCTTTTAATCTTTTCTAATAAATAGCTGAGTAGGGAATAAATCTATTGGGAGCTCTGAGCTGAGCTCTGATATTAAGCCTCAGCACAAAATGTATTTGTAATTGTAATTCAATGTCCATACACACTCAACACTTAGAAATTATCTTGCATATAATTTCTTGAAATAAGTTTGGCTTAGAAGAAAAGGTGAATCACTATCAAAACTGGTTTAATAAATGAAACATGAATTGGACCTGGCAACTTGACAGATTCTGTCACTGTGGGCCGGATTATTATTAAAGTGATTTAGGCACTATTGAAAATACCAGTTTTCAGTGAAGCTGAGCTGTAGTTCTTAACAGGTTTCCAATAGCTCTTATGTTCAGAGATTTCTTTTAAATGGCAATAAACAACGCTGTGTATTAGGTGCCTCAGTAAGGCAGGGTTTTAATAAAAGCTTTGCATAATAATGACTTAAAAGCATTTTGATTTTGGAAAAACAGCAGCAGCAAATCAAAAATGCAGTGTCTGAAATGCTGAAAATACTCTGCATTATGCTGGCGCTACATATGACATTGTCTAATATCTGAGTAGCCTTCAAAGTATTTTTTCCCCCTAATTTCATATATAATTAAAAAGCAGCTTCCTCTATCTCATTAAAATTTAGTCTTGTTGGAACAGTGTACTTTTATATTTATTTAAATGAATAAAGCACAGCCTTAATATAGACTATAATAGCTTCAAATATTAAATGTCTCTTATACAGTAACACTTTATTTTTAAACAGTGTTTATCTGCCCTTCATGAAAACCAAATGGAAAATGAATACAGTCCCCAGAAGCTCATCGTATTATTTTGTAGACCGTTCAACTAACTTTCACCATATGCTTTTTATTAATTGTACAATGGTAGCAAAATCCCCAAAGTTAAGTTGTTAGTGATGTGCATATAAATAAGGTGAAGTGGTGTCTTTTTGACTGTAATGATGCCATCTCTCTCTTCACAGGCTTTTGGAAATGCAAAAACAGCACATAACAACAACTCGAGTCGCTTTGGCAAATTTATTCAAGTGAATTATCAGGAAACAGGCACTGTGCGAGGGTAAGTGGGAATCAGCTTGAAGATGCTGTACGTACTCTTACCTGGACAAGGAGCCTAAACAGGCTGTTGTAGGGAAGACATGAAAAAGAAGGTTAATTTTTTGGCCAGTACGTTTCCCAAAATGGAAGGGGCGGCGGGGGGGGGAGGGTGCGTTAGCATATTTAAATCCATTGGTATGAAAATGTTGGCATATCTGAGCTGCACGTTGCAGTGTGAATACACCTGAGCTGGCTTCAAGCCAGTTGAGCTCTCCTTAATCATGATGTCAGCTTTGTAATTAAGCTGAAATGGAACTTTTCCTCTTAAGATAGCAGTTAAGGCAGGAAAGCAAACATTTTAGCTAGGATGGGTTAGGGGACTGGAGCATATGGTAGGAAGTTGGGGCTGAGCGAGCTGGATTTGCTCAGTCTCAGGAAGAGAAAGCCAAGGGGGGACTTAATCTCCAGCTGCCTGATGGGTGCTACAGAGCCAATGGAGCCAGACGCTTCTTGATCGCTGTCTGATTCCCGGTATGCTTCTGTCTGTACCCTGAAGTCTCTCTTTAACCCAGCCCTTGAGCAGTTAGGGCCTCTTTTTTCCCCTGGGCTGTTGCAAGGAGATGCTTGTCTCCATTGTGGTTCTCCACAGTTTATTTCAGGATCTTTTCTGCTACCCAGAGCTCGTGGGACATCCAGCTGCGACTCAAACCTTCCTTCTCCTGGGGAGGGCTGCAGCAGAAGTGCTGCATGGTTGGAAGCCTATGGATGAAACCTTCTGGGTGGGCTTACCTAAGCCTGGCTTTCTCTTTGGCTTTAGACAATTTACCTGGCATCAGGTCGTCACAAAGGTACTCAAGCTAGCTCTAAATGAGCAGGGCTTCATTAACTCTGCTTTTTGTCCAGGTTAATTAACTCAGTTGGAAAAATGAAGAGTAGAAGTGGCATTCCAGGGGTTGTACAATTTCTGCAGCTAGCTAAGAGGTCTCTTGCTGGGACTTTGTTGTTATTTTAGAGAATTGCTTTTAAATTTTTTTCTTTCTTGTTTTCCAGCAGAACAGTATCACACAAATAGCTTCCATTAATTTTTCAAATGAGCTTGGGTACTCTGTGTACTGTTCCGCTGTTTTTTCATCCTACATCAAATCTGATGTTCTTTTTCTTTTTTTTTTTTTTTTCTGAATTCTGGTGAAGGGTTCTCTTAAAAGGATATGCCTCAATTTTTTTTAATACCTACTGAAATACAGGGTAACATGAATCCAACAAATGCCTTAACACTGTATTATCTTGGCATGCTATGTCAGCTCTGTGCAAGTGGCTTCTATACTTGGCAGATAGGTGCAAGGAACATTGTATGCATATACTCGAGTTGATAAAGTAAGAGGAATTTTCTCTCTCCTTTAAAAAAAATGCACTTTCTTGGTCTTTGGTTGCATGGTGCGATGTGACTGTCCTTTGCTATAAGCTTGCAGTGCTGCCCTAATGAAAGTAAAAAGGCATTTAAAAAAACCTGTGAGCTGTTCCTGGCATACGAGACCACAATTTAATTCCATAGTCTTACAAAGAAGATCACAAGTATTTTTTTTTTTTTTTAAACTTAGCATAGATTTTAAGCACAACCCAAGTCAATTATCAGCCTGTATTCTGCATGTTATTTGCTTTGTTAATGTAACTGTAATTTGGAGCCCTGAATCAGAATTTTGCTCTGTTTGAGGCTGAAAATAGCAGTTGAATATTTGCTTACAAATCCTGTGAATATAATGACCCAAAACTTGAAGTGAATTTAAACTTAAGAGATGTAATAGCCAAGAGGTTTAGTAGCCACCAACCCTGCCTCATGAAATGAAGTCTTTGATGTCTTTAAAATTGATGGAGCATGAGCAATGGCTATAGTTAAGTGCATTCCCATAAGGCTTTATGAATTTATTATGTCCTGTTCAATGATAAGCGAGTTCTGGAGGAAGGTCTTTGCAATCTGTTCAGTCCTCCTAAGATGATCAAAAGCCTCAACATCTGACACGCTCAATAAAATTGCAGAAGAGCCAGATAGGAGACATTTTAATTAAAAGCAACAGTGCACTAGTATAATGGTAAATCTGTGCAATGGCATGAGGCTGTATCTCAAATACCATGAGCTGGCGCTTTCAAACATGCTATGCTTGGGTGTTTTGCATGTTGGTATTTGTATATGAAATTCAGTCTCAGATTTCAGATATGTTACCTAGGATGCTAAGTACAGGCTCTGCAGCATGCTTAAATGAGTATTTGACATGAAATCATACTCTTAGAACTCCTTGTCTTTACTCTTAAAGGTAATTTTTATATAATTGACAGCAGTAAATAAAAAGAAAACACTTGGAGACATCTACTTGTTTATACTTAAATTGGTTTTCCTTTTCATGAATCTATTACAAGAGCGGACATATATTCTTCTTGGGACATGTATTCATTATGACCTTTACACTAAGCAAGGAGTATTTTACCAAAACAGTATTTTAGTTGCATCTACCAAAAAAAAAAAAATTGCCCTGATTTAAATAGTGGTTTGGACCAGATGACCTCTAGAAGACCTTTCCAACCTAAATTATTGCATGAGAGTGATTTTTTGGAGGGGCCTGTAATAAGACCAGAAATCACAGGGGAAGAGATGAAACATCAAGGGCAGCGGGCATGATCCAGGCTGTTGTACAGCAATGAGCTGAGCTACTACCCAGGGGTGGGAGTTGGATGTGGGACTCTGCTTTGATTTTCTCTCATCTGTTCAGTGAGCTTGCAGTAAATTTATGGCGTGGCTTGGAAAGGAAAAATTGGTTTCAGATTAGAAAGGGGATTAAAAAAAAAACCTGTCGCAAGGAATATCCATAGACCCTTTTCAGCTTCCTCACAGGGAATAAACAGGCATAAACCTTTTTGGTGCACATCATACGGAGGAATAATACTGCTTTACTGTCTGTATTTCTTTACTCCTCCTATCCAGCAAGATCATCCCATGGGGGATTGGATATGTCATTTCCAGTAGCCTCTCCGAAGAGCTTCCATAAGAGTTGTCACAAAACCTCTGCAGCACATCCAAATTATTTAATTTCTTTTTTTAGTGAAAGGAGGGGAGAATTGCTGAGTTGCAAGTAATAAATAGGTCTGTCTTCCCCACCTGGAGACTATGGTAGAGAAGCAAGCGTAGAGGCACCTTTTTGTCCTACTGTGGCCAAGGTTTGTTGGATTTCCCGATTCATATGTGGCTGCTAATGTGGGTGCCACATCACTGGGCGTCTGTAGCTGCAAAAGCACAGCTACGTCATCAAAACTGCCAATTATAACTCTGGTTTCTAAATCCCTATCATTACTGGTTAGTATTGTTTGGAAGAAAAAACCTGCTGAAGCTTGTTTTAGCTTTACAAGCTTGAAAAGAATATTTAATATGTAAATTAAACATGTTTATTATGGAGGCTCTTTGGATAAAATGTAAACTCCAATAAGGAGCTTTTGCAATTGCTTATTTTTTAGACCACAGCTACAAGTTAATAACCTGAGTTTTTGTTGAGAAGTGGCTCTTCTGGAAGACGGAATGGTGATTTGGGGACCGATTCTGCAGCTAAATCTGATCTTGCAAACTTTTGCACCCAGATACTTTTCTTGTGTGTACAAATCTTGGTCTGCAAGCAATTTTATTTTGCTGGCTTTGGATTAAATAGGTATCCGAGATTCTTCGTTGCTGTCAAAATTTCCCCCTGCGCTCCCTGCCCATAGGCTAATGCATTTGAGATCATGTTTTTCATATCCAAGTTAGTGTTGGCTTTGTATCAAACCAAAAAAACCCTCAAAAGCCAAACATAATATTGGGCTTGTTCTGCCTAGGAAGAAATTTATATAACTAAGTGAAACAAGGCTGAAACTTTTTTTTGTGCATACTAAGACTGAGAAGTCCTGGTAAGCCGTGTTCATTTAATTCAAATATTGGGTCAATGAATAACACTTTTATTTCTTCCTTCCAGAGCTTATGTTGAAAAGTACCTCCTGGAGAAATCAAGACTAGTCTATCAGGAGCACAATGAACGGTAGGTGCCTATATTTTGCTTACGGGTTTGGTTTTGACTTCTATATATGCTGATAGTGTGGCACAGATGGCTTAAAACCCTGTTTGAGCTGGCACGGGGGGTCAGGATTTTCACACTGCTAAACACTGTGCTTCAGAGATAAATGATGCATTTTATATTTTGCTGTTTAGGGAGGAATGTACTGTAACTGAGGGAAAATAAACTCCATTATTTTATTGACAGTCCTTGACTTATGTTTTGCATTGTCTTTATGATTCATGTGATATGGATTATTATGTGCCATTTATTTTCTTGTACAACGTGTAAGCTATTTAATATCTAGTTGGGGGGGAGATGGTATTTTAGTTCTGTTTTACCGTTCTTAACACACTGAAGCCATCAGAAGGATCTCTAGAAAAAGCTAAAATTGTATAGACAACAAATTTAAGGATATTTTTCTTTCCTAATTGCAACATACTATTTGTTACATATTCCTCTCTCAGTAATTATTACTCCTATTTTAAATGAATTTATTGCTTCTAGTTGTCTATCAACTCTTGGCACTTCTGTCTGTGTTTCCCTTTTGAGATGGAAGTTGTGTGAGAAGTTTTCTCAAATGCTCATGGGCTGATCCCAAAGTTAAGTAGCATATACAGCCTTGACAAATGTACTTTGGGGTGTTGCAAGATGATTAACCTTAGTTCCTCTTGGAAAACATCCAACATAAAAGCTAAGTTTTAATTTTAGAAATACTGCTATGGTCTTAGAATTAATCCGTATGTTAGAGTTGTCTTGAAGCAAAACAGAGAAGTGTCACTTGGGGTGTTTTTAGTATTAGTAGTATTCAAGTATTTTGAATATTTGAGTAGCTGTAAAAATTGAAGATTTTTCTGTTCTGTCTTACAGAACTGCAAAATCATTATCTTTTTAGAGGTAATAAAGTATTAATAATAATTTCTGCATTGCAAGGAAATATGTTGTTTTGATTCTAATAAATATTTAGGCATTGCACGTGTTTCTGAAGGAAAACGTGATGATGTTGGCTAGGAATTCTTTAAGTATATTCTAGGGCAGTGGATGTCCTTGGATGGAAAAGAGGGATCTCATTCTGCATTACTTATCCACTTTGCAGTGATATAAAAGATTATGGGCCATTTCTAAACAGTGTTCAGATCTGAGTCTGGAAGCTGGAAAATCAGGTTATGAGGTTTACATACGCTTCTCTGCTTAATGCTGCTGTTTATTTTGAAGTTTAACATCTTTTTTTTTTTCTTTTATTTTTAATTGTCACCAGGAACTACCATGTATTTTATTACCTCCTGGCAGGAGCAAGTGAGGAAGAGAGATCAGCATTTCATCTGAAGCAGCCTGAGGAATATCATTACCTCAACCAGGTGGGAATACTATACAGGAATACGATACACGGACTTGCCTTTTCTACTGCTGATATTTAATGGTAATAAAGAAAATGTGTGGAGTAGTAAAAATGGGTTGTCTTAATGCTCTATTAGGCAGCCTTCCATCACTGGAAACAATTCTGCATTGGCAATTTGAACACCTGCTAGTACCAAAAAAGAAAAAAAAATAATCAGTGTTTTCCATTTTTGTCCCCTACCTGGGATATGTTAAATATAATGTGGTTTTAATTGTTGAAGGGAAAACCAGTAATAATTTACGTGTTATCTGTGTGAATGTCATTTACTCATTAACATCTGTCTACTCAGTAGGAGAAAAGGGGAAAAATGTGTGATATGGTAGCTCTTCAGGATATAATGGCTTGTATGAGGTAGTCCTAATTCTATAGCTTCACGACTGGCTGTTAGCATGATCCTTTGAATTTAACAATATAATAAGTTTAATAGAAATAAACCCACAGCAACCACTGAAAATGTGTGAACTAAAAATGAGTGAGGTATTACCAATGGCCAAATAAACTCATATTTTGGAAAATTTGCTTTACTTCAGGTATTTAAGGTGCAGTTGTCCACTGATGCTTGCGAATAGGGACTTTACTGCTTTTTGCTTAAAAAAAGAAAAAAAGGAGTAGGAGTATGTGGAAGGGTAGTTAGGTTGTATATTGATTTTAACTAATTCCAATTCTCTTGGAGCTGAAACAGGATTAGCAATGAAGAGTGATTTAACCCATAAGCTGGAGAGAAACTTGTATGCACAGTGCAACCCAAATAGCCTTTAGTCTTTCTAGAAGTATGATTTAGCTCTGGAATACATCTCAATTACTCAGGGCTTTTTAAAGATCTTTTTAAAGCTATCAAAGCTAAAATCTACTGTAATATTAACGACTCCCTCCCACTCTTAGCAGGATCAGGAAATTTGTACAAATGAGTAACATATTAAGAGCTGAAGGGTTTTGCTCACCATCTTTGTGCCTCAAGCATTAGTTGGAGAACGTGGCGTGATCTTCACGACCATCTGTGCTGCTGTTCTGCGGTGGGAAAGTGCCGAGATCATTTGGATTGAATGTTTTGTCAGATTCACAGGTTTTGTTGGGCAAACTGGTAGTTTTATGTTAGTTGAAAACATTGCTTTTAATTACAGTAAGGGTTTGTTGGGTTTTTTTTAATAGCAGCTTAAGGGTAGTAATATTTAAAGTAAAATTATAAATCAAATGGCATGTAGTGTGTAGAACTAGTAGGAATGCAATAATTTAGGTTGAAATATTTATTTTAATCTAAATTAGGATGCTGTGGGCAAGTAGACTGGAGAAGGATGCTGAGGTACATCCAGTGTATCAGGGAAGCAGACTCTGGACTTGCCTAAACACCATGTGTGGACAATACTGACAGTCTGAATTTTAAGGGGTTGTATTATAATAATTTTTTAATTTTTAATAATTAGGGTTAGTGTTAGAGAGACCATTTAAGACCAACAACTATGGGAAAACGTCTCCTTTAGATGTGTTCAGGGCATCCTTTCGTACTAAGGCTTTCTGAGAGCGCAGTAACAGCTTTCCTGTGCCCTATAGGCAAAGGGGAAAAGGAGAATAAGGAGGAAAAGGGAAAGAGAGGTAGTGGAGGAATGGGAAAAGAAACTTTGGAAACATAAAAGGGGAAAATTATAAAATGACCCTTGAGCATTTACAGTACCTTCTTAAATGTGTCCTGGAGAAAACCCTGTCTTTTTAAAAGGAACAAGATCAAGCTCAGAAATGAGCCTAAGCATTTAACTAAAAATTAAATATTAGAATTGAAAAACTATAAGATATCGAACCAGGCCCCTTAAGTCAAGGACTGACTCAGTCCTTGAGTCAAGCATTATTTTCATTCTCCTAGGTTCCTCAGTTCACGTTGCATTATGCCAAACATGCGTTTTGCGTTGCTGATGAGAAATTATCTATTCAGATATTTCATCAAAGTATGTGGTTATTTTGTTGATCTGTAAGTGCAGGAAGCAGGTTTGAAAAGATTTTAAATTTTTTTAAACTATCCCCTGAGTTCGAATGACTTCTCCGTATCTCATACCTATGGCAGGTACCAATGCATACCCTATAACTTGCTGAGTATTTTCTGTGCGGGTTATTCACGTGTATACATTTTGAAATCAGTGATTTGCAGGATTAGATCCTTATTTTAAGTTCATCAGGATCTCTGGTGCCATGTGTCTCTCCCTCTTGGGACTGGTCACTGACGTGTGCTTTGACTTCTCTCAACTCCATCTCTGTCTGATTGGAAAAAGGTACAAATTCCTAAAAAACTTTCAAGTGTTGCTTTCTAACTGGTCAGAGAATCACACTTTTGCAGCACTTATATGTGTGTAGAGCAGAGGTTGAGAGCAGAAACAAAAAATCTGCTCTTCAGTGTGGTTTTCCATCAATAGCTCTTCAGCTCCAGGTAAACCAAAGGTTTCTCCAACCTTGGAGAAAAAGAAGAGATCTTGAAATCCATTAAGCTTATTGTGAGAGTTGATCACTGTCTTGAAAACCTTGTAAGCAGGAATCAGAGCACCATGAATGCAAAAGCATTATAAATCTTACCTTAAAAAAAAAAAGTAAGGAATGGCTATGTATCAACATATCAAGAATTATTTTACTTGGGAAGTCGATGTTGCTGCCCTGGTTAAAGAGCAGGTAGTGGGGGTTATTTTTGGTCTGAACACTACTTAACCTGGTCTGCCTTGCTTTCAGATGACAAAGAAAGCCCTCAGACAGAGCTGGGATGATTATTGCTATGACTCTGAGCCGGTCAGTACAAGTACCCGCGTCTTCTGTGTTGCTGGTGCAGGGCTGCTGCTCACTTGGAGTTGTTAGGTGCACCAAGACCTGAGCAGAAAACGAAGTCAAATTAAATTTAACCTATTAATGACCCTCTCCTTCCTCTGCCCTGCCGTGGTGTTGCTTGTGTATTAGCTCATGACAATACAGATGTGTTGCCCTTTTTTGGTTCATTCCATCTGGAAAGCTTCTTCAACAGTTGGATGTGGTCATCTAGTTTCAGCGAATTAAGTTTTATTTTGTTCCTTCTTGATATAATACATGATTATTTATGGAAATTGCGATATGGCAGCAATGTGAAAATTGAAATTCCTTTCCGATAAAACAGCAAATTGGTCTCTTGAAGCCCTAAGAGATGCATCAGTTCATGATGGTTGTAGCAGTGTGTCTGCTCTAGAGCTTCCAGGGGAAAAAAAAAAAAGACAAGCCCCAAAACATCCTCCGCAGCCATCTGTGAGAAAATGAAATCCTGCTATTCAGAATGCCAAAACAATTCCCTCTCCTAAAATAGCTCTGCTGACCTGATCATCCTTTCCAAATGGATCAACCCAAAAAAGGGACCAGTGAAGCTTCTTCCCCTTCCCTGGCTCCTCCTGTGCTACCGAGCCAGAGGTGGTGGCTTCAGCTGGCAACGTGCTTCGGGTGCCTGTGTGTCCTGTGATGGTCTCTGGTTTTGTCTTGCACGGGGAAGCATGTTTCAGATCAGCTGCATGTTGTTCCTGCTAATTTTGCCATGTGCTTAATGGTTGCTGAACTCTAGCTGATGCATCTGGAAGAGTAAGAGGTAATCTGTGAAGCAGCTGGGTTTCACTCAGGCTGAGTAAGAGTCTTAACAGCAAGATTATGCTACAAAATCCTTAGGAAGGGAGGAGGGAAAGGGAGTCTAACCCCCCATGGTTTAAAAATATTGAATATTTTATCGGTGTTCTTAATACATCAGCATCCTTAGAGGTCCTACAGAAGCAGCAGGTGAAGAGCAGATGCTTTTCTGTATACCTTAATACACTTTACAAAGACCTTAATTGCTTAAGGAATGGGTTAGGACCATTTACTGGAGGAATTAAAATTAAAACAAACCCCAAATTCGATACCTTCTCCTGGAGGAGCTAATAATGCCATGCCAGCTCAGGGGTTACCATTTTATATGTCCTTATTTTGCACAGTAAAACTGCGTGCCATTACAATTTAGCTGTTTATCTGGTATTTTATTTTGCTTGGGATCGTTTTCTGTGATATTTGTGGTAAATCACATCTTTGCTTCAGTTGATGATTCACTCTTAAGCATACCCTGGACCTCTCGCCATAACCATGGACTCAACCCACTGCAGACGTGCTGTCTATAAAGAAACCCTATTTATTATATCCTCTTTAAACTTCCAGTGGAAATCCAGTGGATTGCTTCGATGTGACAATAGTAAGCAGGGAACTTGCTTTGCTGAGAAACTAACCGCCCTGGCAGAATATTAATGAGGAGTTTGATCTGTGCGCATGGACTTTGTAATGCCTTAGTATCAAGGAAACAACTTTTTTTTTTCTTTTTTTTTTTTCATAATTATCACCCATTAAGAAAAAGTACAGAGCTGAAACACTACAGAGAGCATCCGCTTTTAAGTAGATAATTTACAGAAGGCCTGTCCATGTGGATTAATGAGTTTGGCAATTGTTATGTAAATCATTAATTAAGTTGCCTTTGGCATAGATTGTGCTGCTTCTGAGTTGTCTATGGTATTTTGCTGTTGGCTGGTGACTTAATTTTGGATGAATGATGCCACAAAATGAAATTGTCTCCTGGAATGTGGAGTGTCACTGAAAGCGATGCTTGGTATCTTTTAAAAAAGTTTAAAAAAAAGACTTATTTGCAGAATCTGTGGGTATATTATTGTCTTGCAAACTCCAGGTCCCACCGTAATGGGTGTGAAAACTTCTGCAGGTTCTCCTCAGCATATGTGTGTAGTGGCTGAGGAAGTCAGTTGGCCAAAGTTTGAGTTTAGGAGGGACAACTTCTTATCCTGTTATTTTATGGTCTAAATAATTGCATTACTGATGGCTGCTGATCTTACTGATATATAGTCTAGATGTCTTTGTTGCATTCTTTTGGATAATATATACACACAAACACCTTGTACATCTCTTGAAAAGGGTGATTTTCAATGATTTATTAATTAATGGTGAAAGCTTCACTTTTCCAATGAGTATTTCCTAGAACATGCGGGCATTATTTTTTCATTAAATTTAAAATGCTACGTTCATTGATGCTGCACGTGGTTTTAAATGGTCTTACTGTTCAACATTTCTAAATTCACTTTGTCCGTGCAGTATGAAGTTGTTGTCCCTGAGGACTATTGAAGTTGCTATCCCTGAAGACTATTGATAATTTTTTTTTTTATTTTCTTGTGCAGTTGAACTTCTCTGCCTTTAGTCAAAATCCTAGTCTCCTATGTGGAAATAAATACCTTAAATAAGAATTTTCCACCTATAATCAGTAGCTATCGCTGTGATGATGCTACAGAGTGGGATGAAGAACATATCGCTTATACAGTTGTGAGGCTTTAAGTGTGGATAGGTGCTGTAAGGCACAAAGCTGATTCTATAAAAATAACTTCATTCTATATATTCTGTATTTATGATTTATTCTATGTACTATAAGTGAGTACGAGTGTCTCTTCAAGTAAGTCATCATCCTATGACTACTTGGTACCTGTATAACGATGTTCGCTGTAGTATTCATGTAACCCTGTTTAGTGCAGACTTGCAGAATTATTTTTGTGAAAGCTTGTGCACGCTTGCTCATGTGGTAAATGCATTTTACATACAAATGACCAAAAGAAACTATGTGGATGCAGCTCTTAGTTAATTGTCACTGCCACTGCAGCTGTAATTTTTAATTAACGTACCTGGATTAACTTGTAGAAAGCCTCTATTTAAGTGTTAGTAAAGTATTCTGAGGTTTAAGATAACACTATATTGTGTGAGGCACACTAAACTAATTTTGATTCAGAGATCGGGATTTTTTATAGGCAGCAATGGGAAAAAAGTATTAAATACGGGCTATGAAGCAAGAGAGGATAATCGATAATCTATAGGGGGCCCACGGTGAGCCAAAGCAGAAGGAACTTACCGTTAATAGTTTATACACTCATTTAAGGAGCATTTATGTTCCCTAAATATTGGTGCAGGACAATATTGGTTGGGTCCAGAATGTCCTTGGATTTCCCTGAAAATATCAATGACTGCTGTCAGGTTGGGGATTATCTGAAAAACTAAACTGTTCAGACATATTAGTCTCCAAGAAATATAAAATGTAGTGGATTTCAAATTCTCTCAATGACTGCACTTTTAGAAACCTTCTTGGTGGTTAGAATAAAGTTAGTGAGAAATATATTTAAAGCTTTCCCTTTCCTATGCAGCATTTAGTTCACTGATATTTTACATGAAATTATGTGAATTCTATTTTAAAACTGAATTCTTCCTCTTTAGTTATAGGAACTCCTAATGAACCAGGGCTTAATGTGGAATAAACTGCCTGTAAATGTGTAACATATTTCATCCTGTTAATTCACATGCTTTTTGTCTGTTCTTTGTCCCACATTGATGAACTCTCGCCATACTCTTAGAATGGTGCGACTCAACTCTTGTGTTAGAGGTTAAGCCTAGGAAATAAGGATGTATCTTCAGGAAAAATTAGCCAAAAATGTTCATTTCGGAAAAGGTATACGAATGTAGTCCTCTCTGAGGTCCAGGCTATTCAAACCAAAGCATTTGTGGTGGAGTTTTAGTGTCCTTTGAAAGACCATCTCACCACACTGGATAAAAACGCAGTACAGAGAAAAATGTTTGTGTATACAATAAATAATTATTGTATTGAAATGTGCACTCTGGTTAGCTTTTCCACAAAGTCCTCGTAGAAGCAGATTCTCCTAAACAGCTTGATTTAAAAAAAAAATTTAAAAATCAAACTTTAAAAAAGTATATTAAAAAAATATCAAACTTTCAATTGTGTTTACTCTTTCTAATAGTTAAGAAGAAAGATTCTGCCTTGCCACTGGAGCTAATCCTGGTCTTTTATTGTATTGCATATGTGTTTCTTGCTGTATCTGCTATGGTGCTGTGAATCCCCCTGTCCCTGGGCTGGATGTCGGGGGTAATTAGCCACAATTATTCCCCATAAAGTCAGTGGGGCCTACTGGATATCTCACTTCCTAGTGCCAGATTGGAAATGTTCTAGTTGCTGATAAAAGGCATGGAGATCGCTAAATGTTATTTATGAAGTGTTGACTTGGCCATCTGGATGTGTTCTGATCTTAATTTCTCTCAGTGCTTAATCTTTCTGTTTGAACCCAACAGGACTGCTTTTCTGTGGAAGGGGAAGACTTGAAGCATGACTTTGAACGGTTACAACTAGCTATGGAGATGGTGGGGTTTCTTCCCAAAACTCGCAGACAGTGAGTTTACTTTCCATTAGCTTGAAGGTTATATTAGTTAATACAACCTCCATAATCAGTGAGTTAATTCACCTGACTTAAGCTAACACAACTGTTGTGCTTTACATAACACATCAGGCTGGGGAGAAGGAATAATTGGTGAGACACTGGAAGAAGGTTGCCCAGAGAAGTTGTGGATAACCCATACCTGGAAGTGTTCAAGGTCAGGTTGGATGGGGCTTTGAGCAACCTTGTCTAGAGGAAGGTGTCCCTGCCCATGGCAGGGTGGTTGGACTAGGTGATCTTTAAAGGTCTCTTCCAACCCAAATCATTCTATGAATAATGACACTTGACCATTCATACAGTAAAGGAGTAAACAAAATTTAAAGATATAAACAAAATACGCCTATCATTACTGTGGTTAATGATTCTCTTTGTGCAAATGGAGCATTGGCAGGAAGTTGGCACCTTGAAGTATTTTTCAACCATTCGTGAAGAGTCATGCCTTACTCTGCATGTCATGAATCCAGATCCTGGTTCAATCAGAAATCCTGATTATTAGTCATCATACTTAATCCTTTATATGCAATTGCCTGTTCTGTAGACTCATTTCCAACTGGCCTTCATTCAGTAATTCACTGGAAGTGCTGCTTGAAAAACTGGAATTCTTAATTGGGTTGCAATATCGCCTTCCACTGCAAGGAATTACATTCTTCACATGAGGGTCGTCTTCAACCAAAACCATGAAACAATTCCTCTTGTGTTGATTGTCGGCTTGAAAGTCTTGAGTAGGTTTGAATGAATTTGACAAATATATTACTAAGACTAGTAACAGGCATAGAAAAATATGTATTAAAAAAATACCTCAAAGTGAGTATGATTTTGACATCATAAGTGTTGCTGAAAAGCACATCAGTAGCTGGAACACTGTGAGAAATCCTTGCTTTTTGAAGTTAAAATGTTCAAACAATAATTTAATGAATGTGGTTCCTTTCTGTCTGAAGTCCTGGAGGTTTGTGTGGGAACAGAGAATTACTGCTTTGTACTAATGCTAATGGCACTTGAAACCCTATTCATCACCTTGGATAAATGATGTTTAAGATGCTAACATGTAATTTTTTTTTTTTTAATTTTTTTTTTGCAACTGGGTGGATTACCTCCTGTTCTTTTAAGCACCTTTTTGCTTTCTAACACGTGTCTAAGCCAGCAGTTAGAAGCCCTTAGCTGTGAGACGTTGTCCTGCCTTCTGCTCCAACAAGAAATTTTCACCCAGCTGAGAATCTTTTTCATAAGCTCATTCTTTATCCCTAACTTGTAATGAATGAATTATGAAATTAAGACTGCTTTTTCTCTGTCTGTTCCACACACATGGATAAACCCAAGTATACATACTTCTAATGTAAATATGTCAGTGTGGTTCCTTATCTTTCAAGAATCATGTTTCAGTGAAAAGGTTTTTCTAAAGCCTGTTTAAGATGCAGTAAGGGAGCTTTATTGACGGAATAAACCCATCAGTAAGTGTCGGGACTGAGCACAGTTGGATGTCACAGTAAATTTATGCTTTTGATTTATTGTGCAATAACTTTTCTTGGTGCACACATTTTTATATTTCTCCTACTGAATTTTGCTTGTCAAAAAACTATACTGGATTCTTTGCTATACAAGCAAATTTTTTTCTGCTTGGCGTTGTACAACTGTAACATGAATAAGTACCTTCAGCTGAGTATAAAAAGGAAGGACATTTTAAGTATTACTGTACTTTTATAAGTCATCTTTTATAGCAAAACATGGGGTTTTACCTTTGTGGAAACAGTTACAGAAGAGAAATTTTTATAATTGCATCCCTGTAATTCATAATAAGGAATCAGTATCCCAGTTTTAGAGATAAGGAAGGACTGGCTTGAAGAGGTGAAAGCGTGTTGTGCAGACAAGCTGGTGGCATGGCTAGGAATCAAATTTGATTTCGTTCATTTTTAGCTCCCCAGAGAGTGTAGAAATAGGGACAAGCAGAGTTTCTAGCTGAAGTCAATCATGACTTGATAGTCTTAAAGAGCTTTTTGGGGTTTTTTTGGAGGAGTGAGGATATAACTTAAAAATGATCGAATGAAATATATAAAAAAAAGAAAAATTAGCTGCATAAATTTACTTCAAGTGTAATGTCTTTTCTCTGTCTCAGTATGCTTATATATTATAAAAGCATTTATGCTTTTTTGTATAGGCTTCCTACCTGGGACTAGATTTGAGAAGGTGATAAATGCATGTGCCAGGGGACTTCAGAAGGATCACCTGCATGACTGAGTCCAGTCTCCCCCTTAATTTAGACAATTGCATGATAGATATTTAATCTGGATATCTAGATTACTTGAGGATTTCTTTTTTTCTTATAATATGGGGTGCCATTTTATAACCATGGGTTTGAAATGTTAAATAATTTTCAAGAAAGCCAGACCAATGCAAGTTTGGTACTTGACTAAGTCAAAATATTTTTTACATGAGGCAAATTCAATGCTTCATTTGAGAATCATTTTTGAGGAAATATTTGGAGATTTGAGACAAAAACTACTTCAAACTGAAAATTAGAGGAATGAGTCAAATACAAAGATGGCACTTGGCTGTTTGGGGATGTGGCTTACTTATTCATTAGCTTTAAGAAAAAACAACCGAGTGAAAAATGAATTCTCTCTATTTTCTTTAGAATTTTCTCTCTCTTGTCGGCAATACTACACCTGGGTAACATCCGTTACAAAAAGAAGACTTACCGGGATGACTCCATCGATATTTGTAACCCTGAAATACTACCCATTGTGTCAGACCTGCTGGAGGTAAGCCTTCGCTTTCTGCCCTGTAACGTTCATGCCTAATGAGCCACCTCTGTTTTATACTAGAATTTATTTCCAGTTTCGCTGAAGAGTAAGTTCTCTTGTGTTACCATTCATATGGGTTGTTCATGTTTGCCAGTGAAAATTTATAAAGACTTTTTTAATGAGTTTTTTAATGTAGGTTTTTTTTCCTGTGCTCTTCAGCTTCAGCTTTAATTGACTGAAAATACTGTTTCTGTGATCAAAATTTAGAAGATTGCAAACTAGTTTTACATGGAGAGCAAACCTGCCATTCAATGCAGTAGTTTCTTCAATTGCCAACCATCAGCTCCCTCACCAAAATTCCCTGATGCTCCTGAAATCTGTTCCAATATTTACGTAAGAAACTAGAGCAATTGTAAGACCATCAGCCCGCTCTTCTGGTTCAGGTGGTGGCTGTAGGAGATGCTGAGCTTGCTCGCTGTGTTTTATTGTCTGTTGTTACCCTGCCAGCCTCCACAAAGGTTGTATTCGAGATGCTGGAGGGTGCATCTCATCCCTTTAGTACCTATTTATGGACCTATTATCCACGTATTTATCTAGGTCTTTTGTGAACCTGTTGATGCTATCTGCTTTTAAGACCTTTTAGCGAAAGCAGTTTGTCCTCTGTGAGTCACTGCGGTGCCAATATCATTTGGGAAGGATTTGTATGTCTCAGCTCAGATATGGCCCAGAGCCGTATCCAATTCTGTAAATCAGTGCAAAACCACTAAGTAAGTTCTTAGGAGAGCTGCTTTGTTAGCCCAGGCAGGCTATGAAGCTGTGGCATTACTTGTTCATGAGAAAAGTCTTCATTTCAGTGAGCCAACTTGTCCTGCACTTCTGTTACGCTTTCAAGAGCTGGGCTCAACGTGTCTTGACATGTATGTAGGTGGCCAGAACCTCTCCTTGTGGTCTCATTTTTCTTGGAATGCCCTAAACCACTTTTAACTCCAAAGGATACTGAAATGTTATACTTGTAGTTGGTTAAAACAGCTAATATCTTTATCCTTTTGTACTCGCTGGATGGTGTGGAAGGTTAATTTTTGCTAATTTTATGATAGCATCAGAAGATAACTTGTCATTTTGTGCACATGTGATGCTCTTCCCATTCCTTCCCTTAAATAATGGTTGTGCTATCTCACTACCTAAAGAACTTGGGAATTGGCTCTCACAGAGTTTCATAGCACTTCATTAATGCTTTGAATTTAGGGAGGGGGAAGCTTCTGTAAAATATGGTTATAAGCAGCTGGATGCTCTTTGCATCTTGGCCTTGGAGACTGCAGAAATAAACAGAAGGAAAATACGAGTTTGGAGGAGAATGTTGTTGATCTTACCCTGTTAAAAATGGCCATAGCAAGAGCGCCAAGTCATTTAAGAAGTAATTGTTTTTAAAAAAAGCTTTAAATAAGGGAGTGACTAAGAGATCTGAAAAAGTTCTAGGCTTTGGGTCTTTGCCCTGGCTGTCTTCTGCAAATAAACTCTTCTGCAACATCTGGGTGCTGTAAGGTATCGGGTTATTTTTTGCATGTGTACATGTGAAACGATGCATCGGCTGGGCCATATAGATCCAGTGGTGGCTTAGTGCCATGGTCTGGTACAACATAGAGCATGGATACCATTCTCACTTGCAGACAGTGTCAACAATATGTAAAAAGAAAAAAAAGATATATATATATATATATACATATTTAACTTCACCATTTTGAAAAAGCAGAGAATCTGGTGTAGTTGAGCGAAGTGATAGGTTTCTGTTCATCTTGGTAAGTCTTTTGCAAGCTAAATGACTGTATACAGCATAAAATGCTTGTTAATTAGATCAGGACAATGCAGATCTCTGGTATGATCTTGTGAAATAGATTGGGTATTTGGGTATACCAAAATATACAGATACATGCCCAAATACGTTTGGGTAAGTGGTGTAGCTTGTCCTTAAAGTTGCATTTATATGGTAATTTATCAATGGAATTGGAGACGTTGGTTGTCTCCAAGTGTAGAGTTTTGGATAGACCCATTCTCTGATCAGTTGAAATAAAGCCAATAATCTCATTTTCAGAAGAGGCTTGATTTCTCTTTCTGAAAAGCTTGGTTTCTGTTTCTTTGCAGACCTGAACAGATGTTGTAGTGCTTATTCATATTTGACCAAAACAGAGGACTGATGGGTTGAAAGAGATGAAACATCATTACAAAGAGCATCCATTACACTTTATTCATTAGTTAGCTACTTACAGCTCTCCAAATTAAGTGTAGTGAATTCTTCTCAGCCAGAGACCAAAAATACTGGTTGGAACATTTGACACTTTGTTTTTTGTCTCATTTGGGTAATTATTTTTTTTTTTCGTGGTCACTGAACCGTATATGGTTTTGCACTGTTGTTGCTGAAAATATGAATTGGGTTGAAAAAGTTATTAATCCCCTCTCTAGACCTTGGCATTACTCACTAAGACTGAAAAATCATCTTGGAATTAAATAATATTAGTTGATAAATAGTTTAACTTCTTTTCATACAGCCACTGGGTGCTTGGCAGGGTGATCTTGAGTGTAGCAAAATGATGGAAGAAACCATATCTGCTGTGATCTGATACTTACTTTGAGGGGTGTTTTCATCTAGTATTTTTTTCCTTAAATGACTTGCTGCATTTGTTCAGTCAAGGATTTGATGTGGGAAAGAGAAGAAAGAAGTCTAACTGGAATTGGTGGAAAGGCTCTGAGAAGCAGGAGATGAAGTGGCCATCTCTGAGACCAGCCAAAAAGAGGGGATGTGGAGGTCCTCCTGCACAGCACTGATGTGCCGGATGCAAAGCTAAGGTGTTTTCCCTCTCTGAAGAAGAGTCTGGCCCAGATTATCATGAGCTAGCTGGTTTATGTCGGAGCCTCTGAGCCTCTAAGGACAACTGGGGGAATTTCCCTGCTGCAGCAGTTAATGCAACAACACTAAACAACTATGCTTTCTCTGTATAACAAGATTTGTGTCCCCATAAAATGAAGCTAGTATGCAGATTTTTTTAAGGAATCTGGGACGAGATTATGATCTGCAATGGATTTGACTTTTTTTAGGTACCAACAACCCTGTCCAATATGTTTACTAAAACATTCAGACCAGCATTTGTTGAAAAAGCAAACTACAATATAGGATTTTGACTAGACTCTGCAGATGATTATTTCATTAACAGTAAGACCCTCATTCTTTTTTTTTTTTTTTTTCTAGAATAGACATAGCGTGTGGATTATGTGAGGCTTTTGGCAGGTTTTTCTTAGCCTTTGTTTAAACTTTGCTGAAATGCCATGCCGTAGTGTGATGTCAAGGTTGCCTGATGGATTGAGCAGACGTGGAGTACTGTACAAGTGCTGCGAATGTCATGGGTCCTCTGCAGAAGTTGTAGAGGACTGTGTAAAACTGGGGGAGACTTTTGTGTTTCTGGGGAAAAGCCTGGAAAGGCTCATTTGCAAGCTTATTGACAAAAGCAATCCATCAGAAATGATCTAGTGTCAGTTGACCTTTTTTGCCTTTGGAAGAGCAGGATCATTTTAATTGTGTACATTTACTAATACTGGAAATTATTTCGGTGAATGGAGCATTGAAGAAGGCAGGCAAATCCTGTCTTCACTCAGTGGAGCAGTTTTGTATTCAGTTTTTAGGCTTAGGTGACCAAATCAATGCAAATGAAAAATTGTCTTCAGCTTCCCAGAGAGATTTCACAGACATGCTCCTCATGTGATAAACATCTTGGAAAGTAGCTGGGCAGCAAAAGGGAGGTGAGGATTATGAAGCAGCCGGTGCTTGCATCCAGCCTTCTCTTCTGGATCCATTTTCTGGACAAAGTTTGGGGATCATAGAACCATAGAATGGTTTGGCTTGGGAGGGACCTCCAAAGTTCATCTAGTCCGATCCTTCTGCAATGAGCAGGAACATCAGCATCTTCCTTGGATGCGAAGCTCCAAGCCAGAACTCAAGTCAGGTAACTTTCTGGTTGTTCGAAAGAAAGTCAGAAGAGAAGGTTCAGATCTTTTTCAAGAAGAACCGATAGAAATCTGAATTTATTTCCCGTTACTTCACACCACGCAGCTTTTGAATGAGTGCACAATGCTGTAATCCCTTTCTCAAATATGGGAGGAGAGACAAAAAGCAATGTTTTCTTGCTCTCAAGTTGGAAATGGTTCATTTTTCTTCAGTTGCTATAACATAATAACCCAGCATTACTGGAGAAGCAATCTCCGCCTGCCTTGGCTCCAGCTCAACCCTTGCGGGAGCCCACTGACTGTCTGCTCCCTGTCACACTCTGCTGACATTTATAGCCGTGGCAGCATTGCAGGTCATCCTTCACTGAGTTTTAGAGCTCTAGTCATCCAGCCCTCTTGGTGTTGGTTCAACTTGCATGTGGCAGTGAAGTCTTAAATCTGTATTTTTTGTCCCTGTAATTAAGATACGAACTCATATGGGTCATGTAGCTTTTTTTAAGAGGGAGAGCAGGACTTGCCCTTTAGCACCAGAAAGCAAAAATCCTTAAAATGTAACTTTTAAGTGTAACTCCCAGGGCACAAAATAAAGAAGTAAGTTATATTCTCCTCTTTGCTAATCTGCTAGGATGGGTTTTGTCCCTTTTTTAGCGTATCATGCTTACTGGAGGAGGAAGCATAGGATGTACGCAATGGGGAAGCCGCAAGTATCTCCATGTACCAGGTGTCCTTAGTCATCAGCATGTGCCAATTTTATCTTTAGAAAGCTCCTATGGCTCCTTGCCGACATCAGGAGTCAGCTACCTTCAAGCTGTGACCTTAAATGAAAATTAGGATAATTTGGCTGCACCCATGGTGTTGGCTCTCAGAGGTGATGAAGCAATCAAGATCAAGCTCCACTGTGTGGTAATTGCAGGCAGAGACCCAGGGAGATGCAGGGATTATGTTCCCATCCTTGCCAAGTATGTTTTTGTACGAGAAGATGGTTTGATGCAATCTCTCCGGGTCAGCTCGCAGCAGGTCTGGAGATGAAGGATGCATATCTGCAGGTCTCATCCATCAGGAGAGCAGAGGGAGAAGGAAACCAGGGTGAGCATTAGATAGGGATGGTGAGGGATGGCATGGCTAGTGGTTTAAACTGTTTAAAATCCCTGGGTTTGCTAACAAATCTGGGACTTGGAAGCATTTAGCTTGTTTAGGAGTATTACATTGGGCTGTTTGATCAGTAACTGTCTGATAGCCCTCTGCCTTGTTGCCTTTCATAATTAAAAAAAGCCAGTGTGCTGGCTGCAGGTTTGGAGCATCCCTCCTTTGTGTGGGATAATGAATGGTGTAAAACTCACCTTTGTTCCAAGCTGTGCAACTGAGGGAGGGCAGCTGATGGTTCTGTAGTCACAAGCTGCTGGAAAAGTGTCTGCATTTTGCCTGCAGAGCTGAAATTTAAAAGATCACCATTTTGCTGGATGTAGAGGAATAGAAACCAAATATGAAAACTTGCTGTAGATTTCTGGATGAACCAGAAGATTATTTTTTTCTGCTTGATTTTGAAACATAAACTCCGATCGTAGGAAATAGGGGCTCTGTAGTATTACTGAGGACTAATGAAACAAACCTCAAGGTGTTGACGTTCAATTTCCAGTGACATAGACCTTGCTGGTAGGTGAAAGTCATATACAGGTGACTTCATGTTTTCTGCTTTCTGCACCACAGCAACAAGTTCTTTTTAGTGTGTGTTGCAGGAAAAGTCAGTTATAGTAAAAATGCACTGGAGTTCTTCAGGGAGACTTCCATGACAGTATTTTTGGTAGAGGTATTTTTTTGTACAGAATGGCATCATTATGGGAACGGTTTTTGAAATTTCCTAAGTTCCGCTGGCTTGTTTGTATTGCGTCTTCACACTAATTACTGTATTAAACCAATAAGTCAAAGTACATAAACCACTAAGTTTCCCATCATCCGCATCAAACCATAAATGGTTTACCTGGGATAAAAATACGGCCTTAGATGGCTTAAAAAATGTGGATTTGGTGCTTCTGTTCTTCATCAGTGATGTTCTGAGCAGGTTTGGTGTCTGCATGGAGTCCTTCATTTAGGGTAAGAAGCCTGTATAGGCTTCAGTGTGGCTTCTGAAGCAACAACATCTCTGTATCAGTCCATAGCTACTAACTCTGGGCTCAAAGATTTTCACCCAGACAAACAATTTTTTTTTTGGCAATGAAATTTAGCAAAGAGCAGTCAATGACTCAAAATACCTAGTGTCTAACTTTTGTATAAGCCTATCACTGTCTATTCTGGTAGAGAGGGAACGCTTCAGAATTTTTCCAGGAATGTCAAAATAAAAGGGACTTGAAACTGGTTGGAAAAGAGGCTTCTCCCAACAATTCATGGCAGGTACTACTTAATTTGTGGGCACCATTTACCTATTTGCTGAAATGTGTGTATTTACGCAACTGATTCTTTTTTCTGCAAACTGGTTTGTTACAGCTGATTAGAGATTGTTGCCTCACCAGGAACTGGCGTCTTTAGGTCGTAAATATCAGGTGTGAATAACAGAGCAAATAACAGGTCTTTTCAAAGGTTTCTTCCTGCTCCTAATTCCTCCCCACCCTGAAAAACACCAAAAAACCCTCCACTTGGTTAGCTCTTAAATAGAAGACATTATTTTGCTTATTTGTAGAGTAATTTGTATGATGTCATCTTGACAACACTAGAAAGTTGACTTATTTTGCCAGCAAAAAGTGTGGGACGGAGGAGCTGCACTGGGAAGGAAGGAAACCAATGGGAAATTGCTAGGCATGCAATGACTGAATGTGTAAAATCAGGTTCTCTTGAATACCATGGTGTCTGGTTTCTGATGCTGGATTTATGTGCTGAGTTGTCTCCTCCCAATGGCTAGCTTGTTCTTATGCATTGAACCATTAACTCTGCAAGGGCTGGCAAAAGTGTTTTAAACTTATTTTAAAATTAAATTTATGAAAATGTTTATACTTAGAAATTTTAATTTTAAAAAATCATGTTTAAAAAAAATTATTCCTAGAATAATCACTAACATCAAGATTTTTGTTTTAGGTGAAAGAAGAGATGCTGTTTGAGGCCCTGGTTACCAGAAAGACAGTGACAGTAGGAGAGAAGCTGATCTTACCATATAAACTGGCAGAGGTCTGTACATGATGCTTATTACTAAAAAGGTCACTCTTGGGATGGTTTTCAATGCTTTGAGATGTACACTCACTTCTGGTAGAGTTTTTTTCAGTAGTTCTGTAAAAACAATGTAGGAGAAGCTAATGTGTGCAAATCTAAAAAATTATTCCCTTTACCTTTGCCATTCCTGGTGAGCAGGTTAGCACTGTATTCTGTGATAGTCTTTAACTAAAGTTTTAATAACTTAACAGTTGTGTAGTGTTCTCCAAAGCAGAATTGTGCATTGCTGAGTGTGTGTGATAGAAGTAGTAGTCTTCATATGTTGTTTCTTAAACTGTAGCACTGATTCATCCCACAGCAGAGTGGTGACCTAAGACCTCCACGACATTATTGGTGGGGTCCTAAGTGCCTACGTTAGTCATGGTTCTTGTATGGGAGGAGCTGGAGATCCTCTGTAGGAGTTCCCCATTATCTTTTCTTCAGATCTCTCACAACCTGGGTCCTTGGCACAGTCACAACTCCATCAGCCACTCTCAAACTTAAGTGTAGTCTGTGCCACTGCTAACCATGGAGCTGGCACCACATGAAATGTTTAACTTCTCTGTTATGGTCTGTCTCAGGATTATGCCTTGCATCATTACAATGTCAGCAAATGTGTTTTTTTCTAAATATGTGGTTTCCAGGAATTTTGAATTATATTCTGTGGCAAGTAAACAGAAACACCTCTCTTTTCTTCTTATATTCTCCAAAGTATATAAGCTGTATTCTGCTGCAATACTTGTTTTGGCTGTTTCTGCATCTAATGTTCTTGTATCCTCCTCCCCCAGTTTAAGAACGTTGAGCATGGCATCACACCATGCTCAGTCCCTTGATTCCCCTTGTTGACATGTGGTTGTATGAGAATTTGCAACACCTTGCTTGAGTAATGTCTCTGAGAGCAGTCTGTTGTGTCAGAAGTAAGTAAGCACATGATTTGTTGTCATTAGGGTCAGCTGTAGATATTTTAATTCCTTTTTTCCAGGAAAAAAAAAATCTTTTCTCCCCTTTTGAGACTGTATATTTACTGAGCTTTAATATTTAAAAGTTAAGTGTTGCCTTTGTGCAAGGCTTGAATCTTCCCTAACAAAGGGCATACAAGTGCTCTTACTATGCCTTTGTGATGGACATAATAGAAGTGGTATTTGTACTTTTTTCCTGTATCTTGGGCACAGGCTTAAGAAGTTGCTAGAAAAGTTTACAACATAACTGTAAGTACCTTCCTGCTGGAGGTTACTTCCCAACAGCTGTGATGATAGAACAACGTGCAGCAATCTGCCTCCAACCACTTTGCTGCAAAACTTGGCAAGTTAGATTAAACTGTTTCTTTTAATATTTTAACCTGGGCCACCAGGTTTTGTATTGAAACAGCTTGAAGCAGTCTTACCTAGATACTCCTGTTGAGATCAAAGAGCCCCTCTTGCTACCTAAAATGGCTGAGCATGAATTTCTCAGGTGCTTTCCAAAATGTTTTTGGTGATGTCTATGCTCATGACTCAGGTATTCACTTATAAAGGTTTGTCATAACAAAATATCAGGGTGTAATGATTGTGGTGACTGTGGGGGAAGAAAAAGGCTCTGGTGGGAAAGGTTGATGTAATCTCCATGATGAAATCATTTTGTAAGAAGCCATGAATTGTGTTTCAAGGAAAAAATAGGCACCACTCATGCTTTTTTTTCCACTATCCTTACAACATTAATATCCTGACCACCAAATTTTACCTGACAGTAACACCTCTCTGGTAGCAGGTTCACTACTGACTTGCTCATGCTCGACATACTAGAGCAGAACTTGAGATACTTTAATTGGAACCTCACCCATGATAAGAGGTCTTTTCCTGGTCTTCCTCTGTCTCAGGGCATAGGAGAGGTGACTTAGATTCAGATCCATCTGAATCGGGAAGGAAGAGTAGGATTCATTTGACATTTTGAGACTTTACAAAGAGCACTGATGTCTGATAATCCCACTCATGACTAATTGGACTGTTGGCACTGTTGGGAACCAATGGGCTGGTTATTCTTCTTGTGTGTTTTACAAAAGAGCATTATAGTTGGCTCAAATGGATAGAGTGATTGAGGTTTTTCAGACATGACTGTCCAACCACAACTCCTATAACTCATAGGCAGCTGCTTTTCCTGATGGAGCGATGATATATGTAGCAGCTACTTATTTTTCAGATGTTGAAATGCTTGATGTTTTTTGCATAGCTTGTTGATACACTGGAAGTTTCAGGGGAGCTTGTCTGGAAAAGACTGTACTGCAGTGGCTTTCAAAAAAGAGTTGTGAAAAAACATCATTTTGGCATGTGCTTGCTTTTTTATACCATCAGGAAGAACAGCTTGGATCTACCAAGTGCCTTCAAGGGTTTGAATAATTTTATATAGGCAGCCTGCACAGTGTAGCAGTTATTAAAGGAAGAGGAAAAACTCCACAAAAGAAGGAATTCTAAGAAATTTTATTTGGTTCTGAAAGCTGTTGTCTAAACTGTGAGTGGAAGTAGTAAATTATTTGGCTCTGTGGGTGAAGTGGGAGTAAGGAGCATTGGGCTTCTGCTTCCAACATCACTGATGAGATCGCTCAGGATATTGGGAAAGTTTGTTGTTGAGGAGATTTTTTGTCTCCTCATGGAGCCATTGGCTCTGTAGATGAAACACTTCCAGACCTGGATTTCTTCTTTGTCTTCCACCTCTTTATGAATTTTGGGTTATTAGTGAGGAGTTAGAAGGGTGAGGCTTTAATTGGAAAGAAACATTCTTATGTAAAAAGCCTTGAG
Organism: Elanus axillaris; assembly: GCA_026212715.1. NCBI lineage: Eukaryota > Metazoa > Chordata > Aves > Accipitriformes > Accipitridae > Elanus > Elanus axillaris. The sequence continues at coordinate 887,714 of JANZLQ010000002.1, read as the reverse complement.
AATCTTACATTTGGGATGGGTTCTTGAGCTTTAATGAGGTTCCTATGTGCATGTACTCCACACTAAAGAGACACATACCATATTCAGTACGGGTGGTTGGACTTGCTCATAGGGGTTTACGCATTGTTTCACTTTCTGTGCTCTGCACAGGGGCTAATGTTTGCTGATCCCTTTCATCAGACAGTGTTGGAACATATGTGGATGACAACTCAACATAGAAATATTTCCCATGAAATGGCTAATGCTAATGTGATCATTCTGTGATCCCCGTCTGGCTCCTATGAGATCTGTAGCCTCAAGGTCCTGCCATGAGAGTTGTCATCCCCCTTAATAGTCTTGAACAGGCAGAGGAGATGCAAGTGGCCTGAAGTAATCCTTTCCTTCTGTGTATTGGAGGCATCAGAACTGAGACTGGCCTGTATTATACCAAGTCAAGCCTTTTCTCTTCCATTTTCCAGAGCTGTAGCCCCACAAGCGCATGAAGAGGATGTCTTTGTTGGATCTGCAGTGATGCCGCATTCCTCTCTGTCTGCATGCTTGCTCACTGCGTTGTTATTGTACGCTGATTAGAAACACTGTCCTGTGGTTTGGGGCTGCTCTTTTTTTTTTTTTTTAAACATTGGTTTGAGAGCTTGGCAACTCCTCGTTTGAAACATTCTCCTTCATGACAGTTATAAATTTATATCAGGCTGTCTTCCTGGGTTTGTTCTGTTCATCTTTGCAGTAATTTATGTAAAACTAGATATTTCATTCTGGCACATCTTGATGCTTTGGTAAAAGGTACTGCAAAATGTCCTTGTGGGGACAACTTGCAGACAGACATCCCAGCAGCCTGAAGCCTACAGCGTTGAAGGAGCCAGCTGCAATTAGCAACCGTCTCATCTTTGTTTATTCATATTGTGCTTCTTTATTTATGACTTTTCTTGATGGCTTTGTGCCCATGAGTTGCGTTGGGCTTCGCACCCATGAGTTGCATGCCATTTTTAAGTTAGGTAGAAGTGTTGGCTTTGTCAACTCTCAGTTTCTTTTAATAAGTCAAGATTTTTTTACTCTTGCCTGCATACAATTGTTCTGCTGGATGACCTTGGAGGATCTAAATCAGGTTAAATGGTTAAAATACTATATTGAAGTCCAAAAAGAAGGTAGGACTCTAGCAAAGCAAAAGCACTGCCTCCTGTGTACCAGCAGTTTCCTGTGCCATCATCTTCAGCTGAGCAAGTTCTTCCCAGCACGTACAGATTTTGGTTTACTTTATTTCACCCAGGAGGGTACAAGATGTGTGATAGCAGCACCTGCTTAAGCAGGGCTGTAGCCAGGAGCAGAGAAACTGTGAACTGAGCTCACATTTCAAGGTGAGATTTGTTGTTTCTTGGTGTGTTGTCTGTGTACCCTGCCCTCAGGGTATTACAAGGATTACAGAATGTGCATGTGGTTCTTCAGGAAGACCCCCATAAAGCATAATGTGCCACCAGGTTTTTCTGATCGTTCAGTAAATCATGGTATATTGTTAAGAGGTTCTGTCTGACCATGGTATTACTATTAGAGTACATCCCTGTGTTGCTGAAGCTACTGGTATTTCTGAAATTCAGGAGAGGCAGTCAAGGAGAGTCCTGGTTTTGAAAGTAAAAATCACCACTGCTTTGTAGTAGTGACCTCTCCTTGCTGCGGCACCGATGGCAAACGTGGGCTTGATTGTAGACCCCATGCATATGCAGCGCTGCAGGGAGAGCTGCCTGTCCACTCTCAGTCTGCATCTCCAGTGCTTGCTGAAATTTAAATGAGCAAGGACACCACATCCATAAATAATGCTTATGTTTACCTCTGGCAGCTGCTTCTTATCTTCAGAGCCACGCTGGCTTGTCTGCCACAAAGCTGCCTCCTGGAACCATTCATTTTTCCTTTTATAGTAGCTGGATGGTATTTTAATGCAGTGTTTGAAACAACTGCGTAATTTGGTCAAGTGCTAAGGTTTAGAAGCTTTACGCTGTAGATAAACTTCGAAAAAAGGCTGCATGGACATGAAAGGCTGCAGTTGTGTTCAGAAGTCTTGGTTCATTGTCCAAAACAGCTGCCAACGTGTTTATCAGGAGTGAGATGGTGTATTGATGGAGCTAGCAGCATTTAATGGATTTCCAGATAAATTGCAGTGTATTCGTGCAGGGTGAGGGCAGTATTAAGTAAGAGCAAGCTGGCCAAGTCCACTTCGTTTAGCAAATAAAATGCAGTGGTAAGGACACATCAAAAAGAGAGTTGACTATGGGAGCAAGAGAACCATCAGTGGTGTCTGGGATGATTAGAGTATTTTGGTCCAGGTCTGTCTTGAACGTTGGGCATCTCTCTGCAGCCACAGTATTCTTCTTCCTAATAAGGTAAAATACAGCAGATGCATAGATGAAATAGGGAAAAATTGGATTTTAATGGTAGCAGAATAATAATGCATGCTGAGGGTTGCTGTTGTCCTTCTCCAGGTGCACCTCAACTCTAGAGTCTGGGCATTTTTTTCATATATTATTATGTGCATTTTTGCAGTCTTCCTGCTGAGGTAGGAAAGTTTCATAAGCCATGATTCAGGAATTGAAAAGAAAAAAACCAGACTCACTAAATATTAAGCGGCTTGACTGATGTTTGGAAGGAAACACGCCGACGATGCAGGAGCAAAGTGCTTTAATCAAACCTTTGTGGAGAACTTGGGGGTTGTTAAAAGTCTTTCTCTTGATCCTGCTTGTAATCTGAGCATCATTTTACACTTAATCTGTGCAAGGAACTGCCCTTCTGGGCGATGACTGTCTTCCCTCTTCTGTCTGAATAATTCAAAGAATTCATGATTTTTCCATCTCAGTTTACTGCAAGGCTCCAAGGCGAGTAGTTCATGCCTTGACTAATACAGTAATATACCTCCCTCAAATCCGATCAACATGTTGACTGGTGGTTGTCGCTCCCCCTTTCCATCACGCTGGAGACAAGCCTCGTGTCTGAACTCCTCAACCATCCCCACCTTGTTTCCATCCCATTTGTTCTGCTTATTAGGCTGGTGTGTGTCACCTGCTTCTCTGTTTTTCACCAGTCTCTGCATTTTTTCCGTGTTCTTCATAAGATGAGGAAAAACTCGTTATCAAAGTAAATACAATCCTCTTTTACAGCTCTCCAGAAAGCAGATTTTTCCATGATGCTTTCAATTCGTTTAGTTCTGTTGGTATTTCTTAAGTGAATTACTTTGCAAAAAGACTTTGTTTTAACAGATCTTTATAATTTTCAGCCATTTGTGGCCAAGGATGTTTTATCCCTAAGGGTTAGTTAATGAATTAAATCACACTTTTGGAAGAAGTCTGATGTGAAATTGACCAACAGAAAGGAAATAAAGGATGTGAGACCACTTCTTGGGCAAGAAGTGACCTGATTCTTCCCTTCCTTTAATTTTGGAAAGCTGTTAGGAGCTGGTTGTTTGATATGATGAGTGTCACCATAAATATGTCTTGTATTTAACTTAATGTGTACTCATAATTGTAAGTGGAAAATGGCTATCTTAAAAACCAGAGGAACTGAAAGGGACTGAGTTGTATGCCCAGGGAAGTCCCTGAAAGCAGATGTGGAGCACAAAAAAAAAAAAAAATGTTATTTCCTGCCCCTATAGCACTCTTCTATATTGTGATAGCAAGACCTGGGATGCAAGCATATTTAAGTCCCGCTGCGCTGCCCTAAGCATCCCTAGTTCTTGGGGTCTGCTAAAACTCTATGTAATGCCAAGATATTTTGAAAGTTTTTATTTCCAATAGGTCCATGTGAAATCAGCTAATGATTAGTTAGAAAAGTGCTTATGCAATTCAGGTCAGATTTGCTAACCAAAATATTCAGTCTCCTGAAAATCTGCTATGTGCAGAAAAAAGCAGAGTGTAGTAAGCATTGAACCGTGATTTTAGTGTGACTGCCTTTGCCAAGGGCTGCTCAGCCTTGCTCCATCCTTTCATTGTCTTAGATATTCATCATCCTTGAGTCTGTGCTGACTCAATTAGCTAACCTAGAGAAGGTTCTTGGGGTGGAAGGAGAGTTGGGTTTGTGTCCGTTTGCTAAGTTCAGTAGAAGTCTAGTAAACACCAGCATTGTGCTGAGCGGAGAAAGGGGGAGAGGAGGGAACCTTTGCTCAGGAGCAGTGGAGCAGGCATATCTCTGCCTTCTGGTGGCATGAAGCCATTAAATATTTTTTTTCATGTCATAAGGCGTCACTTCACCCTGACCTTCTTTGCCTGGGATGAATTTCTTGCTGATGAATACAAGACACTTGGCATGTTCATGAATAACCATCACAAGGTGGTTATTTTGGATTATAAACTGCACTGTGTTAGTGGCTTAAGCTTTGGGAGAACATCTGATTTTCAGCATGGTAACGGTTAATTGGCAGAGATGCAAGATAGAGAAGCCTTGCAGAACAGACCTTAATAGGGGGAAAAAAGTATTTCATTACGGCAAAGTGCTGAGCGATGTTTCATTAGCTTATGTACTAGCAGTGGTACTGTCTAATGCCTTTTTCAGACCATTATAAAGAGAAAAGGAATGGAGTTCCAGAGCCAAATGGCATAACATTACCTAAGATGTTAAAAAAAAAAAGGAAAAAAACAATCAAAGGAAAAGATCATAGTTGCAACTAATCATGAGCATTTAACAGACTGAAAATATTAGAGGAGAAAATGTGCTAAGGAGACAAAATAATTAATAGTGTGAAGAAAGTGGAATGAAAATTCTCAGTCCTGAAGAATGAGGACAGGGACACTTACTGGAATAGAAAGCAGGAAAACTGCTGGAAGCACCTACTTATATCAAACCCCATTAGCTTAGGAGACTCATTGTCACCACAGGTTATGAGCATCAGGAGCTTAGCAGGATTCCTTTGAAGACCTGGTATGTTGATGAGTGTATGCAGAATTAACAGAAAAATATTAATAGAATAAAACTGAAACCCCACAAAGCTTTTAAGAGCGAAGCAAGTGTCTCTGCTTTAGGATGTGAGGGCAACCTGTCAGTGTAGAACTTCCAGAAAACCCCTTTTTTGTGGGATTAGGTTTCTCATTTTTCCCTTCAAAATGCAAGGAACAGCTGTGCTTGGTGACAGAATATGGATTAGACAAGACTAGTGGTTTTATCAGACTAAGGTCCTGCATGTATTTCTTCATGGGATGCACCATCCTTCCTTTATTAGGAAGACCGAATCCATCAACACTGTGTCTTTTTTTAACCTGTTTTCATGATTTTTCACATTGTGATATGATTATATGCCCTAATGTTCCCCCAAAGCAATGCATGGGAGATGATACTGAGATCTGGCTGAACGGAGCTTGTCTCTATGAGGATCTCCCAGACCTGCACAACTTCATCATTGACAATGTACATCTGAACACCCAGGGAACCCAGTGCTTATGCGCAGAAGTTGTTACGGTCACTTTTCTGTTCTTTGCCACCATGGAAATTCTTGTGTGTTAGCTGTGTTCATACTATTTACTTGGCACCAATGTCTGGGAAAAAAAAAGGAAGATGTTCAGATTTCAAGATTTCTGAGCAAAGTCCAAAATAAGGACTTTAAGAAGGGAAATGCTGATTTTCCATTGACTGCTCTGCCCATAACCAACCTCCCCACTCCAGCTGCCCTTTCTGTCATCAGATCTATTCTCCACTCTTTGAAGACTTGTTTTAATTACGTCTGATTACTGAAAAGAAGCTTTAATTTCACTGAGTCCCTTTTGTTACTTGGCAGTTGCTTGGAATATGGGATTTTTCTATATAATCCTAATCTGAATAAATTTAGATTGATTTCTTCTTAGCCTAAGGCTGTTTATCAATGCTTGATGGAGGAGGAGGTATAGAAGCTCTGTGGCTGGACAGGGCTTTGCCTCTATAGATGTAGCACTTGAGGTGTGACAAGAAATAATTTCTCTTTGAGGAAGCTTGCAAAAAAAAAAAAAAAACAACAAAAAAAACCAAACCTGTAGTGGAGATTATGATACACCGGCAGAACAAGTTTTTCTACGATAGTGTCTTCTGCTTGGGAAGGGCCAACAGAAAGGCAGGGTTTGGATTATAAGAGCAAGTACTAATTTTGATGATGCATTGGACTTCACGGTAGGAATGCTTGTACATTGTCCTTGTAAAGTCGTGAGCAAATCTCCCTAAATGTAGCCTACAGGTTCCTTCTCAGGTCAGGTCACACATCTATTTCTTGTGCTACTAAGTAACCTATTAATTTGTTTATGTACCAGTTTCACCGTGAAAACACAGACTGAATGGGATCTCAGTTCATGCTCTTGATAGAACAGACTCTGGATTAACACAGGTAGAGGAAAACACTTCTTTGTCTGAAAAAAGTGTTTGAAACCTTTGCCCTCAGCAGATCCTTCAAATTCAGTTGCCTGGTGATTCTGTTCTTCTGCAGTTCTTTATGGTGGGCTCATGATTGCTCTATGTGAGCACCTTTCAGTAGGGGTGCTCTATGCATGTCTTCTCTCATCCTTTCTTCCATGGGGAGAAGTGAGAACCACAGACTTGTTTTCTGGAAGAGTTTTATTTCATGAAGAGAAGGTGGGTTTTTTTTTCTTTCTTTTCTCTTTTGATTTGTTACAGGTGACATTTTCTAAACATGCTATCCAAATCAGAAGGCTGAAGGCTTTGACTGAAGTCTCTTTAGGAAGATGATGCTTGTAACTGCATGACTCCACAGTTGAGACTTTAAGAAAATCGCTAGTAAGGTTTTTGTTGGTTTAGTTTCATTTTGACTGTAGCCTGGGTGCTTTTTCTGAAAAGCATGACCAGACTGTATTGCAGATATTCAGCTACAGTATGACAATATTATAGACGGAAACTTGCAAAGCATCTCTAAAAATAAATAGCAGGCAGTGATGGGGATAGTGTGTGATAGTCTGTGATGGGGATGATGGGTGTCCCATCTGTCCTCTTCCAAGTCCTGCCTGCTGCCACCAGCTGAGAACGATAGGTGGGTCCTCGACACCCACAGAAGATGTTCTTGTTTCGGATTTTCCACTTCATTTTCCTCATTTACAGCCGTCTAACGACAGGAGGATGAGTAAGCAGGGGGCAGTTTGCAGGAGCATGCTAACGCTTCCCATGTTATTCCTCGGGAGTCGTGTTAGCACAGGAAGGGCATGAGCTGTTTCATTGGGAATGCATGAGAGATAGGGAGCGGTGTAAGGATGAACATGTTAACCCATGATGAAAAGACTGCCATGCTAAAAATGTTAATGATTTTTTTTAAATAATTAATGATTAATGTTTTCTTATTTCCCAGAGTAGCAGGTAAGCTAGTAGCTCTGAAGGACCTTCTTTTCAACCTGATGACATATTGATGCAGGAAGATTGTCTCACTGGACAAATCCATTGATTTGACTTCTCCCGTTGTGGTTGGGATTTTTTTGGGAAGGTTGATGGCATGGTTTGGGAGATGTGCTAAAATACCTCTGAGTAATACAGACTGGCAGGTTGGAAATGGACCTTTGTCCAAGGAAGGTGATTGTGAAGGTACTGGGAAACTGGTCTAAGGAAAGTGGCCATAGAAGGTACTGGGTAACTAGTCCTAGAGAAGGGAGAGCACAAGAAGAATTAAAAAAAAGGTGTTTGATATGTAAAGTTGGGAACTAGTACCAAAAAAATCTCTCTAAATCTGAGAACTTTATAACTGATTTAGTGAAAAAAATCCTGCAATGCCTTCTTGTTTCAGTTTGTATTGCAGAATGATTTTGGTATTGTATTGTAATGACATTCCAGTCTATTTTTTCCTTATTGTAAAATCCACCCATAAGTTCTGGAAAACATCGTTGACACTTGCATCTCTTGGATAAAATCCATTGGCAGGACACTCCCGGCTCCGGGGTGATAGTGGAAGGTTTCTGCCAGGATGTGGCAGCCAGCTGGGAAGGCAGGAACCAGCAGCTGTGTTAGTGCAAAGCTTAGGGGGTTGGTTGGTTTTTGTAGGGTTTGTTTAAGTATGTAGTTTGCAGGTACATTTATAGAAGTAAAACATAAAAATGAGCCTTTGCAGGGAAGTTTATAGCATTTTTAAATGAACTTTTCCCTTTTATTTTTGTAGTTTGACTCCTCTTGCATTTTTCGCTCCTCTTCTTCCAGTGATGCTCTTAAAGATATTTTTCCTCCTCCTTAATCAAATATAAAAATTATGTTAAAAACGCTTTTGCAGGCTGGAGTCAGCATGATGCATTAATGATTTAAGTTCTCTTAGGAAAAGCAAACACGAGAATGACAGGATTTTAATATGATGCTAAGATAAAATATGAGTATGGAAAATTACATCATACTTATCCAGCCCGAGTATGATATAATAGTCCTTGATGCCAAGATAGGGATTAAGCTAGAGTCTGATATCCTGCAAGAATACTTTCCTCTGGGTGTTAAGCCTCCATTTAAAAAAAAAAAAAAAAGCTAAGCCTGCCCGTCTCAGCCTATGTCCCATAACCCAAAGGGGAACCACAAAAGCTGCTTAATCTATCTCCCGCTGCAGGACACAGCTGTGAATGTAAACCAGACGCACGATGTATTCGGTCATAAATAGAAAGCGAGCAGAACAGCAGGAAACCATAATTCTCCGTGTGCACACACGTGTGACTTGGGACCCCCTGAATAGGCCGAACTTGATGTGAGATAAAAGTGAGACACTAAAACCTGCGTTTGGACAAAAAGATTTAGACCTTGCCTAATTCTAGCAACATATAGGTTTTCATCTATTTTTTTCAAATCCAGAAATGTTCTCCCAACTTTGGTGGTGAGCTGCAGAGAGGATGTGATATGCCAGCAGGTTTTGTATGTGGTGCTACTATACTTCATCACCATCCTCCCAGTTCTCTGCTCCTTCCCTAATTTAGCTCTGCTTCACAGCTACATGTCTCTCTCTTCCTTAGATGTTACTCCATCTCAGAACAGGAGTGACAGACCCAACAAGCCATCCCTCAGCAGTTGTTCTCCTGTCCATACAACTACAAACCCAAGCTGAAACCACCTTACATAGGTTTTTTTTCCAGCCTTCATTGAGCAGTAACAGTGTCAGAGATAAAAATTGGATTTTAGTAGTATTTTAGTACATGCGGTAGCTGCTTCTCTGACACTAGTGTTCTTATTAATAGCTGGCACCCCTAAGCGCTATTCAAATAAAAGTGTATTTTGAGTCTGTTTTATTTTATCATGTAGTTCATGATTGCTGCAGAGATCATCATTACAAAGATGCCTGTGTGCTGTTTTCAGTTGACTGCATGTCCAAGACTTAGTGAGAATAGAGGATTGGCTTCTGTTCCTGTTCATTAGACCCCTTTATGAGATACAAATCAAGTGTATTAGGAGAGCTTGAATTGCTCTTGGTTTTGCTTGTTCTAATCTCAGATAAATCCTATCCCTAGTAGTAGTATAGCTCTTCACTCTGGCTAAGCATTTCTAATATATATTTAAAAAACTAAAAATAGATAAATGTGGCTTTTCTTAGAATAGAAACTGATTTATTTCATCCTTTGCTCATGTATGCAGCGTAATTTTGTTGAAGAGATGCTTTGAGTCAAATAAGAAAACAAATTTTTTCCTGGTTTTTTTTTCCTTTACTTGAAAATTATATATATTGCTCAAACCCACAGTAGTGGTTGAAGGAGGGAGGCATCATCAGAAAATGCTAGGTAAATACCATGGGCAAAATTCAGTAGGTATAAAAATGTGGTTTTTTCCTCTGAGTCATCTTGGAATAAGACATTTGTGTTACAGTAAGTGTAAATGTAATTACAAAGCCAAATTTCATGTTAGAGAATAAATGGGGAAAAAATGGAAATGGCTAATAAGGATTTTAGAACAGACATCAAATTATAAGAAAAATCAAATCCTGTGTATGGTAATAGCTCACTAAATTATTTTTTGGTAGGATATCAACAGGTTCCTGAGACTTAGTGCCAAATCCCTGTGAGCAGAAATGCCAATTGATTCATTGGGTAATGCACTGAAAATTTATTCCACATATTAAAAGAAAAAGAAATAAATGAAGCCCCCATAGAGACACTAAAAGTATATATATAAAGATTTTTGGAGGGATTTCCTGCAGAGGAAGAATCCTAGTGCTGCTCCCCCCC
>JANZLQ010000002.1:855139-876927 GCA_026212715.1 Elanus axillaris | reverse complement strand
CCCCCAGCGGCACAGGGGGACGGGGAATGGGGGTTGGGGTCCCTGCTCCAGTGTGGAGTCCCTCCCATGGGAGACAGTCCTCCATAAACTTCTCCAACATGGGTCCTTTCTGCGGGCTGCAGTCCTTCAGGCACAGACTGCTTCAGCACGGGCTTTGCCATGGAGTCACGGCCATCTTTGGTGGCATCCACCTGCTCCAGTGTGGGCTCCTCCATGGGCTGCAGGGGGACGGCCTGCCGTCTCACCACAGGCTGCAGGGGCATCCCCTTCTCCAGCACACCTCCTCCCCCTCCTTCTTCACTGACCATGGTATCTGCAGAGGGGTTTCTCTCACATTACAATCTTCTCCCCAGCTGCATGTTTGCCCCTCTTAAATCTGTTCTCCCAGAGGTGCTACCACCATTGCTGATGGGCTCAGCCTTGGCCAGAGACAGGTCCAACTTTGTGCCAGGGAAGCTTCTAGCAGCTTCTCACAGGAGCCACCGCTGCAGCCCCTCCCCTGCTACCAAAACCCCCACCACACAAACACAATACATTAAAGTATATTTAATTCTGTTTGTATGCTTTTGATTATGTACTGTGTACAAATAACCCATTTACTTTTATGTGATTTTATTCTAATCCTCATTCTTACTCTTCTTGCAGACTTTATCCATTGGAGTACTTGATATTTTTGGGTTTGAAGACTATGAAAATAACAGTTTTGAGCAATTCTGCATTAACTTTGCCAACGAGCGCTTGCAGCACTACTTTAACCAACACATCTTTAAACTTGAACAGGTATGTCTGGAAGTATTTAGTCTCTGATGCCAATGGGTGTTGACATGAATTTGTGGCACCAATAAAGTTCTTAAATTGTCCCTTTAATTCCTTTATGTTAAGGAGTGTACACTGAATTATTCAAATTTAACTTCTAATTTACCATATAACTTGCTGCTACCTGTAACATAAAATCCAGCCAGAGATTTGCTGGTTTTAAATAAACATTTTGGGATACAAATATCCTCAAATATCATGAAGACCTTAACTGTTGCCCTTTTGTCTCCTTGATATATGCTTAGAGGGCTCATCCATAAGCAATTTCTTTTTTGCCTTTGCCTGGACTTGCTGCTGTGTCATTTAATATCACATAAAAGTTATTTTTTCAGCATCTGTTGAAAATGCCACCCCAATCTTCTAGTGGTTTTTTGCTTTCCAGTGTTAATTTGCGGGCGGCAGGAGAAATGTCACTCATACATATTCTGCAAGGTCAGACTTGAGATCCTTATGACCTCAAATCGTCACAGCAGATTAGGAAGGGTTCACCTTTAAGCTTTGCTTTAGGTTTGTTAAGACTGGCTGTCGCTTTCCAGTCTCAAATTAATGTGCTGTAAGAGAGATAACAATACAGGCCATAATTTAGCAGGTAACGTATACAACAAGATGGCATAATCTATTAATTACAATGGGAGGAGGCTTCTTCAAACATCATTTGTTATCTAACAACAAGCAGGACAAGAAAACTGCTAAAGTACATGTTGTTTCTTGGATGTACAACATATAATTGGGCTGTATAATACAGTCAATATGTTACAGACCTTCAAAATTTGGTTTTTTTTAAGGCAAGTCTGCATGCCCTCCCTTCAGGTGGAATTCTTCGTTGAGTGAGGTCAAGGGAAATCATCATTAGTTTCGGTAGAGCTAGTATTTTATGAGCTCCGCTCTGCAGCCTGAGTCCAGCTGAGATCAAAGAATTAAACCATCCCTTCCCAGAAACCCTGATAGTTTCATTTTGGCCCTCTCCAGTGTTATAAGAGATCTGAAAAGTCAGAAAGAGGCATCTCCTTGAATATGAGGATGGTCAAAAATAAGCAATATAGCCCTGAGTAGATCATATGGGGGATGTTTGCTCTAGATTTTGATGTTTCTCTGTTAACTCTCTCTTTTTTTTTTTTTGGTCAAGAAGGTGGAGCAGAACTGCTCAAATCCATTTTATTTCATTTTTTTAACTGGTCTTTGTATGCTGATGCACCCTACTCAAGAGGGTTTGTATTTCTAGGAACAGGTCTCTTTTACCATTATCCACCATAAAAAGGCAAACTAAAAGACTATTGCAAAGCCAATATAGCTGGTTTTTTATATAAAGCTAACATTATATATAACTTCTAACGCTTTCTAGAAGAGTCTTGGGGAGGGAGGACCCTTCCTGAAAGCGGGAGAGAGGTGATACCTCGGTGAGGTGGGATTTCAGGGCATTTGGGTTTTGGCAGCCTCCGCCAGCTTTGCAGGAGCAAGCTGAGATGCCGTCATCTATAAGGGATTTCCCGTGCTTGTGCTGGGATTTCTTAGCAGGTCAGTGCTCCTCCCTGAGCCTGGGGTATATGCAGACCTCCTGATTGTAGCAATCAGTAATTCTCCTTGGACCAGCTTATAACCAGTGACCTAATTAACTTTCTCCTATAAATCTGTCAAGCACATGAAATCATTATATTCAGTATTTGCTGTATGGATGAGAGGAGCAGTTGTGGAGGCATCCAATTGCAAAGGGCTCGTGCCAAATCTTAATGCCAGAGCACGTCATCTATCTAGGGCTGGAACACTGCAGGCTCTGCTGGTGGAAAATATGGTCATCTCTACCTAGTTTGCTTTCTATAAATATAAATAAGCTGTACAGCTGCATGAGCACTAATTCTTGGATGAATTATTTGTATGGTTTAATCATTTCCTTTCCTCTTCTTGGAGTTACATGCTGCATGTGGAGGAGTGGATTTGGTGGAAAGAAAACTGATGATACATACTCAGATCTTGGGTCTTCAAAATATCCTTCCTTCCTAGCTGGCCCAAAGATTAACCTGCTTTATAATGATAGTTGCCAGTCTACAAATGAAGACTAGGTAGTTCATATTGTTTCAAGATGGCAAAATAGTTATATTACTTTGAATTGTGGATTTAGCTGAGAGATTTATGGCTTTACAAGGGTTTATTTGATGACTTGATGGCTGAAAAACAAGTGGGGTTATTGCTGATGAGTATCTGAAATGGAGGGGTCCTCCTCTGCATCCAGAGATAGTCTTCTTGTATCTCCAAAGCTTGCAGGAGGCTAAAGACAGATTCCTGAGATAGTTGGACGCTTCTACTAAAAGATATGACAAATTTAAGTATTTGCTAATGATTTTTCTTAAAATTGTAATTGATTTTGTGTGCAAGAATGGTATTTAGCCATGATGTAATTGTTACTGTGGTATACAGCTGATGTTATGGAAACCAAAATACCTACCACAAAGTCATCTAACAGAAGTGTTGGATTATTTTAACCTTTCTTTTCTTTTTTTTTTCTTTGTGAAATCTAATATGATGCGCCTTGTGAATGTTATTTTTAAACCTTCTATCTGAAGACGATGCTATTTCCAGTGGTTTGCAAACAACCAGCTGAGGCATCCTCGGGCAGTCTGGCTTCAGCCTGATGCCTCCTATAAATACAGCTGCTGTCATGCTGCATACCAAGAATCTGCAAAGGTCTTTGCAATAGCAACCTCCTCTCTTTGAGCCAATCATGAGGAATAAGGATAATGCCTCTCTGCTCACTGTTTATATAGTAAAATAGGAGGAAAAGGCAAAAAATGGTAAATGTTAGAGTTCTGCCTTGGATAAAGACACTTATTGATGTTTCTTTACCACTTTCTTGTTAAACCAACTGTTCTGGATCGCTAAGGAAGATTTACTAATGATTCATGATACATGGGAATATGTTTTAGCAGATGATGGAAGAGTACAATAAAGGCAAACCCCACCCAAGTGGTAAAGCCCAAGCTCATAAATCCTGGTCTGTCTGTATAGGCAAACTCTTGGATTCAGACCGGTAACTATCTATTTTTTAATATAGAAACATTGCTATTGCAGGAATCGTAACCAAAATACAGCCTGTCCCACCATGTAGCAAGGGTAGTTTTCTCCTCGTCGTGTATCTTACAGGCATATGGGGTGGAAGTTGGATGAGGGGCTGTAGCTGGTGGCTGCAACTGCTGCCTGACATGGTGCTTGCTCTGGACAGCAGGAGGATGGAGTGTCCTTCACCAGGCTCCACGCAAAGTGCAGCCACATTTAGCTCTTCCAGACAGCGTGGTCTCATCCATCCCTTGAGCTGGTGACTTCAGGCAAGATGTCCCCATAGCTCTTGCGCTTGTTAGGTGCTATCAGAGCATCACATCTTGGTGACTGTTCCCCAGCAGCTGCTCCATGCCTGTGTCCTCCTCAAGCAGAGCAGATAAGCCCAGAGCTGCCATGATGTTCAGGTAACACCCAGGTGCTTCTGGGAGAGGGAAATAGCATTTTTCCATTGCAACTTACTACTGTGGGGTTTTGGTTTTTTGGTTTTGTGGGTTTTTTTCAATTTAGGGCATTGCACAAAATAATTGCTGTGTATGAAGATACAGTTCGGAGGTCACCAGTGACATAGCACCCATGATACAAGTTTCCTCCAAGTTTCCAGATCTTTAACAGTTTGAGGGCCAGGAATACAAGTTTTTATAAATCACATCCTCCAAACTTTGTCATCTTTGACCTCACCAATCTTCCCCCATCCCTGCTCAGGCTCATCCAATGCTTGGCTTTTCAGTTACCCCCACCCACCTTTCCCTGTTTCAGCTGATGCTTCACAAAGGTTGAGAAGTTATCCCATAGCTTTACGTCCTCCAGGTGTTGCTGTTTAAGTTCTTTTCTACTCCATTTTCTATACCTGCCAAGCCTCCATTTCAATGACATCCTTTTACTGTTTAAAAAAAATGATGAATTACTGAGGTTGAGACTGAAAAAAAAAGAAAAAAATATTTTGAGTGCGATCAACTGGCATGATCTCAGGTCTTAAGCAAAGTCTGTTTTCTGGTGGGGTCTCTGGTGAGGTCTCTGGTGAGACCAGCCAGCAAACCTCAGCCTGCTCAGGTAGAAAAACTTAATTTCGTAAAGATAACATGTCCTATGAAATGTTTGCTCAGCCATCTAAAGCTTCATAAATACTTAGGAAGGTGTATAGATTTTACTGGTCCTGTGTAATAGGTGGAGCGATCTGACAGTCTGGACTAAATCATGAACATTGTAACAATTTGTTCATCGCAGTGGGAGTGAATTAATTAAAGCAAGCATTGATTTGTCACAGGACACAGTGATAGGTAGTTTATTTAGTCTGTGAAATGTCTCAAAGCTTGTGATATTTTAAAGCATTTTGGATACACAGGGTTTCTCAGGCTGTGCTGCTCTGTCTCCCAGCAGCCTTCCATGGCATTTAAAGAAAATAAAATCTGAAAATTTCAAATAAATAAATTAAAAATAAATTATGAAAAAAAGGTCTTTCTCCTACTGCTTGGAGCGCTTTTTCTCTTCCTTCTCCTACTGCTTGGAGCACTTTTTTCCTTCCTTCCAGTAAGGGTTTTTTTGGTATCTCATCACTCTGGTTAGGTGTGAATGCCTTTTTATTACCTCCGAAGACAAAAGCCAACCATCATAAGTCAACTTTTGAGGACTGGGAGGCTCGCTTCAAATTTGTGTTTTCATTGGAGATGGGAGAGCAGATGCCCTCCAAAAAATGCTGCTGTCAGCTGTATGCCATATGACATGTGGAGAAATAACAAGCTGCACAAGTTATTGATTTATTATTTGGCAATTTGCCATTATGTGTAACTCACATTTGGGGGGAGGGGAAAGGATGTTTAGAGTACATAACTCATGTTAAACAAAAAAATGATGCTTAGAGTTGTTTAAATGTTATCTTTAGGATAGGAAGATTTCAAACTATAGAATTGAAATAAAACGTGACTCTGGTCATCATCGGTCCCCCAAAGCATTGGCTTGGGTCCTTCCCTTCCTGGGGTTTTGCGTGGCTGGGGCTGAGTCCAAGGGGGCTTTGTTTGCCATCCCCTTGTTCCTGTTTTTTTCCAGATGATGAATGTTCATAGCATATAATGTCATAGTATCTTACATTATGTATATACACTATATCATAGAATAGTTTGAGTTGGGAGGGACCTTAAAGATGATCTAGTTCCAACCTCCCTGCCATATATAATATAAGAACCCCTAGAAGTAGTATTCTTAAATCTGTGTAGTGGCATCCTAGGTAGGCAAACTAGAAAACATGCGCAAAATATCATTAGAAAATACTCTAGTAAGCTTTCCTGGTGTGATGTGCTGGTGTAAAAGACTTAGTGGTTTTCTGTATCTTTTCTACATTAGAATTAGGTATCCAAAAGAAACAGGTTTGGGTTGCTTTGTTGTTTTTTTTATTTGATTCCTTGACCTTTAATTTAAGCTCAGTAAAGAGAGGTACTGTGTCTGTGAAGCCCAGCTTTTGTGAAAATATCATAACTGTGGCTGACAGTATAAAACTCTTGAGATAAATGTACTGAGAGCTCCTATTTGCAAGTTGGGTAATGTGTAATTTTAAGGTTCAAGCTCATATTTTGCCTGGGAGAAAGAGAGGGAAAAACAGAATTGATTTGGGAGATAGACAACAGAAGGTCCAAGACTATTTTTTTTTTTTTGTAATTAAAACCAAACATGTTTGTGCTAGAGAAGAATTAATTGGGCAAAAAGCTGGTGAGATGAACAGGCAGGTTCAACATGTTGTCACCACCTCATACTGCTCCAGGGTTTTGGTCAGCAGATTTGATACGGTCCTTTCCTTAATGAAGTAGGGGTTTGGAGGTGGTTTGTGGTGCAGATGATCTGAAGAGCGTTTGGTGTTCCTGCATGTGTTGAAAATGTGGCTGTTGGGGAGGAGGAGGAGGAGGAATATGATGATCACAGCCTGTTCTGCTCATCACCTGCATGGGACGATATTGTAATAGTGACTTAGGAACGTGGGCTGCTTTAGAAATTGTCTTGTAGTGAGCAAAAGCAAAGGTTATTTTGACAAAGAGATTATCTCAGTGCTGTCCCCATGTCTTGGCCTTTGCTGATGGGTTTTGTGAGCCAGGCAAGCTAACATCAATATCACCAGGCATCCCGTACAGCATCCCACAGCATCTGAGCGCACCCCCAGCCTCTGCTTGCAGCAGTGCCATGTCCTCCCCAAACTGCCTTAGCTCTCCCACTCAAATCCCCTCTTCCATCCCTCATCCCACGCTCCTTGATGGAGCTCTCTATGTTGCAGATACCTCCCTCCAGGTGCCGTTATCCCTCTTCCAAGTCAACATTGTCTCTTGAGCCCCTTTTTCCTCTTCTCTGAGCTGGTTCCTTGACTTCCTCCAGTTAGATGAAGTTTTCTGCTGATCATGGTTCCTACTCAAATACATTGGCTAAATATATGTGGGTATGGACTGTGTCAGGGGACAGTCCTGCCACTCTAACCTAGCTGGAGCCCTACATCTTGGGGTCGGGTTTGTCCTGGGAATGCCAAGCCTGACTTTCCTCTGGGGCCTGCTCCTGAGATGCAAGCCAATACATGTATATTTATTTCTTTCCAAATTACATACATGTACTAATAATTATGTACATTATGAAGCCTACCACCACCACCACCACCCAAAATTAAGAAAGGATGAGCTGAAGATGAAATAAACACTAATTTTTATTTATTAATGGAACAAAAAGTATTTTCTTCCTGCACCCCAATGCATGCCCTGCTTTGGAGAGCAGTAGGTGTACTCTAGGGTGATCTAGGATGCTTCTATACTGGTCCCTTATGGCCAAGCCCTGGGTCATAATCCAGAACTACAGTCATGGGTAAATTCTTGCACATTCCCTGTACGTTTGAGCTAAATTAGGCAATGATGTAATGATGAAATCTTTTGTTATTTCAGCAGAAAATACTTGTGAGCAGCAGCTTTTCTTTAAAAATAAAAGACCTCAATGCATGTTGGTGGATTTTCACAGGACAGCGTTACGCAATGTGAGCTCCCTTCTTCTTAAGCAAGAAGATGAGCAAGAAACCTCTAAAAGCCTCTAAAATACTTCAACTCATCTGAAAAATGTCATATTGAGGCAGAACTGGATGATCCATCCTGACCGTGGCCCTTCCACACATTATGTACAAAATTCCTGCCTGGACAGTTGGTTTGGCATGGCAACAAGATTTTGTACGGGTAGCATAAGACAACTATATATATATGTAATGGAGAGTACTGTGACCCCACTGTAAGTGTGAATGAATGAGAGAGGATTTGGGAGCAAGTATATTTATTGACACAAGTTTGGAGTAGGGACTGAAAAGGGAAGACATTTAGGCTGGAGGACCAGTCTGGTGTTGTCCATGACCACTGTGGAGGTGGTCTAAGCCTGATACATCTTGCAAGGACTTCACTGATTTATTTATTTATTTATTTATTTATTTCTATTCCTATTTATTTTAGATAGCAAGATATTAAAGAAATTAATCTGCCGGCCAGTCATGCAGTATCTTTAGGCTCACACTTCTGGCTGTTGTTAAGAGCAGGTTGGGAACAAGGATGCTGCTGTGAAAGGAGTGAACAGGATCGTGGCAAGGTGTGTTTTGCTAGCTGAATCATGCAAAAGCAATTTTCCCCATTTTGGGAGCAAAATATAATTTATGACTGAAACCTGCTGTTGCCACTGAAGCGCAGGGAGCTGATCTGAGCTCAGAGATGGATGCTGCAGAGCCAGCATAGCTCATATGGCCATGTGCACAAAACTCTGGGCTGAATCCCCACACTTTCTCTAATGATGGACAATCCAAATTACAATAAACTAAAGTCTCAGGCTGCTTACATAAAGCAGACGGGAGGTTGTCAGTGGGCAAAGGATCAGTCTCAAAATAAAGCCAAATTCACTTGCTGTTCACTGAGGAGCTGCTGAAATGGTCACCTTGAAGGAGAAGACCATCTCAAGGAGCACCTTTGCTTCAAAGCCATCTGCCAATGCTCTGTAAGTGGTTTACAACTTAAAACTGGGTGGCAGAAGAAATGCAGGGGAAAGCTGTTTATCAGAACCCCTGCATTGCCAGATGGTGTCATTAAAATAGAGCCGCTTATAAACCTGTTTATAGATTGTGTGTTTATAGAGCATGTGGATACGTATTTATACATACTATGTCTGTGGGTGCATTATTAAAAAAAATACATTTTTATATATATGGCTGTGTGTATAAATTCCTTTTCTACTTAAAGTGAGAACAAACATAAAAAACTTCGATCATAAATGAAAGAGACAGCATCATCAGCCTTGGCATCCTCTTCTGGAGGGATGTCGGGAACTCAAGGCATCTGCATCATCTGCAGCACATAAGTGCCGGCACCAAACCAGACATTGGTCTCATTCATTCAGGAACTCTCTAATAATAAGGTTTTCCCATCTCAAGGTTTTATCATATCAAGGTCATTTTAATTATCAAATTATGTTGGTATGATTCTGCTGGGATTGGCTCACGATGCCCACCTGCCTTTGCTGAACAAGCAATTAATCATCCATGGGTTGGGTGGATCCTGGGTGGATGTCTCCTGGAAGGAGAGATTTCCCCATGCCTTACTCCTTTTCCAGCCTTGGAAAAGCTTTCCCAAGCTCTCCAAGATGGATTTTAGGATATATATAAATATGGACGTATCCAGAAAGGTGCTTTTACAAGGTTTAGCTCCTTTAGTTTGTCATATAACAATGACTTCTTTTAATGTAATTTTAAAAACATAAAATATTACGTTCTTTCCTGGAAGGGTTTCAATATAGTTTGTAAAATATGGCTTTGTATCTAATTTTTTGAACTGAGCTTTTTGAGACATTATTCATATCAAGCTGGGGAGGTCAGCTAGGAATGGAGACAGACATGGAAGGGGGTTTAATTCCTAGTTTCTCACTTTGCAAACGCTGCCTGAAGCTGAAGCAGGCGGTGTTAGAGTCAAGAAGAGAGGAATTTCACACCCTTCTGTTTAGTCATGAATTTTCAGGCAAAATATATACATTTAGACATCCAAAAGTATCTGCCTATCAATTGCATTTGAGCATATGGCTCTGGATTGCATGAGTTTTTACAAATTGAACACAGTGATAAGTGTTCCCGTGTGGAGCTATGCTGGAAAAAGGAATTTTTCAGTTAATTTCCCACTTTATTTGGGGAATTTTCATTGTGTAAACAAGGTTTTCCTATGTCTTGGTAATGAAAGGCTCAGGCAGATAAACTCCTGGGGCTTATCTAGATGTCTGGGAGGAGGTGAATGAGCCAATAAGGATTTTCCTTTGTTCTTGTGATTTACTTGAGCATTTCTGAAGCAGGGATTGACATGCTTTTGGGACACAGAAAATGCCATATTTCACTAGTATGCAGTTCCAAGCAAATAATTAACCATTTTATTTTCCATTTCCTTTTTAATATGCTTTAATTTCCTAGTTGGACTTGATAAAAGCTGAAACAGCACGGCATGCTATGTTTTATCGCTCTTTTTACCATCAGCCTTGCCCCATCCCTAGGACAGAGGCGAGAGCATCATCTCTATCTTGGAGTGTTAAATGTTATTTTTTGGTGCTGCTTCTCAATTTTCACTGCCACTAATGGCAGTATCCCTGTGGTATAAGACATCTGCCTCCTGGGCACTAAAATGCTGAGGTGTTTTCATGGGTTTTGGCTTGCAAGCTGTGTTGGACAGATGCCCAACACCCTCCAGACAGACCTCTAAATTGTGGCAAATTTTTTTACCTTTCATATCCTGTGATAGGGCAACAAATTTCATATATCATGGAAAAAACCACACCTTTATATTGAGGCCTGAATCTTCACTGCCTTTTGATTTGAATTTGCTAATCCCTCAGTTTTGTGCTTTAGGACAGATGGGAAACTTACTATTTTTATTTTGTACTTTTATCACATCTCTCCTATTTCATTTCTTCTCTCAGTTTCCATGTTCCTCTTAAGTTTTTCAACCTCCTGATAACTTCTTCCAACCACCTCTTAATTTTACCATGATTTTGGGGAGCAATAGCTCCCCCAGTGAGCACAATACTCTAAGATTAAAAATCATATTTAATGCTTTCTCCTCTAATTATGCTTTTTAGCATTTGGGTTTTCTTACTGTTGACCATGGCTGGATATGGTGTAATTCATAATAGAGCATGTGGATGTGTAGAGATCTTTTCTAGTACCTCCAAGGTGCTGTTGGGCTCGTAGATATTTTCTCCCACTCAAGATATATAAACCTTTAATTCTGCTGGGGATTAGAGCATGTTCTGTTTGGCTTAATATCAAAATGAATCCCGATAACAACTGATTCAACACTCCCATAAAAAAAACTGGACTTGTTTCTCTACACGTTCAAATACAAAATTATGGATATTTTCTGTTTCTAGCAGTAGGGTTTCCATCAAGCCTTGTGTCCCAGTTGGGAAGGTTTTCCTGATGCTTAGCACACATATTTTAATCTTAAATTCATTATTATGTGTGGCATAAGCAGTGTATGTACTCTGGGGTCGGTTGTAGGCAGGCAGGGTTTCCCTTTAATAGTGCTTAGCTACCTCTTTACTAGAGTTCCTTTAATTCTCATATGTAAAAATGTTGGCTCTTCTGCCACATTCTGTTTATTTGCTACTCCAAATTTTACATACTGTTATGCCTCAGATAATGCTGTGTGATATTCAGTAAAGATTTATGCTCATATTCTGAGTATATGCATTTCAAAGTCTGGATCCACATTTTATATTTTCTTTAATATTTGAAAATCACAAATTGTGTTTTATTCAGATCACTGTGAGCATTTTAAGCTCTAAAAAGCACCTCTTTCAAACAAGAAAAACTCAGACTAATACTACTGCCTTTTCTTATGAGCTATCTCCCTGTTTAGCTACATCTTTCTAAATACTGAATGCAGTAATGAAGTACATTATATATATGGGTTTTTTCCCCTAAAGAGAGGAGAGATTAAGTCACTAACCCCCTTCTCTCCTGAGCTTCAGCTGAGTCAGAGAGGCCAAATCCACATTACGCAATTTTGCTGACCTGGCTGCTGCAGCGAGCATGCTGATGCAGCTGCAGCAACACAACCCTCCTCTGATTTGGGTGACAGCATTTGAGAAGTGATTGTGCTCCTGCTGGCAGAACGAGTCCCTTCGGTGATGTGTGGTGCCAGTGTTGACATATTGCCAATGTCATTGTGGTCGGAGCAGCTGAATTGTTTCTAAATGCACAATGAGAAGCATTAATCTGCTTGTGGTGGCTATGCAGGTCACCTGGAGAGCAATCAGTAGCATCTCACCCAATAATTAAATGAAAATATGGAGCTGCTGCACTCTAAAAGAACCTGAATGTCTTTTTTTGGTTCTTTGCTTAATTCCTTTTGCTGAGTTTGGGAGCTTGGTGCTCTCCTCTCCAGTGAACTTGCATTGCTCCACCTTCCAGCAGACCAGGCTTCAGCTATCCAGGGGCAGGAGGAGTAAATCTATACATTTTTTCTTGGGAGTAAGGATGCCAAAAATAGGACTCTATGGACTTTACTGCACTAGAAACTTCTGTAGATAGTGTTAAAGTCAATGATTTGGTTCTTGATGTAAAGATGGTCTTCTAGGAATAGGACGTTGGAATTTGCCCCCAAATATAACTTAGTTTTAAGTCAAGGTATAAATTTAAGCTGATTTTTATTAACCTCCAGTTTGAGGGGTTTTTGTTTGAATGGGTTGTGGTTCATATTGTCTTCATCTTGACCGTATGTTTGTTAAATGAAAACCTCATGTTGTTTGGATCTAATTCCTTAATATTCAAGTGCTCTGCAAGCACCCTGCATCCATCAGAGGATGGCAGAGACTTTATTGTCATATTCAGAAGTGAAGGAATATTCTGGAGGTACCTTCTAAGGGTACCTCCTGAATTCTGTAGAAAGATGGTCATTAGAAGATGAATATAGAAATCATCTACAAATCATATACAAGATTAATAACTGAAACTTAATTGAGTAAGTTTAACATATACATATGGACAGCAATGATTTTACCCTAAAGCTTCTGCCCTTATGTGGACAATTTGCATGGTGTTCTGCAGATCAGCAGACACCCAAGGAATTATATCAGTCAATCACAAAGACATAGTTATTTCTCCTGGGCTGTGATTCTGAAGGCAACCAAACCAATAAATGGAAAAATGCTAGGAAAAAAGAAATAAGGGGAATTTTTTTCCATTTAAGCTTCAGAGCAATTGCTCTGGAATAGTTTCTGCTGCTGTGCCTGTCTTGAAATGAGAGTGTATATCTGAGTTATTGTGGAAGAGGTTATTAGTTGAAGACTTTAATCCCTCTTCGTATTTGGCCAACATAGCAAAAGGTTGCATTGGGGATGGAAGGGAGGGACCAATGGATGGACAGATGTGGGGAACAACCCCACAGCCTGGGAGTGAGTGTTTCTGACCCAGCCCAGAGGAAAAAGAAGAGCAAAGGAGGGAAAACTAGCCAAAATCCTGCAGCTGAAGAAACCGAGGCCAGGAGGTATGCGATGACTGGCCTCAGGTCATGCACCATCTGTGGCAGAGCTGAAAATGAGCCTAAAGTAGTAGAGACCTTGAACTCTGGTCTTTTATGGTCATTTACTGGAGTATATTTTTTAAAACAAAAACAACAGCTGGCATTGCTAATTAGTTATTTTGCACCAGTCTTAGGAGTAGTAGAAGTTTTTAGTGTGCTCAGAAGAGTTTCACAGCAACATTCATTGTGCAGTTGCCAAACGTCCCACATGGAGCTATGGATGTCTAGAGGGCTTCTAGAGCAGAGTGATGGCATATGCCTGGTTTAGATGTATGCAAATTTAAAAGTAGATAATTGGGGGCTTGCGGGGGGTGGGGGGAATATGTAAAGCCCCCATACAAGTAGTTTAAAAAAGAATCACAATAATAAATAGGTAAGCCAAGTAACATACACCAGCCACCCATCACCACTAAAATAAGGCTGCTCTTTTTTATCATCATGGCAACGTTTATTGCTCTCCAGGTGCTCAGGACCAGTCCTGAGTGGGTAAAGCTGGGACTAATAGACCCTGCATCCGATTAAGTGGCTGTCAGAAGCAGGCGGTTGATAAATGATGCTGACTCCCATTACCGCTGCACGCATTGCTGTCTCTCTCTTTTAAATCACTCAAGAGAAGCTCAACACTGCTCGCTCAAGAAATATGCAGTCTTCTACAGTTGGCTGGATTGCTGTATAGAAGATTTTTTTCCCTGGCTTGCACTGAAAATGCAACAAGTCATAGTCAAATACATGATTTTTAAATGCCTATAGTTTAGCAGGGACTTGTGAATGTTATTCTGCATGCCTGCTTTGTCCTGGTTGCTCTGCAGGAACCTAAGAAAGAAAGAAAAAAATTAATAATGCAGAGTTGTTCCTTATTTTCAGCATTTTTTTTCCCAATGGGATGTGTTATGTTTTGAACCCAAAAGGTTTTAGGGCTGTTAAAAACTCCTTCTACGCCTGCACACATATGCATAGAGTATGTATCATTGGTGTAAAGGTATATGCTGTCTCAAATACTGAGTTCAGGACCTTGTAGTTTTTTAGCAAAAATTTCCTTGTGAGATGTCTCAAAGCACTTCAAGATCTTTAATTCTAAAAATAATATTTGTAAAGTTCATTTTAATTTTGGATGAGGAGAGTTGGAAGAACATACTTTTTAAAAAAAGTTTTTGCTCGTATTAAAAGCAGAAGCAGCAATAAAAATGAATAGGATTGTTATAAAGGTGCATCATACTAATGCAATTTTGAGGTTTTTTTCCCTTTTTTTCTTCAATTTTGCCATCAAATTGTCTTATGATAGAGAAGTAAAAACGCAGCTTGGATTGGTAGGGCTTTTTCCAACACAGGGAGTAAGGTGCACTGGCAATATTGCTGTTTCGAGACTGAGTCACAAGTCTTAAAAGCATATGATAAAAATTATGATTTTTAAACTACTTTCTTCTAAATGCTCTAAAATAAGTTCTGCAAAAGACTTCTCAAAGTAATCCAGTGGAAAATCTATCTCAGAGGAGATAACCTTTATCAAAGAGCAAGGGTTGGGGTTATTTTGGTGGAAAATAAATGGTGTTTTTTTCCTTAGCATTAATTTGGGGACAGATTTGCACTTTAACTGTAAAGAGCCATGGCTCTGCTGGTCTCGGAGCGGTGATTTCTGCTAGCTGGAGTCTCTTCATTAGCCCTTATACCACCAGCCATTGATACTGTGAGATATAGAAGAGTAGAGCCCAGTGAAGCAGGAAAGGGACTTATATTGCTTTTTCTGTGTAATTAAATGAGTATGTTGTACCACCATTTTGTTCTAGCAACTAAATACTAAATATTAGTTGATGCAAATACATCTTATAACACTTGAACGGCAAGCCAGGAAAAGGAAAGCAAGAAGCAATGATGTGTAGCATGCCGTGCATCCTTGGTAGGCATGGTCTGTCATATAGGTAACCTATGTCTGAGCAAAAGTATGGTGCACCTGAAACTGTAAAATGCTGTGCTGTTCCCTCTGGTTTATGTTGTTTAAGTGGTTCTTTAGCATTTTCTTTTGCATTAAAAAAAAAATACTGGTGGCTTATTAGCAGAAGATATGTTCATTTTGATAAATGGTGCATCAGTTTCCACGAAACCCTCCAAATTTAACCTTTTTTTTTTTTACTGCTTGCATGCAGAATCGTTATAATATCTTTGGGTATTTTTTTAGGAGGAATATAGAGCAGAAGGAATCAGCTGGCACAACATCGACTACATAGACAACTCTGGCTGCATCAACCTGATCAGTAAGAAGCCAACAGGCCTGCTCCATCTGCTGGATGAGGAAAGCAAGTGAGTAGGAAACTGTTGGTTTTGCTACTATTTTTTTCACTTAAAAATGTTTATCCTTAAGCCTTACCTCTTGTGATTCTTCCCAGAAAGATGCTAATAGCTCGCTGGGTTGATTTATCTTATGTCTCTAGTTTTGTTTCCAAGGTGGTAAGGCAAACAGTGGAGAATCAGCAAGCTGAGCAAAAAGCCTTAACAAATAATAATTAAAATTCTATTTCAATAATTTCTTCTTTTAAAGGGAAGGGAAAAGGTTTCCTTTGCTCCTCTTTTCTTTTCTCTCCCTGTCTCTTGTGGTGTAAGGATGTGAAGAAGCTTGAAGTTCAGCTGAGTGAAGGGCGATTCCAAGTGCATGAGTTAAAGCAGATTGTGTGGGTGCTGTTATTGAGATGTAAAGTGGATTTATCGATTTACTTTTAAAAATTAAGTTCAGAGTGAACTGAGGGAACTTGTATGTAGGGGCTGCACTTCCATAGCGTTTCATGGGCATCATGGATGCAACTCAGGTTTGCATCCTTGTTTATATCCATCCAGCTTGTCTTGGTAGAAGTTACCAGATGAGCATGTGGCTCCTACGTCTGCTTTTGGGTAGAAACTTCTGAGTGTAAGGGATCTCCTGTTGAATGTATGTGCCAATTTTCTCCATGTGAAAGGCAGGGAAAGGCCAGGCAGTTTTGCTGGCGTCACCTCGGATCCGTGTGGCCCCCGTCCAGGGCATGAGCTCTCCTCCCACCATTTGCTTGTGGGTTTCTCTTTCATTTCTTGTGTCATTGACCAGACACACAGCAATAACGCTGTCCCAGGGATACTGTACCAGGCTAAAACAGCTTAAATTAGGTAAAGTTGTGAAATGTACCCCCAAGTTGCAGATTTACATGAAATTTGAGGATGGAGGGTGAGCTTGCTCATACCAGGAGGCTCTGCTCAAGCTATGTCCTTTATCCTCTCTCCTATGCCAGGATCAGTCAATTAGCGCCTAAAATTGAAGTGAGATCTGTAGGCAAAACAGCTCAGTATTTCCTGAATGTGTGGATACTCCATAGATATAGGAGCAGTCTAACCTCTCAACACCAATGACAGAAACTCCAGGTTTCAGATAAACGTAGCTGCCCTGAATAATATCCATGCAATGGGCGTACGATGCAGTATACCACAATAAAAATACACCTATTTGTGCTTTTATATCTGATTGCAGACCATTAGTAAATCAGTTAAGAGTTCTTCAGACACCAGATATACCTTGTATTTGTATATAACTGCATGACAGCATACAAAATAGTGCTTGCTTAGTATCTACAGGCACGGAAGTGGAAGCTCAGAATATCTGTGTTTTCCCATTTGTGGTCAAGAAAGAAGTATAAAAGCTTTTTTGTTGGGTTTATGGCTATCTTCTTTTTAATTCTTTCCACTCAGTTTTCCTCAAGCCACAAACCAGACACTGCTGGACAAGTTTAAGCGTCAACACGAAGGGAACTCCTACATTGAATTTCCAGCAGTCATGGAGCCAGCTTTCATCATCAAACACTACGCGGGCAAAGTGAAGTACAGAGTGAAGGTCTGTCACCCAGCTGTTCCCCAGCAGGTTTTTTTCATTTAAATCATCTAGCTGTAATGGGGAAAGAGAGCCCCAAAGGCTCCACAGAGATGTTTTGAAGAGGACATGGCTAGAGAACAGATGCAAGTGTTGGCAGAGAAACATTTGGTGAAAAGCTAGACTGAAATGAGAAGGTAGTGAGGATATGTCTTCCTGTTCTCCATATTGCAAGCTCTGCGAGTTGGCGTTTTGGGGAAGAACTTAGGCACGTGCACTGAGGTTAATGCTACATCCCAGCAATGGGTTAAAATTGGGTATTTGGTAGCCTTTCTAGGCTTGGGTTGTGTAGAAAACCCAGTGGTTTTTTCATCATTAGCACTTTTTAATACAGGTTACATGAGCATGGGTCTCAGCATCTCACTGCTGCAGGTACTTTTTAAAATCCCATGCAAATGATTTCAAAGTTGACCCCATTTATATCCATGCCAATTATTAGTAGAAGGAATTCTGGTGGGCAGGTGAGCCTGTATGAGAAACAGCCTCGGGATTTACGAGCACAGATCTGTAATTGCATTTCTGATGCAACAGACGCCAAATCCCAGCATCAGCTTTGAGATGCTTCAGAGAACAGTGCTTTGGGATAAAACATTTATTTTCAGGCCATAAAGAGGCATCTAATACGGGGGCAGAAAAAAAGATAGAAGCAGGTTTCAATAGTCATGCTGTCCCAGGGATAGCCTGGCAGATCTTACCCAGCGTATCTTGTAGATATTGTTTATTTTCCTCTTTTCTCCCCTCCTTTTTCTCCTTCTCTAGGATTTCCGTGAGAAAAACACAGATCATATGCGCCCGGACATTGTAGCTCTCCTGCGAAGCAGCAAAAACGCCTTTATCTGTGGGATGATTGGGATCGACCCAGTAGCCGTCTTCCGCTGGGCAGTCCTGCGAGCATTTTTCAGAGGGATGGTTGCTTTTAGGGAGGCTGGAAAACGATACGTGGAGAAGAAAACTGGTACGTGTGCAAATCTCCTAATCCTAGTGCCTGTTTTTCGCCAGCAATTTAGGTCTTATATATTACTACAGTATTTTAAGTAGCCTGACTTATTAGGAGCTATTAATCTATTTAAAAACTCATTAAATAGTGTGTAGATTTTTGCTATGCAAAAGTTAAATTTAAAGTTATGTTTGGATTTTAACACATCATAAGAAAAGATTTTCACTTTACTGCCACTTTAACTTTTCTTTTTGTAGGATGCATGCATAGGAAAATCTGAACGATTCAAACAGAGACATAAAAACTATTCAGCAAATAAGGCAAATTATTTTTGCTAGGAATTCTTGAACTGTTAGTTACATCAGGAAACAAAAAAAGGCAATAATTCTCTATAATTTTTCATGCTGTTCACCCTTTAAGCTGCAAGAGAGTGTGTCTTGTCTAGCAAAATTCATTGCTTTGCAGTCATCCAGAACCACCTCATGCCGAATGTGGGGGCATTAAATTAAAGGAAAGTAATGGTGCATCATCATGCTGTGGCAGGCCATACCTGGCTGTGCTTTTAGACCATTTCTCTGCATAAAGCAATTTTAGAAAGATGGGTACAAGCTATTACTATTAATTTCTGGGCAGAAGAGGGCTTGAAATTCATGATGAAATTAGAGCCTCAGCAGGGAAAATGTCAGCTGAGTTAAAATAAAGTATGGAGCCACACTGTGAATTTTTTTTTAGTTGGAGAGGTGTGCATCAGGGAGAGCCAAGGAGCCTGGGACAAGGAATGTAGGTATGGAAACCGTACAAGTGGAAAGAATAATTTTCTTGTTTGGGGCAAATAATAGCATCCCAAGAGAGCAGGTGCCAAAAAAAAGCTTTCAGTTCTTGAGGCTCTTCCTCTCAAACCACTTGGATGTGGCGTATGAGAAGAAAATGTTTCTGGTGAACCTGGGTCTACCTGGCACGTCAAAGCAGCATTTATGGACAGCAGTGTTTCATAACGCCAAGAGGTAGATGGCAAAGACATTTGGCATTGGGAGTAACATCACTCGAAGGAGTTGGCTTCCAAAAATCCGTATTTGCATTTTCCTAGCATCACCTTTTCATCTTACATAAAACCCAGGCTGAACTGAAGTAAGCTGATCAAGGAGATAATAAAAATACGTTCAGTCTCAGGAAGTAAGAACTAATTTCAAGCCCTGCTTGGCTTTCTGTGTCTCTGGCAATCGGTCATGCCTGCCATGCCTGTCTCCTCACTAGCTAGCTTTACGCTTTCCAGTCTTGAGTTTGTGGCAATAACTTGCTTATATCTGTATGTATAGAGAGAGTTATATATCTCGATGTATAAGTATAAAATAGAGTGCAGGAGGTTTTCAGACAATTCTGAGACTGAGTTCTTGCATCACCTTGTCTTTCCATACCAAAACTAACCAATACAAAGTAATGGATGAGTTTCTAAACCTTTTCTAGCATGTGGTGTTACTCTTTTATCTGTCTGGTGTCCTTTAGTCTGCTTTCAAATGTCTTTGTGCTTTGTAACTTCTTTGTTTTTTGAGTCAAAAAAAGAAAAGAAAAAAACCAACAAAACAAAACCCCTCAGAGAGCTGGATAAGGTTTGTCTTACACTTCCCAACAATCTTCAGATAATTTATAACCTGAATTTCTATGTGCATCTTCAGCCTGAATTGGGACTAAGTCATGAGAAAGTCACTGTTACAAAGGCAGAACTAATGGAAGGAGGTTACCTAAATCTAATTCCCATATTGAGGTACACCTTATCTGTAGGGAAAGCTTGCCCTACAAGCAATGGCAGGGCTGGGACCACACGTTCAGCTGCCTCTGTCCTCTCTGGAGAGGTACCCATTGTCTCCTAGCATGACTTCTGCCCAGGCAGTAGTAGCAGTTGGCAAGGAGAGATACGTAGCAATGTTTTCATCATGCTTTTGCTGGCAAGACCTCAGGCCTATCTCCTGTTCAGTTGTCCTTCTCCAAAATCCCATCCGTCTTGCCAAAGCCACAAAGCAGATGGCTGTAGAGGAGGTGGACCTCATCAGAAGGCTTGACCAGTGTCTGGACAGTGGGGTGGGCTGGTGCAGCACAGCAGATCCACTACCTGATGCTGGTGTCCCTCCTGCTCCCTGAAATAATCCAGAAAAGCTGCAGACTGATGCTTTGTATCTATGGCAGAAGGCATTTAAGAATTATTAAAGGATTACTAAAATTACCCCACCTCGATAGACAAAAGCAGACAACCAAAGACAGCGTATGTTTTTAGGGTTATTTTGGTTTTTTTACCAAACCTTGTTGGCTTTACTTAGCCTGATTCAAATGCCTTACTGCCCACAGATGTGTAGCTTTTGATAAAATTATGGTAGATTATCTGAGAATAACTTCACATGTGTACGTTCATCCAAGTGTGCACGCTTAATATTTGCATATAATTTTTAAAAAAGCATGCTGCCCTGTTCTTGGTTTCTGAGGTCCTGTCTGCTGCTGCTACCATCCATCAGGCAGGTGTAATTAATGAGTAGGAAAATATCTGAAGCATGCTTTTTTTTTTTTTATTTAAGGCTCTTTGCCCTCTTTTGTCTTAACGCCACATGGATCTCCCTTGCTCTTAACTGTCTGAAGGCCTGTCCAAGTCATGCTTGCAATACTCAACAGAGATTTTAATGAAAAAATCTCTGGTGTATGTATAAGCAGCTCTGCAAAGTTTTGCTCCGCTTTCTTTTTGCATCATCCTGTTGGTTATCTTCTCCATGTCAGCAGTGCCAACCACTGCTATGGCTGCTTCTGTAAGGATAATAAGCATTTTTTCCTGCTGGCTTTGGAGACTCCTTTCTTTGTGCTCCTAATATACTCGTAGTGCAGCTTTTAGTGACTACACAATTGCCCTCGTTAACCTGGAGGTGAAGAGCAGCAAAACAGTGTCACTGTGAATTCTGCTTGGTACCTTTCTTTTCTGCCCGAGATACACCTCTTATGGTGCTGCCAACCCTCCTTGGGTGAAACACGCTGGGATCTGGCAAGCTGCAATTAGTTGAAGGGTGGATGTTTTCAATTATTTGATTTCTTAATTATTATTATTATTCAGTTTATCAGGGAGGATTGAGATGGTCCAAAAGAACTACACGTTTGAACTAGATTTATTAGTGAGCTTTGGTTAAAGGAACGTTATCAAGCTTTTTTAAGAAAGAAATTTTTTGCTGTCTCATCAATACAAATTTATGACACAACCCCCCCTAATTCTATGTTAGTGAAAACTTGACAGAAGAACCGGTGCTGTTCATATAAGCCAGTCTGTGGAGACTCCCATCTTGGTTTTGCTGGACATGAACCTAAATCCTCGCTCTGACAAAGGGTTCGTGGTCCTGGTGCCACGTGCTCCCTTGATAGACTCTGCATTTGCATTAGGCCAGCAAGGGTTGCTCCTTGCATTAGTGCCTGTTGTGGCTGACCTACATGATAACAGGGTCTCAAAAACAATCCTGTTGACTTCTGTAGATTTATTCCTGAAGCTGGGCACCAAACCCCCCCCCCCAAAGAATCAACACCCACC
>JANZLQ010000002.1:840726-855039 GCA_026212715.1 Elanus axillaris | reverse complement strand
CCCCAAAGAATCAACACCCACCCCCTGTATTTGCCAAATAAAGGTGATAGCAACCAAAAAAAAGATCTTTGAGGTCCCACCTAGCAGGATGAAGTGGTGTTAATGCAAAGAAGACACCTCTTGACAGTGTTCCTCTGTAAAGTTCAGATCAGTCCTTTCTGATGATTTAATGTGTTGGAATGAAATGCTTCCGTACATGCTGACACAACATAACTCCTCAGTGACCTCATCATGCCTCAACGGTAGCATAATTTATCCCTTGACTTGGCCACTTAAACGATGATGCAGAGGTGCTGCCTGTTTGCATAGTGTCACCTGTGTAACCTCTCTTCCACCCTATGGTCGGAGCTGGGCCATCAAAAGTCCTCTTGGCCATGCAACAATGGTTTCTTCCAACTTCTGACCTCAAACCCATCCTACCTAACTCCAGACTCTGTGTCCTCTGCCCTCGAGGAATACAGAACCCTTGTTTAATACAAATAATTTCTATTTTTCCTTTCAATTGCCAATATCTGAGCAAAGCACATCTCTGGGATGCAAGACGAGAATTTGAGTGGCCATGTCCAGGAGCGTCTGCATAGGGAATTGCGGATAACACCTCACAGAGGCACAAGAAGGATTCTAAAAAACCAGTTAATAAAAGTAAAGATTTATCTAATCATCTACTTTTTGCCCATATAATTGCAGAGTGATTATAAAGTGATTATGCTCTGGCTAATAAGGATTATAAGCGGGGTTGGGATGCGGTCCAGCCCACCACTCCTGTGCCATGGCGCCCTGTTAGGAGGAAACTGAGGTTAAATTGTGTCGAGTGTGAAAAACACGTGACCCTTGAGCTCTTGCGTCCTTCGGGCTTGTTCTTTACCCTCTCCTGATTTCTGCTTATATAATCTTTCTCTTCTCTCCATTTTTTTTTGTTTGTTGTTTTTATTTTGCTTCCCCAAGGGCATGATGATGCAGTGCCATGTGCGGTTTTGAAAAGTGTGGATAGTTTTAGCTTTCTCCATCACCCAGTTCATCAGAGGAGCTTAGAGATCCTGCAGAGATGCAAGGAGGAGAAGTACAGTAAGGCTCCACCACCTGCCCTTCCCTCTGATACAACACTCACATGCCAAGAAATGGAAACCAGGTGCATTCAGTGTAGAAAGGGTTAAAAAATGCCCGAGGAGCCTTCCAGGATTGAACCAGCTGCGTTATGGCAATTTTGAGCCTATCAGGAAATTAGGCAGAGTTTGAAGAGTAAAATTAAATGCAAACCCACATCTCCTGAGGTAGCACATTGTTTTGTTGGCAATTTCCCCATTTACTCACTGATGTTAAGTCAAGATGCTGATGCTAGGGGTATATTTTGTGTGGTTTATTGTTGTTATCACATGTGTGATAATAAATTCAAAGCACTGCAAGTCCAGTAGGAATATTCCTGGTATAAGACACATGGCTGATGCAACTGGAATTTTACTTTATTTGGATTTTGTTGGGCTTTGAAAATAATTTTAGCATGTGAAAATATTGTCTCCAAGGGCTCTTACTAAAACTAAAGCATTTGGCAATGTTATTTTATAGAATGAGTTGGGTAAAGATGCACTTGGTCTCCGTTTCTTCCTCCTCACTACTCTGTCACATAATAAAATTCATCCTGCATGACAACACGGACACTCTTGCCTGCACTACTGTATTTTTATATATATATAAAAATATATATATATTTGGTGCTCATATCTTTAGATATATCATTTTTCTGCCATTATTCTTTTCCTTCATGTTGCACATTAAAGCTTACAGAAGTAGAGCACTGCTATATGCATTCTTCAAGGGCAAATCCTCAGCCCAGGTTGCTAACATAAACATCGTGCAACATAGGTGTAAATGCAAAACACCCAGGTTTTTTCTGCAGAGCTGAGCATGGTAAGTACAGTAGTTGTGTGTTAAGTCTTCACAAATATGCTTTTCCTGCTAGAAACCTTATATCAGATTTCCATGCTTCCTGCAGCACGTAGCGTTGGAGGAGCAGAGGTGTTTTAATTCTTAATTTAGACTACATTATTTTTTCCTACAAGTTCCCACCATTGCTACTATTACTACAAGGAAATATAAAGAAGGAAGACAAACACGGCACTAGATTTTACTAAGTGGTGTTGTGCTAAGTGACCTTGCTGATGCTACTAAGAAACTATTGAAAAGAAAGGCAATTATCAGTAGAGTAATTTTATTTGCAATTAATTAATCAATTTTAATTTGTAAGTTAGCTCAGCAGTATGGGAAGTTGAGGGGGGGGCTTTGTTCTGCAGTTGATTGGGCGTAAAGAGGGAAATTCATACAACTCGAGACACTTAGGACCAGAGCTTTAATTAAATGTGAAGCAGTAAAGTTGAGCTCAGTGTTGAGCTCAACATGTTGAAACCTCACTTATTATAGACTATTCCACACAGTTTGGTCTCTCTTAGTATAAAACCAACACATGGATCTGAGAGTAACATTGCTGTAGTTTGTGAATTGGCCGAGAGAATCCAACCTGACAAACGAGTAATTCATGTTCTGCATTCAGAAATCATTTGCGTCTTCCCACGGGGCGTGCTCCTGCAAGCTGCTTCCCCAGGCTTCATTTCTTTGGCAGGCTAAACCTGGGTTGTAGCGTGTATCATTTTTGGGTCCTGAATTTAGTGAGCTTGTGGGCCCTGCAGGCGAGGATGCTCAGGCTGAGGTTGACCCCAGTGACTCTGCTTTTCCCAGAAGTCAGATAAGGTTATGCCCATGTCATCCTTGAGAGAGGGACCAGATAGATAATCTCCTTGTCTTGAATTGTGCAATTAGTTCTAGCAATGCACAAAGAGAGAAAACTAATTAGTTTGGTGAGTATATTGAGATTCCCTTTAGGTCACTTGGTATTCATCTTGTGTAGCCTACTGATTGCCCTTCCCATCTCAGCTGCTTTGCTGGTGTCTTTGAATCTGTCAATTAATTTATGG
This sequence comes from Elanus axillaris, assembly GCA_026212715.1. Taxonomy (NCBI): domain Eukaryota; kingdom Metazoa; phylum Chordata; class Aves; order Accipitriformes; family Accipitridae; genus Elanus; species Elanus axillaris. Next base: position 852,073 of record JANZLQ010000002.1, on the reverse strand, counting down.
TCTTCCACCAGAACAAAGCACTGGGTTTAGATATCTCTGAGTTCAAGACCAAAGCTCTGCTGGTTGACGTTCGTGAGTAGGGAGTAGACTGGGATTATCCAAAGCTCTTCTCAATGAAGGCAAAGACCTGTTAGGCAGATCAGTCTGTCTTTCTGAAACACTGCAGCTGAATGTGCTTGAAAAATCAGAATAATTTTTTTCCTGAAATGTAAAATAGATCAGCCTGCATCTGAGCTGGGCAAGGGGAATGAGTAGTTTCCATTCACACCACGGTTCCTTGCATGCAGTGTATTAATATATATGATTTAATAGGCTGTGTTCACTATAGAGAATACTCAAAGCCACATGAGACTCATCGGCTTAAATCTAAAAGCTTTTGCCTTTCATTTCTAAAAAATCCCGCTCTATTTCCCAGAAAAGGGGCTACATCAATATGACAACTTCTGTTCGGCTGTGGCATGTATTTCTTCTTTTAAGAGCCAAGTGATGGCACAATGTAGAAAAGTCTTTTTTGGGGGGTGGTATCTCTAAAGCAATCCTCTTTAACCCAGCTTGTGCACCATAACTTTTATTAATCAAAAAGTCACATAAGGTGCTAAGCTGGCAGAATTATGATGCGGTTTTAATGCAGCTATCGTCTGAAAGCCTGAAATAGAAATTCCCTTTTCCCGAGCAATGCAAGGTGCGGATACAGTAATATTTTGCTACAACCTTGTCTTCATAACTTCAGCTTGACTTGTTGTGTTAGATGGTGTTTTGGGCTTTTTCTTTCAGGGATTTCTTTGGTGGGGAGTGCAGGGAAGTAAAGGAGGACAGAGTTTTTTCCAAAAAGAACAGCATGGACTAAAAAAGTCTTAGAAATATGGTGAAAGCCCATTTTTCATGAAATGCTTTAGGTTAGAGAAGCCTTCTGTGCTTAATAGGGAAGTATGCAGGCATATATACTATATAAAAAATAGACACAGCTAGATGTTAGGTGCTTTCTTAGTGTAAAACTAGCTACAAAAAATAGTAACACAGTATTTTAAGCAGATTGCTGATTATTCTCTTTTTTTTCCCCCCTTTACAGTTGGGTTTCTGTGCTCTAAACAAGTCACTTTTGGCACAGAAATGCCAATCTTGAAAGAGGTAGAAGAATGCTCCTAGAATGAGAAATGTAACAAAAAATGGCTTAAATGGTAAAAAGAGGGATTAAAAAGAGAGATTTGAACTCTAGTCATAGCTAGGCACTTGGATAGATTATCTGGCTTGCTTTCCAAAAACCACCAGAGTTAGAGATTGCAAAACCTTCTCAGCAGGAGTGATTTGGTCCTGCCTTGGAGCACAAGCAGGATAAAAGATGACCTGTGGCAGCACATTCTGGAATTTTCTTTTGCTCAGATTTCTAGGATATTTGGACACTTCATATACAATAATTTAACCACGCTGACCATCAGCCTTTTCAGGCATCTTCTGCCCAAGCTGTTATAATATCTCAACAGGTAAAGGAGGACAGTAGATGTCCTGTTAAAGGATGTCACCTGTTGAGGTTTGGTAGAAATTAATCTTCTTAGAAATTTCAGGCTCTGAGGAATGATAGTTTGGCAGGACAGGCTCAGATCTCTGCATACTTGCTTTGCGTTCATCTTCAGAATAAAAAGATCCTTAGGACACCTTTTAGCTCAGCTTCTGGGCTATATTAAATAGGAAAATGATAAATGTGGTGAGGAGTGAATATGGTATTGCTTCTTCCTATTCTGTTACAAACTATATTTTAGACTTCTTTCTTTTCAGAGAGGGGTTTTTTTGCATTTTTTTCCACTGCAGAAATCTCAGGGTAAAGGTACATACTTTTTTCCCATGTTCAGGTGAGCGCTGTGATGTTTCCTGTCTCACAGCAGTGATTTCAAGACAGTTAAAAAATTGCTTAGCTGTTTTCATGTCAAATTCAAGCTTATCGGGTCTTTAAATATCTGTAGTTTAGTGACTTGAAAAGTGTTTTGCTGTCTACAAAAATTGTCTTCCCTCTTCCTAAATGCTGAGTTAGAAAACATTTCCACTTTGGGGAAGATAACAGCTTGAAAAGTCTGCTTCTGTAACCCTACATGATAACTTCCTTGGCTATTTATTAAATATAAATTACTCTAAAACTACCCCTATCAAAGGATACAGGTTCAGTAGGCAATAAAGCCTCCCTGTGCAGTATATACTACTCACTATACGCGTCCTTGTCCATGTATCTGTAGGGAGGAAAGAAGTGTGTGAGGAATAAATGACCATTTTTCCAAGCATCCTACTTATGTCCAGGTGTTTTGCCCATGCAAGCAACTGGGTTGTCTCATGCACAGCGGAGAGCTTAGGAATATTTTGGACATGCAGGACATGGGTGGGGGTCCCCCCCATCGCAGCAACCTCTTTCTTCACCCTGTTTGCTTACTAGTTGGGACAACATGTGCCTAACATAACGTGCATGTGTGGGAGGGGGATTAGTAGGTTTGAGCAAACAGCATTACTCATAAGGGTGATGACTTTGTGGCAGAGAGGTACAACTTAGTGTACGACGGGTATGTTGGCATCCTTGGCACCCTTGTATGCCCAGCATGTGCCATGACACGTACATGCTCCTCCTTGCTGTAGTCAGTGCTAAGCTATGGCTGTGCTAATTGCCTTTTGGTGAAGAGCCAGGTAGAGATGTTTTTTTCATGTGCTGCTTTAGGTATTACTCGGAAGAGCCCGCGGACACCACTCTCAGATCTCCAGGGAGTCAATACCATCAATGAGAGGACCCAGCGGTAAGTCTCTTGCTTATTTTTACACCAGCACAACAAGGAAATCTGGGATGGGAGAGCACTGTCTTTTATTATAAATGATTGTATTAATGTTTCTCCCAGCTTGCTTATTGATTTTGTCTATTCTTTCTCTGCTATGTGATCATATCTAAATATCTTTACCTGACTAAATGGCAGGCAGGGAAAGCAACTTTCTTGTGTCAGAATGCAGCAATTGCAGGTGGTGTGGCATACGAAGTGGTAAGATGCTTGCAAAAAACCCTAATAAATGTGCCAATATCAAGGAAATAAAAATTTACCGAGGATTTGTCTGGCACAAAAAAACAAATTATGTGTTTGGGTGCAGAACTCCATGCAAGTGATGTGATGGTAGGTCTAGGCGCCACTGAGTGTGGAGGACCTGGGAAGTTATGGGGCTTGAGATGGTACCTTGTCAAATGTTTCCTTGTTTTTAAGGGAAAGAAACATGTTAATTTCAAAAAGGTTCAATTTTTACAGTCTTTATGTACAGTTTTATTTTTTTAATCCTTGAAGGTTCTGGCCATTCAAGCAGCTAATGAGACCTTTTTGCTTGAGAGTCAGGTCTACGCTTTGAGATGCAGATCTGTGCCTCTTCTGCAAAAGGTTTTCCAAATCCATTTCAGAATTAAGTTGCTTGTGAAGCAAAACATCTTCATTTCTGTGGTAGGTTGACCCTGGCTGGGTACCAGGTGCCCACCAAAGCTGCTCTATCACTCCCCCTCCTCAGCTGGACAGGGGGGAGAGAATACAACAAAAGGGTTGTGGGTCAAGGTAAGGACAGTTTAATAAAGTGAAAGCAAAGGTCACATGCGAAAGCAAAGAAAAACAAATGATGTTATTCTCTACTTCCCATCAGCAGGCAATGTCTGGTCACTTCTCAGGAAGCAGGGCTTCAGCACGCGTAGTGGTTGCTCTGGAAGATGAAAACGTCCCCTCTTCCGTCTCCCTTTACTTAGCTTTTATATCTGAGCTGACGTCATATGGTATGGAATATCTGTTCGGTTAGTTTAGGTCAGTTGTCCTGGTTATGCCCCCTCCCAAGATCTTGCCAGCCCCAGCCTCCTGTTGAGGGGGCGAAAATGTTGGAGAGACAGCCTTGATGCTGTGCCAGCACTGCTCAGCAGTAACCAAAACACTGGTGCGTTATCAACATCTTTCCAGCTACCAATGCAGATCACAGCACTACAAGAGCTGCTGTGGGGAGAATTAACTTCATTGCAGCCAGACCCAATAGAATTTCAAAGGAATATCTGGGCGCTGATCCTCCTTTTCTCCAACTACTCTTGTGCTATCTCTCTGCAGACCCCAGAAAGTGTGATTATCCAAATACTACCTCTAAAGGGGTACAGTGCCTCTCTGCTTCCCTCTGAGGAGATGTGTGTGTGTGCTGGGGAAAGACATGATCAAAAGCATCAACTCCTAAAACGATTGCTTGGAGCTGCGGACATCCAGGTGTAACTTCATGGCTGCTCTGAGTTTTTTGAGAAGTCCAGAACAAGTCAAGAGTAGTCTGACACTGTCTCCTGAAACGTGTCCATCAAACCCCCTGTAATGGTCCTTGCATCTCAGTGGGATTCCCTTCCAATGAAATAAAATATTCTCCAAATATATCATTAAACCTCATTTTTTACTGGCTTTAATGCCAAATGGCCAAGACAGAAATAAGACACAGGTTGTTCCATTTTTTTTTTTCCTAGGGGAACAAAAGTGGCTTTTATTGTCTGGCTTTGTTCAGCACGTGCCCTCTGATTGCCATCAAGACTAGAATATCCCTCTTGCCCTGAATTTCTTCCCTTTGAGAGTGGTGGTAGCACCCTGCTGAAGGAGAATTGAATATTCTGATAACATTACAAGTTGGCTTATTTTCATTGGTCAGAAAGGATGTGATTTCCATAAAATTGTTGGATTAAATTCATAAATTTGTGCCACTTCTCAAGTTTGGGCAGAAATCCAGCTTGTGCAAGCAATCTCACCCTATCATGGGAAGGTGATGCAACCCTGCTTGTCCTCACATCAGTCTTTCCCACCCCTCCTTTTTTTTCTGTCTCCTAATGCTATAGCTGCTACAGCTCTAATCTGTTGGGTTACAACGATAGTAGGTACATGGTAATGTTTGAGGCAGAAAAGGTTGGTGTCTCCAGAGGTGACGTTCACTGTTTCTAGCATCTCTGGTTGCACAGGTTTCCTGAAATGTGATGTAACATGAAACTGTCCCTGGGAGATCTTCACATGTAGATAGAACTTCTGCAGTTTCTCTAGCAAGCCTTCAAATCTGATGTTGGTGCATGAAGAACATCTGCGAAGTGGGATGGGCTAAGTTCCAGCTTTGGAGGCATGTTAGTGCGGCAGCTTGGGCTGCCAGCATTTTCATCGCCTAAAACATTTCACTTATCCCTGCAAGGGGCCATTGTAAAGGCAGGGAAACTCTTCCTGTCCCAGGCAACAAGGGGGATGTATTTATGTACTGTGGAGTTCAGTCTGTGGTCAGCTCTATTTATTTGACTTATCCCAAGCCAGCACAGCAGACAAGTTGCCTTAAACAGCCAGGATCAAGGGTAGCAACTACTGTGTCTTTTATCCATCATCCTCAGCAGTTGTATCCTACCAACAGGGTCAGGACAGACAGTTTATTCCCTTTACTGATATATCTGCAGATAATTTACTTTTGAAGCTGTCCTAACTCCTATGTTCCTCTTCATGTGGTGCCTCAGTAGGACGGTCCGTGATCTTTGCTTCTTTTGGGCATCATCATTGTTGTCTGTACCCCTTCTTTCTGAAAGCACAAACGGGGTCTCTCATAAGATCTCTAAAATACAGCCCACGCTTTCGGAGTAGGCAGATGATTTTTATACCTTTCATTGCAGATTATTTTAATCTGAAGAGTCATATCACACATGATAAATGCTGATATTTCAGTTAAATTCCGCTTGTCAAGCAAGAAGGGGTAAATACAGGGGTGAAGGTAACATATAGAAGAGAGATTTACTTTAACAGCTTTCAAGCAGATAGACCGGCAAGTGATTTATGGAGCTAAATTAAGCAGGAATTTGCTTTCAAAGCCATCTCATGATCATGTGGTCACTGATAAGTCTGCAGTTGCACATCCAACCAACAGGATAGCCTGGGGCTTGCTTCTAAAAGCAAATTTGAGGCATGACATCACGCAGGAAGTCACTGTGGAGAGTTTAGTGAGCCCAGTGCTCTCCTCTGATCTCAGAAGAAAGTGGACGGGTGGTTTGCACATGCTGGAGGGTGGAAACCAGGCTTCAGCAGAGCATTGGAAAGCCGGCATGCCTTGGAAGTCCCTTCACCAACTGTTGAGCAATGAAAGCCATGTCATCACTAACCAAAACTGCTCAGTCTGTGTTCCTGCTGGTTTATGTTCACTGATGAAACTGGTTTATGTGCAGTGATGTCTAAGTGGCATGCAGGAAAGCAGGTGTTGATCAGTCTGTCTTGAAACAGTTGATTGGGCCTGGTGAGATGATTGATCTCTCAAGTACCAAAAAGGCTGTGGCAGTCACCATATGCATGTATACATCCTAAAGTGTCCATAATAAACAGCTGTCTTTTTTTTCTTTTTTTTTTGAAACCACATGAGAGTTTCTAGGGTTTTCTGTTCTCTAGTCTTGTTCAGAGTCCATATATCCACAGCTGATCTCAAGCCTGAGAATGCATTGAGGTTGGCCAGGATTAATGATGGGTTGTAGATCCCGAAAGTGGCTGTTGAGGTTTAGCGGTACCCATCAACTGGTGATTTTTTATTTTTTTACCTCCTGCAAATAGGAGGGTTTTAGTGGATGGGACGTTAGCCGTGGAGAGAAAGAAGGTGGACAGGAGAGATCACCTGGATATTAAAGCTTCTCGCTGTCCTTCCTTGAATCGAATGGGCTGCTTAAAAAAAGCAGATCCTGGAGTGCTCAGCCAGGAGTTTACTTTGCTGTGATTCATCCTTTCTTTCAATAGTGCTATATATGTCAAAATGCTGATTTAATAGGGCTAGGAAGGAATTTGAAAAGCACTGGAGTGAGGCAGGAAGGCGACTTGCACTCCAGAGTCATGTTGCTCCAAGGATCTGGCTTCAGGCTTTGAGCTGGCTAAATGAACAACTTTACATGCTTTATTTTTTAATTTCCATGCAGCACTTGATATTTGCCCTTTCTCCAAATCAAGACTTTAAGAGAAAGGGCTGCCTTGTTGCTAGTTCTCAGAAGTAACCAGTGCCAGAGGCTGTGTTTAAACCATGGTGTTTTTCAGCATCCTCATGACCAGAAGATTGGTGCTGCATTGAGTCTCCTCCTATTCCTTTTCCTCCTGTCTGAGATAGCTTGGGGCTGGGGGGTCGTTGCAGACCCCACATCCTCCCTTGGATCACCTTTATTTCATATGATGTTTTCTGCAAGGCTGATAGAGAATTTAAAATTTAAAAAAAAAAATCAAAAAAACTCACATCAAAACCCCACCACCAAACCAAAAGTACTGCAGTTGGGTCCAGCCCAGGAGAGGCTGTGCATAACCCCAGACACCATAGGAAGGCTCCTCAACTCTGGAAATTATTTGCCCTGGTGTGAAGTTTTGTCAAGTACCCGTTTCCCTTCCTCCAAGGGAGGATTTTGATTCCTCTCACCATTTCCTTCAGTCCTTCTGCAGCCAGGTGAGCGTTTCTAGAGAACAAAGCAGCTCTCCTTCATGGCAGAGAGGACCAAACTGGGTGAGTGATTTGTCTTCAGGTCCCAGTGATTGATTTGGGCCAACCCATCAGTCCAGCTGGGGCTGGCATCCTTCATTTGTGGCAAATAATTAGTTTATTGTGAATGATACTTGCTTTTTCTTTTCCTAATGAAATTATTGCATGAATTAGAAAAGACAGAGTCAGCATCAGCATCATCTGAAGTTGTGACTGAATGATGGCAAGGCTGATGGCAGAGGTCATAGTCTCATATCCTTCAGTCCACTGGGATATCTGCAGACTGCAGGTCCCAAACCTTGTGACTGGGAGAACTGGGAGTTGTTATTCTGTTGATAGTTTTGATCCTTTTATGAGTATTTGATTTTTAAAACATGCTTAATTAGCTGATCACTTCATGTGGTGTCTGGCATCATGAATACATCCCATGGGAGCAGATATATGGTTAAAAGAATAAAGCAGCGACTTTCATGTTCTACCAACAGATTATTTTATGATCTTATTTTTTATTTTGTCATAGAATCAAGTTTTTTTTATGTCTTCCTAACACTGTGCGGTGCTTGATGTTGCAGCGATGCCTACGCGGTTGGCTGGAACGGCCGGATGGGGATGCGGCACAACAGGCTCGCCAGCCCCAGTGCCTTCCTAGACAAAGATGGGATATTTGTCAACGCGACCAACAGCAAACTGCTGGAGAGGGCCCACGGCATCCTCATGTCAGTGCAAAAGGAGGGAATTTTGGCTTTATTCCTCGAGCATAATGAGCAGCATGGGTAGTTAGAGGAATGTAAATAGCCAGAATATAAACATATCAGGGTTTCAAGTAGACTTGGAGACATTTCATGGCTAGGTCAGAGCGACCCTAGTATGTTTTACGCATCTGATTTATTTAACTCTTATCATTCATTTGTAATGACAGACACAGGGAAGAGAGGGAAGGAAGGAATCTGCTGGTCAAACCAGTCTCGAGATATGACAGCAATGTAATGCAGTCACACGTTTTAATGTGATATCAAAGTTTCCATTACAAATTAGGTGGGGAAATGTTGATGATTCATACTGCAGCCTCATCAGAAGGTTCAGAGACCATCACTGGGGTGGCTGGAGTTAATGTGGGGTATGAGAAAGCAGGAGGGTGGTCAGTCATTTTGCGACGCTGCTCCCTTGCTCTACCCAAATTACCGGCATCCCACATTTCCAATGTAACAATTCCCTTTAATCGGATACCTCCTTCTCAAACCTGTGCCACTAAATTTGTAAAACTAGTTTACAGCATGCAGAAGCAGCCCAGTTTCTGTGCAGGTTATAGAAAGCAGCTGCTAAAAGGGGATTTGGAAGGGTTTGTTTCATAAACTCCTCCATTCTGCAATTGCACGCATGGATTAATCTGAGCCATTTATTATCTCCTCAGGCGAAATAAGAACTTCAAAGCCAAACCAAATCTCCCAAAGGTGAGCGAGAAGCAGCATTTTAACCTTGCTTGGGTTAAGACTATAGGTACAGTGATGAGATGCTGATGAGTGTGAGGAGGACCACTTGGGTCTGCATTGAAACCTTGGTCAACTCAGCTCTGTTCAGGGCTCTTTAATTATACAAAACCAAAGGATTTCATCCCTGATTTGTGCTCGCAGAGTGCTGTATGGTTCCTTTTTTCCTCCTCCTGGGAAGGAGTACATGTGTGCTGGTGAAATTTGGTAATGAAATCTCTAAACTAAAATGAGCGGGTAGGTTATGCAAGAGGGCTGGTACCTGGCAGACAATGGGCTTGTCTAATGTTCAGTTTCCCTCCATCTTGGCTGCATTTACTATATTTTAAGAGATGCCAAGAGATCTGTTGTATCTAGAAGAATAATGCTGCTTGTGGTCCTTGCTGGTGCTGTGTTGGGGGTTGGGAACAGAGGACCAGGAGGAGCAAACTTTGCTTTTACTCCTCCCTGCGTGCACATTTGCACCTGAAGATACAGATACAGTTAATCGATGAACTGCTCATTAACAGTGAATAATTTGGCTGCAGTCAGTGGGTAGGAGAGCTGAATTTCCCATGGTCAAAGATGCCCTGGGCAAGTCCTCAGAGGAGCTCAGAAGAATATGATCCTGGGGATCTGGCTCTGGCCAGGTAGCGCAGAGCTACATTTCAAGCCATCCCTCAGTGTTTCCCACTGAGATTAAGTAGGGTGGTTACCTAAGGAAGCCCTGCAGAGGGTATAAAGAGGGATATAGCATCTAGTTAGTCTTGTATTTATCAAGAACAAATGGAGTCTCTCTTTTTCCACAGCACATGCTGGACGTGAAGTCCCTCAAGCACCTAACCAACTTGACGCTGCACGACCGCATTACCAAATCTCTCCTCCATCTCCATAAGAAGAAAAAACCACCCAGCATCAGCGCCCAATTCCAGGTAATCCTTTGCCTTTGAGAGGTAAATTAAAAGCAAATACCTGCTCCAAGTGCCTAGGAAGACACTTGCAGGCACAGTCCTGTGCCATCCTCACCACCGTTTAGGACATGAATTCAGCTGAGGACATGGCTTCAGGAAGCTGAGACACACCTTGCAGGTATTTAAATGGTATCATTGGAGGGAAACGAGCAATGGTCAATATTGGGGGGGATGATGTGGTAGAGCAAGATGGGACACGAGGGCGAGCTGCAAAGCAGAGAGGTTGGTGCATTCCTGTCCTGTGGTACCTCACTTTCCAAGCCATTGGATTGTGGCACTTTCTCTGCTGGATCCAGAAACTGCAAAATCCCGAAATTACATTTTCACGGTCTTTTTACTTGCATTCAGCATTTGAAATTCAGTCTGTTTTCAAGCCAGCCAGAACATGAATTTTAATAGGGGCAGAAAGGTCAAAATATTGCTGCATTATCTCCAGGCAGGCAGAGGAATTCAGAGGAGGGATCGATACAGCATTTGTTGTGTTGTTGGTGCTGTGCACCAGCCAGCCATCCCTAGGAATAGCTGCAGTGAAAATACTCCTCCAATATGCACATCAGGGCTTGGAAACTGCTACAAGACACATGCACAACCAGGTGGTAGCATTAGAAGGCAGCTTTTCAATTAAAAATTGGTTTCTAAGCAAGTCTGGCTTAGTTTTGACTTGTAATTCTGGTGAGGTTTTTTTTGGAGATGTGGGTCATTTTTAGAAAGTCTCCATGCGTAGATCTGGGTAAGATGAAGTAATTAAATATATACATGCACACACACACATAAATAAAAATCTGTGTATATATAATTTGCAGAATGCACGTGTGTGTATATATATTAAGTTTAGACTAGTCTAATGGTATGCTGGTTAAACTTCTGCAGAGTTTAATTCATACAATACCATGGAGGGAGTTGAAACAGGGATATCTTGAAGTGAAATGCCTTCCCAAAACCTATTCATCCTTCAAATGAAACTCTGAAAAGCCTCAGGGTGCATGATTGAGATTTTTACATATATTTTTACAGCATCTACAAATAAAAGGCCACTAAACACCATAAAGATTTCCCCCCTACCCCATGCAGCAAAGCAGGTAATTCGAATACCCTTTTCCTTATGCTTTCTGATGTTCCCCAGTGATGATGTGACAATGTAGAAGCTCTGCCTGCAACACATCCTTTTTTTATTTAAATGAATAAGAACCTATTTAAGTCAGAGGCAGCTCTGGTATGACTGCCTGCTTCTCCTCTCAGACAAATGCAGTGCATTCCAGCCCTAATTTCATTTAACACTTGTAAGAGAGAAGCGTTTTCTCAAGAGAGCAGCCTGGTGCAAGCCAGTGAGATTGCTTTTTTTTTTATCAAGAGCAGGCTAATAAAATTGCAGCACATGGAACTGGGTCACAGGCAGGAAATACAAATGGTTCCTATCATGGGGTTTGGCGGGGG
>JANZLQ010000002.1:813913-838241 GCA_026212715.1 Elanus axillaris | reverse complement strand
GTGCTCCAGGCCCCTCACCAACATGGTTGCCCTTCTCTGGACACGCTCCAGCACCTCAATGTCTTTCCTGTAGTGAGTGCCCAAAACTGAACACAGCACTCGAGGTGCGGCCTCACCAGTGCCGAGTACAGGGGAACAATCACCTCCTTGTTCCTGCTGACCGCACTATTTCTGATACAGGACACCTTTGGCACTCTTCTCCATTTCCTGACTGAAGATGTCTTCTCTGTTGCAGGCATCGCTTAACAAGCTGATGGAGACACTTGGCCAAGCAGAACCTTATTTTGTCAAGTGCATTCGATCCAATGCTGAAAAGGTAAATCCCATCACGTGAAAGCGGTGCTGATAAAAATAGTCTTGGAAATATTTTGTAAATTCTTACGGGTGGGGTAAAAACAAAAGAAAGCCCCAAATTGAGTTGGATTTAGAAGATATTTGTATATGAGCAGTGGGAAGCATGGATGTTATCACTTGGGTGTTGCTCTTGATAAATTGCACTAGCTTTTCTTGTAATTGTAGAAACATGCACATGAAAATATACAGTTCTAATTTATATGAAAAATATATTGGTTTTAATAAATAAATATGACTCCTTTGAAGCTCCTGCCACCCGTAATAGAGATTTACAGAGCTGTGGATTCACTTACGCTGTTACTGAGCCCTAAAGCGTCTTTAAAATAGTTTCTATAGGTAAAAGCAGATACTTTTAGAACAAGCTATGTTATTCAAACTGACTCAGTGATGCATCATATTTCTTGAATTTGACTTTTAAGCATTTGTCTCATGGGCTAAGGACCCTCAGTTTAAAACAAAGGTTGCAATAGTGATGCTTTCTTGTGGATTAATCCATTGGAATTTTACCCAGACATTTACAGATGAAGCTTTATGCCTAGGAGATTATTTAGTTGCTCACAATCTTACCCATTAGCTGTGACCTTGGCAGGGTCTTATTCAGCTCAGGGGCTCCAGAAAACCTTCTTTATGGCTTTATATATCCAGTTAGCTGTTTGAAAGTCTCCATCTGACGGCTGCTTGGAAGCAAACAGGATTCAACCCTGGTGGGATTAGTATGGTTCCTGGGGACCCACGTTCCCTCCCTCCCCTAGCATCTTTGCCAACATGCATGTCATGCAGATGTGCTCCATCTGCTGCATCCGTTTACCCATCCGCATGCTTAAAAACTTCAGTTAAAGGAAATATTTGCTTATCGTTGGCCTGTTTTTCCCCTTCCAGCTGCCCCTGCGGTTCAATGACAGCCTGGTGCTCAGGCAGCTGCGGTACACGGGGATGCTGGAGACTGTTCGCATTCGCCAGTCAGGATACAGCTGCAAATACTCCTTCCAGGTTGAGTAAAATGTTTTCCATCTTTCGCCACTTTTAGTACCATTATCAGAGTTTTCTGAATATTGCTAGCTTGGTTTTTAACAGGTAACAAATTTATAGCTTGTGCAAGGCAGTGGATGTAATGAGCTTATGTCTGGCATGGAGTGGTCAGCTGCTGCACTGCTGGTTTCTAGGAAGCTGGTCTAGACCTAGGTGAAGGCTATGAGCCCCTCTGCAGATAACATCATGGGTTTTGAACAAAAGCAGTATTTTTTTGTAACATGGACTTTTTTTTTTTCTTTTTTTTTTCGAAAAAAGGTATCCAATTTGCACACGCTCCTCTGCGTGTGTTTTGGAATCACCTGGGAATGGTGTTCACCCGGTCATGTCAGTACTGACTGCGTCACATCAGGAGGGTGATTGGCATCCTCTACACCACTCAGGAGTTTTCCAGCTTTTACTGTTTTCTTCTTTTCCATGTGTTTGCCAGGTTTTGCACACATGTCAGTCCTTTCATGCTTTGCTGGTGTCGATTTGTTTCCTGCTGGCAGCTGCTTTGAGCCAGATGTCATGTCCTGCGCAGCAGCTGTTTAGAAAAAGAAAACTGCTCAATTTTTTTTTGCCATGAGCATGGATCCCAACCTGACTTGGGAGAATCTCTCCTCTCATACCTCCTCTGCTCTTTCAGTCCTCACAGCAGTAACTGATGGAGCATCTCAGAGATGCTTTGCAGATATTGGTAACCTCCTTCTGTAGTGGCTCTTGCTGAGGATTTGGAGCATTTTTTGCTTGAGATGACCCCATGGGTTCTGCAGAGCCTCTTCTGCCACACTGAAAGATATTTGAACGTTGCTGGGTGCCTGCTTTGATGTGTTTTCCATCACACCACAAATGATGGATGAAACTTGGTGCTCCACAGTCCATAAAATGCTGTCATTCTGCTCACTCAATATATCTCATTTCATGTGGACCAGTGGAGCAAATCTGTTACTTACAGAAGAACGGGACACAGCAGGACCCATCTAACCAAATCTTGGGGTTTCTTTTTTTTTCTTCTCAGGACTTTGTGAACCATTTCCATGTCCTTCTGCCACAAGGAATCAGCCCATCTAAACACAATATCCATGATTTCTTCCGGAAAATAAAACTCAATCCAGACAATTACCAAGTTGGAAGAACAATGGTAAACATTTATCCTTAGCTCTAGACTTACGTTTAAGATACAGATTTAACATCCACCTGCATTTCTGTAATGATAAATTAACACCTTTATATATGTTTTTAATTAATGAAACTGTTTTTCTTCTGTTTCCCAGAAGCCAGTGGCTTAAATGAAGCTTTGAATGTTGTTAATAGTAAGGAACATTGTTGGTTTGTATTAACCAAGTCACAAACCTGGTTGTTACAAGGCAGCCTTCAAAAAACTACATCTGTGTATAGACACAGCTTGATACGATAGCTGTCATTTTGCCTCCCCTGAAGGGAAAGCAGAGGCTCTGTAATTCAGAGCTTGGGCAGTCACAGGCTGTAGATGAAACTGCAGAAACCTGTTAGAGGTGGCTTAACTAAAATCATCTGCTGAACTTTGTCCTGGGCATCCAGGACACAGAAACCAGGAAGATTGAATCATTTGTCTTGTGGTCTTGGAAGCTTTCCATGCTAGAGTTTTGGGTTTTTTTGGCCAGGTTTTCGTAAAGGAGCGGGAGCGGCAGCTTCTGCAGGACCTGCTGCATCAGGAGGTGCTGCGCCGGATCACACTGCTGCAGCGCTGGTTCCGCAGCATGCTCTGCAGGAGGCAGTTCCTGAGCTTAAGGCAAGCTGCAGTGATCATACAGGTAGGTGACGGTGCCTGATTTTGTTGCAAATTACAATCCACGAATCCTACAGATACAGCTGATGGGTAAAATCAGGTCCCCTCTCCGAGGAAGGAACTTATAGTCAGGATTTGACTCCTAGTGCCATAATAAGCTGGGAATGGGGGAGACAGAGCTGGAAAGTTTGCATGAAGGCAGATACTCCCCCATGCCTATGCAACACCCATTACAAGGAACTCCCTGCTGTGTTTGCAGAGATTTTGGCGTAGTTACCAGATCCGAAAGCAAGGCAAACCATCCCCGGACCCTCTTGTCCTCAGCAAAGCTGCTGTCGTTCTCCAGACCCACTGGCGTGGTTTTGTGCAGAGGCGAAAATTCCTGCAGATGCAGTTTGCAGCCCATCTCATCCAGAGCTGCTGGCGGGAGCATGCCAAGCGGCGACACGACGCAGCCATCAGCATCCAGGCAGCCTGGCGAGGACACCGCGCAAAGCAGTCATACACAGCCAGCAGAAGCAAAGTTGTCTGCTTGCAAGCGGTGTGCAGAGGATATTTAGCACGACAAAGGTAATGCTATTGGCCTCAGTTGAAAAAGAAAACTTTCTGATAATGCTCATTGGGGAGGGAGGTGGTTGATGTGAATTTGGGCACTGCTCGGACTATGGTGACTCGGAGAGGATGGTGTCCCTTTGTAGGATCCCTGACCCTGTCGCGACATGGCCTGATTCTTTTTTTGTCTATGCTTTCTAACAAAGGAGTTTATTTAGCTGCGCATCCTACTTGTAGAATAAGCGGCCTATTTCAGGTTGGAGCACGTAGGCAGTGGAAAGCTGAGGCCATAAATACTCGTGAGGGTTTTTTTTTCCCCTTGGCAGCAGCACCAGTTTAAGTAGCCTATTTTTAACTCAGATTGCCTCGCCAATCTGGTTGCTGCGCTATCTCACAGGGACAGGAGATACTGGAGCCAGCTCCTGAGAACAGGGAGAGGGTTTCCAGCCATGCCTTGGCTTGCTGGCCACAGGGCAAGTCTTGGTTCATTCTCCAGAGGCACTGCCTACAAGGTGTGGAGCACCTTGACATAGGGTAGAAGATTTGGGAGCTGCAAAGAGCTCTTGGAGCAGGGAAGAGCCCCTGCTAGCTGTACCAGAGGCAACCCAAGCAGGATGGTGAAGATGGAGAAGCCAAGGGGGTGCGATGGTTTAAGATCTTCTGACTCCATCAGCCTACAAAGGAGCTAGACCAGGGATGGAGGCTGGAGCTGCTGCCATCAGCACAGGAGGAGCTTTCAGGTGCGTTGGGGCAATCCTTATGTAGGAGAGATGGCGTGAAAGGAGAAGGTTGAAAACTGAACATGCACTCACGTTGTCTTGCAAGGAGGGTTGCTTGAGATGCTGCCAGTGGTGAGGTGATGATGGTGGTGGTGATGAAATGGCACTGGTGCAGTGCCTTGAAGGGATGTGAGCGGGCACAGGGATACAATATGCTGGTTTTCCACTTTCTTGCAGGTTTAGAGCTTTGAAAGAGCTGCGATTAAAAGAGATGCAGCTGGAGAACGGCCTGTCAGTTAGAGAAGAAGATGGACTGGAGGCAGATAATGCGTTGGAAATCAAGGGCTCCGACCCATCTAAGTGGGAGGACGGCTCATTTGAAGAGCGAGTGAGAGCTGTAGAGGAACATAAATCACTGATGGAGAATAATCGGGTGAATCACATGGACCCAATGGATACTTCTGCAAATTTATTGTACAAAAGGCACGAGAGAGCCAGTAGCCAGAGCGGGATGGACACCGAAGAAGAGGTCATTGTGAGAGAGAGACCCAAGTCGCTGGAGGATCTCAACCAGAAAAAAGTGGTTCGTGCAAAAAGAGAAAGCCGGAGGATGCGTGAACTGGAACAGGCAAAATTTAGCTTGGAGCTGCTCAAGGTCCGGTCCACAGGCGGGCTGTCACCTTCAGAAGAGCGGCGGTGGTCCACCGAGCTTGTATCTGAGGCACTTCATTCCCCTCAGGGAACCCCGGAGAGTGAAAGCTCTCAAGGGAGCTTTGAAATGTTAAGCTGTGAAGATACCCCAAGTAATAAACTCGTTTCCTTAGTTTTAACCGAGCAAGATGTGCAGTCATTTTCCACTGACCCTTTGCCTAGCAGTCCCCAGGCTCATCTGCAGGAGAAGTCTTTCTGTGAGGCAGATGTGAACAGCAATTTATCCAGTTGCAGAAGAGTGCCTTCAGAATTGAAGCCACCTGATAACCTCACCGTGAAGGAGCACGTGGTCTGTGACTCGCAGAATGTTATATACAAAGCACATCCAAGAGAAACCTTCCTTTCTAGCAACCTACCTACTTTCTATGTTCCACCACAAGACAATGTGAAGGTAAAGCTGATGGAGAATAACTTGAGGAACAAAGCAGTGGAAAGAGAGGAGAGGACGGTTACGTTCTCTGAGGTCAGGAAGGCTTCTGAGCCAGACCAGGGAGGGGAGGAAGAGGAGAAGTCCTCTACCAAGAGAGAGGAACGTGGGACAGTGACTGCAACGCAGGCACATTCTCCAGACTCTGTCATCAAGAGACTGGAAAAGCTCAATGTGGAGAAGGAGGAACGGCAAAAGCAGCTTCAGCTGCAAAATGAGAGGGAGATGATGGAGCAGATCCGTCAGCAGAAGGAAATTCTGGAGAGACAACGTAAAGCCTTTGAGCAGCAAGGGAGGGTGGAGGCTTTGCAGAGGGCTGAGCAGAACCGAATGAAGGACCCCTCCCTCAAACTAACCAAAAAAACAGACAGCCGGCCTCTGTCGGTCCTCATCCTGCACCCCCAGAGCAGAGGGGAGCACAGCCCCACCACAAGTGTGACTCCAACCCAACTGGTGGATATTAAAGGTCTCACTGTTGGGACCAGGGGAAGCTCTCCAGCCCACAGTGCCCCAAAAGACAGACCTGTCAGCATGTTCATGGAGCGAAGAGGTCAGTCAGGATTGGCACTGGAACCCCGGTGCCATTCCAGACCAGCTTTGGACCCCAGGGACCTCCCGGGCAGCCACTTCTCAAGGGCAGAGTGCCTCCGGCAACCCCGAACACCCAACCAGGCCACCGAGGAGACGAGGGCAAGTGCTATGTTCTTCACACCAAAAGACAATCCCTTTGGCCTCCAGTGAGTAAAAAGACGGTGTGCTTTGTCCGTAGGCTTTCTCTGTAGGTTTTTGGTTCTGTTAGAGACCATTGTATGCAAATGATCCAGAATATTGTTTCTGGAGACTGTACAAAACCCCTAGTGAAACAAAGACAGGTTTCTTGATCTTCTAGCAATGAGCGGGCAATCAGAGGAAAAGGAAAAAGAACTGGAAATACGATTTCTTGATCTCTTACATGATGGGCATTATGTAAGCCAGGGGAGATAATCAGACATTAGCAGGTGAAGGGAGTTAACAGAGGGTTACAACTGCTTTCATTTACCCTAGGTGAATGGTGATAGGAGTTTATTTCTCAAGGTAGAAGGTGAAGAAAACATTCTTAGGATTTTTGGGTGGTCAGAGTAGAAATGACTAGATAAGGCAGAAAATTTCACTTTTTTTTTGTTTACTATATAACACAGCCAGCAAAGCCATTCAGACAATCTTACTGTTGCAGATTAAAAAACAGCAGCTGTCTGGAGAGAGTTTGGGATGCAAATGCACTTTTGACAGCGTATAGCTTGCACAGATAATTACACATGTAATGGGTTTAGCAGTCGTTCAGCTCCGTCGCATTGCTTAAATGATGGGCTGCTCCAGCACAGGACCACAACAAGATCTTGGGACAACATTTGCTCCCACCCTATTGTGTTCTTAAGGTACCATGCCTAATTTTGGAGACCTTTTGACCATTTAGCTCAAAAGGACATAAACCCACCCCCTCCAAATCCTGCTGTGCCCTTTCCAAGGCAAAAGCTACCAACAAATGTTTGTTGTTGATAACTCAAGGTACCTCCAAGTGTAGTAGCCTTGTGGTTTATATGCTGTTGCGGTGGGAGGAGATTCCCATTTAATTCGTGCACATTTTTTAACTAAGTCCAGACACATGTGATGGGGAAAAGGATTAATCAATAAAAAACCCAGCCCTTTGCACCTGATAGAGCCAGTGGAATCCCTCGTGCATGGGCATGGTGAGGGTTTTATTTGGAAGTGATGGTAGAAAGAGTGAGCTGAGCAAAAAGCAACTTAAGTGGGTGTATTTTTTAATGCTATGTTAGATGGAAAGTGAGGATGCTCTCCTCCTGAACAAGTTCATATGAAAATCTGTAGGAGGTCCTGGAGAATTGGTTTGGAAGTGAGTATTTGAGAATAGCCCTCCCCCCAAAAATTTTTTTTCTGTTTCTTTTTCTGGTTCATTCACAGAACAAGCAACAGGAAAAAAAATATTAAAAATTCCTGTATTTTACTTTTTATTCTGCAACAGAACAATCACATTTGAGAATCCAGAAGTGAAAAGGTACCATCCGTAACCACCATGATGGGTAGAGTTGGCAGGCAGAACTTCGTATCTTCTTGTCCTTTGGTATTAACTCAAATCCTGAAGAATTCAAAGTGATGCCGAAACCCCATGACCTCAAACTTGCAATTTGGTCTTGATTGCTTGGGCTGTGCACATGTATGCTCCTGTGAGCTGGGCTGGCATGGTGGGAGGGCTTTTAGGAGATGAAACATCTCTGTTCTGTTGTGTTTCAGCAGAGAAGCAAATCATCAGTGCCTTTCCAAGGGTGAACTAGCTAGGAAGCCATTCAAGATGCCAGGGTCTGGCAGAGGAGAGGTAAGTTGTGGCTTGCTTATTTTATCTTTTAATTGAACATGGGAGGGAAAAACCCCCTTATTCGGCCAGTTTTCCCTCAAAAGCTTCAAAGAAGTTAACTCTAAAGCACAAAGGCTGCTAGACATAGGGAAGGGGAATATCATGATATGTCAACCTTCACTCCTTCTCTTAAAAATAAAAGGCCCCTGTAACATTAATTCATAGCAGCTCTGGATAAAAAGATAAATCTTGTAGTCCTGATGGCAATCACTGTCCAATGCAGTCTTGTCTTGGTTTGGTTTAACGTACTTTTGAGTAACATCCACGATTCTCCATTTTCACCGTGCTGTCTTGGTTTTTGCTTTTCCTGGTCCTTTTTTTTTTTTGCACTAGATATAATATTGTGTCCCCTCGGTGGGGTGCAGTGTCACTCAGAGATGCCTTAAGGCTGTACTTGAGCTACACTATGATGCCAAACATCGGTAGAATCTCCTTTTCATTTTAAAAAGCTTTTTGTTTTGTTTTGTTTTGTTTTATCATTTGGTCAAGCAGGTTCCCAGACCGACCCATAAAAAGAAAGCCCGCATGGCGCGGACGCGCTCCGATTTCTTGACTAGAGGTACTTTTGCTGATGGGGAGGGGGATACGGAGGAAGATGATTACGATGGCAATTTTGAGTTCCTCCTCTCCTCTGACCAACCTCCTCATCCCGAGGCAGTGCCTGCAGCCTGGCTGGGGCAGGCCTGTTACAGTGACTCCGAAATGGTAATTTTTTCCAACATGGTGGGGAAATGAAACAAGGGAACGAGCGGAGCTGCGGGAGCCTTTCTTTGCTAACCTTAGCTGCACTGATTCCTCCACCGCTGCTTCTCCCACTTCCAAGGATGCTGTAGATGGGTAAACTCAGCGAACACAGCAGAAACTGATGTGAAATGGCGAAACCATTTGTATTTCTTGGCCATGGGGATGTTTTCTGGCTTGATATGGTTTCCATAGCTTTCGAGGAGCACTGCAACTTGTATTGCACAGCTACCTATTTCTTTATGTTTTTTAACCTCGATAACAAAGTCTTCCTAGGATCCTTTTGCTCTAAAAATTATTTAAATTCATAGAAAAGATCAAAGCAAATATTGTCCAAAAAGCAAGATACAACAAAGAAAACAACATAAATCTTGCACCTCCTATTACTTTTGATTTTTTATCCTTAGCCACAGTATCCAATGATTATTCAGTCCTCAATTACCAGAGCAATGCTGGCAGACAGCATCTTAAAGAAGAAAAAACATGTAAATTGGGCAATAAAAATACAGTGAGAGTGAAACAGTGGGTTTTAAAAAAAAAACATAACAAAACAACAATACAACCGTAGTGGCTTTTTCAAGCACAGTAACTGGTGTCCCTTGGCAGGTCTGTGGGCTGCAGCACTGTCCTGCCTGAGCCTGTACTGCAGAGCATTTGCGTCTCAGGCTTAATCTCCCGCCTGGATAAGCTGCTTTTGGAAAATCACAAACTGAGAGGTTTTAGGAGTGGAAGAAGCCAATGGCTTCCAACCCACTCTTTTTTCCTGAGGTGGTGGAGAAGTTACCATAGAAGTGTGGATAAACACCAGGAATCCTCTCCTGCCATAAGACCTCAAGTGGAGCAATGACTAGAGCTGCCTTGCTCCTCTGCTCCAGCTGTGGTGGTGGATATGGAGCTGCGTTTAAAACCAAAGAAAAGCATGAAACCAAAGTCAGTGATTTATATTGTGCTACAGCACTGCCATGGGTCCAGCAAACATCTCATGCAATCCTAAAATCTGCTTTTCCAAGAAAGGCAGATGGCCAAGGAGGGCTTTTCGTGACTTTTCTGTTAGCAGCTTTATAATAAAGGATTAATTTTTCCCAGGATAATTTTCTTGCTGGAAGAGGGCAGAGACTTACAAATTCCATGAATTTTTAAGGTTGCTCTTGATAAATTTCCAGGGGTTTTGAGCCAGGACTACTCCAAACCTGATTGAAAGACGCAGCTGTATGAACTGAGATCACTTGGCTGCATCTTCACACATCTCCCTGCTTGTAGATCAGGAAAGGGAGAATTTTATGTAGTAAAATGTAGTATTTTACATAGCGTGGCGAAAGCCCTGGGCGAGGGGCTGCGCCGTACCTGGAGTGCCATGCTGTGTTCCTGGAGGCTACCCTCTTACAAAGCTCTAGGGGTTTTTTAGCTATAGAAATCTTTCCTGCTGGGATGCAAAAGGTGCTGGCTCGTGCTTGGCAGGCTCCATTCTTGGGAGGGACCTGGTTCATTCCACTCTTCAGAAATGCTCCTCGGGACTCTGCTCACCTGGTTTAACAGCTCTCAACGCATGCAAGTAGTAGTAGGTGCCAACTGTCTCTAGTCTACCCTGTATCCCTCTTCTCCTCTGCTCTCCATCGCTAGCTCTAACTGGTGGTCAGCACATTCACCCCTTGTGTGGTTGAATTCTGCTTTCTAGCAAACACTACCCGTGAAGTCGTGTGCTCAGCAGTACGCTACGTCTGTATGTCCTGACAACATGTACAGTGTTTCTATCTGTATTCCATATTGCAGGTTTGGGACCAGCCCTTTGGCTTGTGGGTTTTCTGGGTCAGGATCACCACATGTATCAAAATTTAGGGACTGCTTATTCATATTTATTAGCAGAGCCCAGTTGGGTGTTGTAGATGATGGAGCAGCCTATGATAGAGCAGTACGAGTGCATGTTGGTTTGGGTACAATTTCAAGTAGGTTGATGTCTATTTAGCTACATTTGTTGTGTCTTGTGATGTTCACATGAAGACAAGTCAGGCAGCCACCATGTGCGGGCTGGTTTCCATGCTAGTGAATAGCTTATTAATACAGCTCCTGCCCCTAGCTACAACTTTCCAAAAAAGCCTCTTTTAATGTGCTGCTCAGTGGCCAAGAGCTGCTGGATGTATGAAACAGAGATCACATATGACCTTGTGAAGCTGAGCATGTGATGGCTCACCAGCTGCACTGGCATGAACCTGCCTGTTTTGCCCATTGGTTTCTTGACCATCAAGTCTATGATTGTGTATCACCAGCTGGTAAGTAGAGGTCCACCAGAAACTGATGCTCCTGACCTAAGTCTGGGGTACCCCAGAGCAGCAAAGACCAAGAGCGTCTTCAGCCAGAGTTGAAACCCAAGGTGTACCAGGATATAAGGAGGCTGCTGAAGGTACAGTTGACTCCAGAGTGCCTCTAAGGCTAAAGGGCTTCCTGACAAGACCAAGCCTTCAAAGGTTGCTTGAGTTTTTTGGCTAGTGAATAGCCAAGGATTAACCTACCTTACAGTGAGACAAGTACAAGTCGGAGGAATAGCTCCTGGCTATATGTGTGGTCAGCACATATTAATACCCCTTCTGTTTTGCACCTAAGCCTGGAGAGCTTTCCTGCAGCAAATAAATGGAAAGCTTTGGTTACAGAAACCACACCAGAAATACCTTCTGAATACATACTCCTTCAGCAGAGGCTCATAGAGAGGGGAACCTGGGTAACGGATCAGTCATTTTGCTTCAATCTCCATACCAAAGCCATGAATCAACAAGTATCTGTCACCAGCTGATCCCAAGCACACCTGAAGAACCAGCAAAGAAAGAAGATCTCTTGTCCTAAGCCATTCAGAGGGAGCAGTGCACTTCAGGAAGCACTTCAGTGCAGCACAGAGCACTGCTGCCTGCTGGGACCAGTCTCTTGGCCATAGTTATCTCTTGCTAGGGTGCATGAAATACAGGTTGCTCTTTCAGAGGAAAAATATTTGGTCCCCTCTTCATCAAGGGGATAACTCCAGACCCCCGGCTATTGCCATTTGCCTGCATGTGATGCTTTGTGGTGTTCCCTGGCCAGAGATTTTCTGGTGCAGAGGCTCGTCTTGACATCTGAGAAGGTTTCCCACCCAGACCAGGACCTTCCCCTTCAGAGCTTCTTGGAGGAATCCCTCAAACAGAAGGATCTTGCACCAAAAATGCCTTTTAGTCCTTAATTTCAAAAGCTGGAGAGGTTGATGTGATAGCAGAGAAAATGGTGAACGATAGTAGGTCAAGAATTGGGGCAGAGCAGAGAGAGATGATGACAGTAATGATAGAAAATCCTTCTTCCAGTTTTGTCTAAAAAGTGCATTACAGATGTGTTTGATTCAAAGTCTTCCGCATGAGCCAGGGGTTTCACTTGCTTTGTTCTGCTCCAAAATCTGTATCCTAGATCTGCTTGTGCAGTAGATACGATGCATATTTATAAAAGAAAGTGTACGTGGTGTCCTGTAGAGCAACCTCTGCATTGCTGTGATGATCCCCTTAGCCTGCCAGCCGCAATCAGTACATACCTATGTGCTCTATATGGCTTTGAGATAGAAAAAAAGGGAGTAAATGCCCCCATAAAATACATATATTTTAAAAAACCAAAGCAGTGAAGGTGATTAAAAGGTTGAAATTACTCAAGAATAAAACTGTATCATGGGAGCAAATATTTTAATAGGTGATTTTTAAAAGCAAGTAGTAAGTTTGGGCTGGATGGAAATAACTTTTATGTGGTTGGGGGGGGGGGGAAGGTGTCCCAGTATCCATTCACAATTTATGTGTCATCATAACCTAAATTTAAGAGCGACAGGAACAAGAAACCCTTTGATGTTTTAGGCAGTTTCTTTCTTTCCCAGTGGCAATTTTGCCTTACGTGCTGCCATCTCCTGGCTGGTAGAGATGTTAGTCCAGAGGTGAAAAATAAAACATTGAAGAAGAGTAAGTATGGTAAATGTGACTGTCCTGCAGCCCATGTTTTATATAACTTTATTTGAAATATTTTTAATAAAAGAAATGCTTAAAGATACAGTGTGTTCAGCTGAGATATTTAGGTGATGGAAAAGCTAGAGGAGATATTTGACTGTCATGTCCCAAATCCTTTAACACAGGCTGATTCCCTGCTTTCCTTATGCTGAAAGTCTCTCCTCCAGGAGTCCGACTCCAAAATCACAGCTGCAATTGGAAATAAAGAACAAAATTTGCTTCTTTTTTTTTTTTTAATACAGCAAGACTGTTTCTGGGCTATTTAATGAAATTCTGTTAGGCTGAATAATTGCAGTTTCTTTTCACTCTTAAAAATGATCCCAGGGCATTTTAAAAGGTGGTGAAAGCGGAGATCCTTTGTCTTAAAGCTGCAAAATCACTTAATCCTAAAGAGTTCATTTTGCATGTCCTTGGCACAAAGACTTTGGTCTTCTTTTCTGTAACATCCTCAACAAGAGTTGGAGAAAGAAGCTCTGCTGGGACAGATCCATGTGGTTGAAGGTTCCTTTGGTGCTAGGAACACCACAAATCACCTCATCATGGCTAACATGGCTCTTCTGGGGTGAAGAGCTGTTGGAGCAGTTATGCAGGCTGAGTGATGAAGACCTGTGGCTTGGTGCACACTGATTTTCATCACTGGTTGCTCAAGGAGAAAGAAAGTTGGACTTTGATGTAGAGTTGGAGCAAAGGAAATGCCTTTCTTTTTAGGAGTCGTTAAAATATTTTTCTAGTTCTAGCTAGCTTGACAAGAGTGTAGGTTTACACCTGTAGGCAGATAGAAATAAAGACATAACAGATGCAATATCCAATTTTTGATAGGAAAAAAAGTCAGCTGGCATCCCAAGAACTGTCATTTTTAAATGCTTCATGCTTGGAATCATTACAGACAGTGCAGCGATTCGCTTCTGGGGAAGGCCAAACGAAACTGCACAAAACCATGTCTCAGGGGGAAATTGGGAAGCTGGCGGCAGCACAGAAGAGCCTAGCTCCGGACGGGAGGTAGGAAACATGGCTGGAGGTGGGACACAAGTCCTTCCTGTGTCCTTCTTGCTCTCCATCACCTTGCTGAACTACCCCAGCTCCTTTGGAGCTCCACCAGTCAAAGCTGGCACACAAGTTACTTGCCCCACCTTTGCGGCGTGACCATGGATATGCCCAATTAGAAGAGGCATCCTGCTCACATCGCAATAAAGTTTTGATGACATGGGCTAGACATCCCATCCCAAACCACCCAATTGCTTGCATGAAACTTGAGTTTCTTGCCTTTCCTGAGTATGAGTAGCCTGGTTTCCCTGGTAGAAGTAGTGTGGATTTAACTCCTCCTCAAACACCGTGAAGGTCCAGGAGATTCACGGTAGTTTTGAGTAGAAGGCCATTTGCATAGTTAAGGCAGTTCCTCTTTCCATGACTTATTTCCAGGCCTCAGCGAGCTAAGATGAGGTTCTGGGCAAAGGGAAAGCAAGGTGAGAAGAAGACCCAACGGGAGAAGCTTGCTACCCAGTCTGAGCTGCTGGAGCTGTACGCAGAGCAAGAAGCCCCTGGCAGGGAGGTGATATCTGGCTTGCAGCTTGGCGAAGGTACGTGGTGAGGTGGCGTGGTGCCGGTGTTGTAAGGAGCAGACAAATTGTGTTCACAGAGGGAAAAGCTAGTGTAAATCTGGCTTTATGCTACAACCAAGCGTAGCCCAATATGTAGGGGCTTGAGTAAAGATATAGCACCAAGGAAGGCTGGCTTATCTATAGGGTGAGGGTATCTGTAAATGGGAGTATTGTGTACAATGGCACGGTCTAGCTGAGGCTGCTGTGGGAAAACGGGTTGGGAAGCTGCACAAATTGAATGTCCGTGCTCGTTCACATCTCTTGAATTCATGGACAGCATCAACCCAAAATGGTGGCAAGTAGGTTAGAGGGTGGGATCCAGAATGGGTCTTGAGGAATTCCATGTCGCTAATCCTCCTGGCAGCCTTCTGGACATGGACAGATGTTTCCCCTCTTGAAGGAGGAAATGACCAAAGGAGAAAGGACATTTAATCTTCCTATGAGTACCACACAGTGCTTTTCTCCTCCACAAGTTTATTCCAATGCCCTTCTCCCTGTTTTAGTGGCAGAATTACTTTTTATCTGCTCTTCAATCTCTTTCCCCCATTTTAATTGTCACTTCTAGAGTTGGGTCCCCACCACCTGACCCCCCCCCCGGAGTCCCGAGCTGTCTGGTATCTACCGGCGGGAGTTTAAGGAGAACAAGGAGCCCTCTCCCAAAGTGAAACGCAAACGCAGTGTCAAGATCAGCAGCGTGGGTCTGGAGCCCGTGCAGTGGCAGAACGACTCGCTGCAGATCATAACCAGTGCTAGTGACTTGAAGAGCATGGATGAGTTTCTCCTGAAAAAGGTAACTCCTGTCCTCATTGCTCCAGCTAAATCATTCAGAGAGTTTGGAGAGCAGAGGCAACAAAGCCAAAATTATCCCGGGGGCAGCAGTAGCAATACTAATAATTCATCTAAGGGTGCACAGCATGCCCCAGGGCAGGCTTGGGAGAAAAGATGGGCAAGCTGTGCATGCACTGTGTTGTCATTCTGCATGAACACAGCAGCTGCAGTTCTTCCATTGCTTTGAGCTGCCCCTGGCGGCATCAGAAATGGGTGACCTAGGAGGGCAGGAGTTGAAGGCTACAGGGAAATGCCCATGTTTCTAGTTTGCGTGCAGGAGAAACTACCTTGTAATCATTATTAACATCGTCTGCGCATGGTGGAGCAGCTGCTTGTTAGTGCTGCTTCATCTCACATGGTGTTCTGCTGCAGCAAAAGTGGCATGAGTGCATAAACCACTTTCATTTACCAGATGAATGAACTAGATAACGAGGACAGCAAGAAGGACACGCTGGTGGATGTCGTGTTCAAGAAAGCACTGAAGGAATTCCGACAAAACATCTTCAGCTTTTACTCCTCGGCATTGGCAGTAAGTGATCAGATGATGGGCAAGGTCTTCCACCTCCAGGAGAAACAAGATGCTCTGGGTCTTCCTGGTGGTGGAGATGCTGCCAAGCCTTTCATTCCTGGTCTGCTCATCCCAAAGGATGGATGCTCTTCCATTGTGTTTAGTCTCATGAGCTGTAAATTTGAACTCTTCCTCATTAGCCAGCTCTCAATATACATTGAGTGGAGATATCTGGTCTCCTCATTACAGCTTGCTCCCAGTCAAATGGGAGATGACGGTAAGTCACTAAACTCCTATTTGCCACCCAAAGTGCCTGGAAACCTCTGTGTTACATTTGTGAGTGGTGAAGACATCTGAGCAATGTGGAGCTCTGCTCTTCTGCTACTTCTCAATCTGAGCAATGATTGCTATGGCTTATGATCACAGTGATCAGAAAAAGCTATTTTATTGCTCAGACTGTACAAAAAGTTCCCTCTAAGGCTTGAGCTGGCACTTAAGATCCTCTTGCTCTGCGCACTGAGAAGCCACCCTGCCAAAGGTCACTGAAACAACCCTATTAGATGATCCCTTTTTCCTTCTTTTAATCATACTTGGACTTCCCCTGAGCAGTTCAAAGCCAGTCAGGCTGAAATAATTGTCTGGAACAGAATAGGAAGTCTGGGGTGTATGAAAATTGCTTTTCTTTTTGCTTCTGTTTCCTTAAAAGATGGATGATGGGAAAAGCATCCGCTATAAGGACCTCTACGCCTTATTCGAGCAGATTCTGGAGAAGACCATGAGGCTTGAGCAGAGGGACTGGAGTGAGTCTCCAGTTAAAGTCTGGGTCAATACCTTCAAAGTCTTCCTGGATGAATATATGATAGAGTACAAACCCCTGGACTACACCGCCATGAAGGTAGTTTGCACTTTTCTTAAGCCCCATGAAGGTTTGGGAGCTGTCTTTCCATGGGGTTGTGCTCTCTGTAGACACATGGGAACCTCTGTCATCGTCTCTTCTGCTTTAAGCTGAGGTGGACAACATAAGCTCGCACGCAAGGCATGATTCATTGGTTATGTTTCACTGAGCTCAGCAAACCCCAGTTCACATCTGGCCTGAGCTGGGCCTTGGCCAATGCCAACATATAGGTGTCTCCAGGGCAAAGCTGCAACCATCTGTGGATGGTTGGAAAGGCAGCTTTTGGTGCTTCTTTTTTAGTTTGGTTGTTTGGTTTTTTTTAATCTTTGAGGGAAAGAGAAAGAGATATAAGCTTTCCTAGTCTCTTGACCTCTTCCCAAGTGACCACATACTTCACCATTGGTTAGGTTGCAGAAGGGGACAGGGGCAGTGGCTGTCCTCAGGGTCTAGGTACAGTTTTTAGAGCAGTCAAAGCTTGCAGTGTCCCCTTCACAAACCTGATCTCCTCACTCTCTACTCTGTATTGTCTGTGAGGACAACCACGGCATCTCAGGCTGGGCTTGGGAGATGGTGTTTATTCTACAAATATCCCATCTTCTGGCTCTTATGCTCCAAGTTCTCCCCAAGCTCCTCTCCAGGCAGGTTTTCTCTGGAGCAGGCTGCGCATAAGCTCCAGTTGCAGTGCTGTGCCACATTCTCCTTGGGTGTCTTGCATAAGATGGGAGAGCTTTAGGTCACTGCTGCTGGACTTGGAGCTAGAGCAGCAGCTAGTCTCTGAGATGAAGATGGGGACAGTTGTCCAGGGGATTTCTGAAAATGGGGTCATCTGTTGGAGAGGTTTCTAGAGTGACTATCCTGGGGCTGCAGGACCACTGGAGGCTGGGGCTGGAAAGCAGTGGGCAACATTAGATTCAAGCCCTCTGCACACTTTAGCTGGGGAAATTGCCCATAAGTATGCTTAAATATCTTTTTAATACCAGGTGCCAAAAACAGAACGAAAAAAGAGAAGAAAAAAGGAAGCGGATGTGGTGAGTTGAGCACTTTGTGTCTGCGCATTAAAAAGTGATGTCCTTGTGGCCAGCCTGATGAGCAATAAGAGACCTGCTCATGACAGGTCCCATGCTAAGATCTGAACATCACACTGTAATGAACATGCAGCCTTGAAAGGACGTGCTAGAAAGATGGACAAGGTGGAGTTGGTTTGCTTGTTTAAGGATCGCTGTAGGTTGTTCTCTGAAAACATGTCCTACATCAGTCAAGGCAGTAAACGTAATGTCAAGAGTTATTATAGAACTGAGAGCAAACCAGAAAGTGTTGTTCTGGGTTTCTGCATAAACTTATAGTGTGTGTTTTACATCTCTAATGACAGAGATGTAGGAGATAACATCTCCTTTTTTCCTAAAGGATATGATAGTACTAGGAAGGATACAGGTGCAGAGCAAAAAGGGGCCATGGATGCATAGAAGACCTTCTTAACATGGAGAAGTTGACCAGCCGACCTCAGTCAAACGCAGTTTCTAACCTGCTTGCATGATTGTTTGGTTCCCATACAGGCTGGATGTCTCTTTGGGTTGCCTATGGGATTATTGGGCTGAAAAGGAAACAAAAGCAGCAAGTAACAACTAGAAGTTGAAGAGCTGACCATGTTAATCTCATTTTGCCACAGGCTAAGCACCCATCTCCTTTTTCTCACCACCCAACCTTTATCGTCGCAGGTGGAAGAACACAACGGTCACATATTTAAGGCAACCCAGTACAGCATCCCCACCTACTGTGAATATTGTTCCTCCTTGATCTGGATAATGGACAGGGCTTCTGTTTGTAAATGTAAGCACATACTCTTTGGTCTTTTTTTCATGTGTATGTATGACAGTGATGAGTTTTGGATTTTGAAAGGTGTTTGCTGCTGTTTCCTGTAACCCCACTATCAAATAATTTGGGTTTTTTAACATTAAAAGAGCTTTTGAGACACATCTTAAGGGTTTCTGAAGTCAGCTCATTAAGTCCATCCCAGCAGTCCTTCCAGTCCTTGTGGTACAGTTAGTTTTGTGCATGGGAGCTTTGCGTTACACATCTTATCCCATAAAGTCATACGGTCAAACCATATTTAAATGTCATGGTAAGAAGGACAGTACAGTCGGATATGGCAAACATGCCCTACAGCTTCATCCTGGAGCATGCCTGTGGGTCTCATGACCATAGCAAGTTCATTTGGCTTAGCATATTTGACCTCCAGGCATGTGAATTTTTGAGGAGATCAGGAAAATGGAAGACCAATGGGAAAGGTTGATCCATCACTTTGGTTTTTCCAACATTTCTGTGATTAGGTTGAAAGTATCAACCCTGGGGTATTTCAGGCTGATGTCTAGTGCAGGAAGAATACAAATTAGGTGCTATTTCCAACCTCTTTGAGGGTATCCATGTCTGATAGCTCAGAGTGACTCATGGACTATCTTCCCAGTTGATCTATCAGGTTTTTTTTAATGTTTCAGAGACTTAAATATGGGACCTTTAAAATTAAAGGCTTCTTTTTTTTTTGTTTGAGTGGCTCTAATACAAACTTGGCCCCTGGAAACTGCTTTTGAACTGCTAGTCCTGAGAGGAGCTACTTATTTCATATTAATTCATATTTCTTCAGCTATCTGACTTTTTGGATTATTAAATACTCTTTTTCTTCATTGCAGTATGTAAATATGCCTGTCACAAGAAGTGCTGTCTTAAAACCACAACCAAGTGCTCCAAAAAGGTAAATGTCTCTCATGCCTTTTCTTTCATTAAATACTTTTCAGACAGTGATCCCAAGCTTGTATAAAAAAATGTTAGGCACAGAACTTGGTATAATGCTGGCGATAACCATCCTTCGAGCAGGAGCTTGGACCAGAGATCCCTGAGGTCTCGCCAACCAGTGCTTTGGTGTTTGCAAGTATTTTGGGAGTAACGCAGTGATGCATCACTATATATCTATCTGCCCAGTTATGCAGCAGATACAGTAGTGATGTTCCCTGCCTTGTAGCCACACTGAATAATAGAAAGTCACCTCATTTTATAGCTTTTAAGGACTTGGAGATGTGGAGTTATTCTTGGAAATACTGGTTATTCTTAACCCCGCTGGTCCCTGCTCAGGCTCATAGTGTGGTCTCCAAGCAGCAGTGGCATTACAGCTGAGCAAGGGAGGGTGGGTGGAAGGTGCTCAGGCACTCACCGTCCTCCTTAGAGGGAAATTAAATATTCTTTGCTGGGTTTAAGGGTATGGAGGACAGTGAATTAATACAGCAGGTCACCCCAGCTAACAATGAATCATCAAGATTTTGTGGATTTTCTTTTAAATAGTTTATTTTGTGCCTAAAAGAAGGATAATACAGCCAGGATAGTAATGTGTGCAAAGCTTTATCATCTCCCTGGGAGCCTTCTCAAGGAAGAACAGCCTCTGTAAAGCTGCATCATTACATTTTTCCCAAGAAATAATCTGAATATGTGCATTGAAGATACATATATTTGAATATAATTGTATTTTGAATATATATAGTATTTTTGCTGCACTCTTTCCCTTTTTGGCATCATTTCTGCAAAAGCTGGGAATGCCTCGTATGAGTTTCTGCTCTAAAATCTGGGAAGTTTAATGACATCTCTGATTATTTTTTTCAGAGAAGTTTAGAGATGCTTAGAGCCTTCTTGTTTCTTGGGGTTTCTCTGCACAAAGAAGTTTTTGTGCTGTACCCAAGGAAGCGAGTTCACCATGTCTTCATGGTAGCTTTCCACTTGGGCAGTTGGAGGTCCTCCTCTAGGAAGACTCTGGCTTGTCTGTGCTTGGTGGGTTAACATTTTTAGGGTTGTTTTCAGTGACAGGGAGCCACAAACCATGTATTATGCTTTGAGAAAGAGGTCTTTATTTTCTGGCAATGGCTGATTTTGTAACGGTTAGCCTTGTCCCAGTCTGGATCTGTTTCTCCAGATCTGTGGTGAACTTGAACAAATGCCAAGCTCATCTGTCTTGATGGCCCTAGAATTGCTTTCATCCATGCTTTGTCCTCATCTCAAAGCTACTTGATTTGAGTAAAGTAGCACATGGGGTTTGTGGCATTGCATTTGCTGATGGTTTTAGCAGCCAAGCAGGCTGGTTGAACAGCAAGTGATGAATTTCAACTGTTAGCTGAGACCACATGTTCCTGGGGTGGTTTTTTTCCCTGGAGCATGGAACAGTATGGGCATCTTCCACACATCATCTCATAAGTTTGACAAGATCAACGAAAGGATGACACTGAATGGGAAAAACAAAGATGCAGGAGTGGTTATAAGGGAAGCTGGGACCTGGGTCTTGATCACCTGGCTGGGTTGCAGTGTGTGCCATCTCACATTCCCTTTGCTGGGGCTGGGCATTTGTGTCAGAATTTTATTAGGTCATTTGACTTTTTCACCCAGAATCTCCCATGCAGGAGGACTTTGCTCACAATTGAATTTGCCAGATACCAGATCTCCAGTGAGCATTTGCAGCTGGCAAAAGGGTCTTTCCTGACAGATGTAGATGGGGGGTTTTCATGCTCTTATTTCGGCATCATGTTTGTTCACAGACATTTTGTAATTGCAAGTGCTACGAGTTGATCCAAGTACCCGAGACTTAGATTTAGCTGTTCAGCTCTGTGCATCCTCTTTGGGGAGTGAAATCATCCAGGGAGATGGTGCCAGAGGGGCAGGGTGTAGAGGTCCACCATGCCTAGCTGTGTTGGTTCTGCCAGGCTGAGAATCTAACCACAGCAGGGTGGTTAAAGAAAGAAAATCCAAACTTTTATGACTTCAGGTGCATTTTCAGAGACCAATTTAGCATTGCAAGATGTACATTGCTGGCTGCCCTGTCCTCCCTCATTAGACTGACTTGCACATCACCTGGATCAGCTGAAGAAGTCTGAATAGCAGTCAGATCCAAGCTCTGCAACAGCATTGCTTCCTAAAAGGATTTTAAAACCCTTTTTTTTCCTTTTCCTCTTCAGTATGACCCCGAGCTCTCGTCTCGGCAGTTCGGCGTGGAGCTCTCCCGGTTGACCAGCGAGGAGCGAGCAGTGCCGGTGCTGGTGGAGAAACTCATCAACTACATTGAAATGCATGGGCTGTACACAGAGGGCATTTACAGAAAATCAGGGTCCACCAACAAGATCAAGGAGCTGCGACAAGGACTCGATACAGGTAAAAGGATGGGGGGGAAAAAAAAAAAACCACACGGAGAGAAAAATCTGCAACAGCAAGGTTGGATGCAAGGAAGGTGGGATGCTTCATCAGGGCAAAACAAGGAAGCGGTCCTGCCTTCCCTGACTGCAGGCTCTGCAAGTGATGCTTTCACGTCTCCAACCAAACCTCAAGTCACCAACTCATGCTTTTTGTTTGCAATACATGAAAAAAGTCATTCTAGTTGAGGGAAAACTCTGCCTTACACCATAGCAATTGATGCCAGCAAGAACAGAAATCCTGGTCCCACCCATGATGACATGCCCTGGAAAATGCATTTCTCTCTAATTTTAACACATGGAGCTGAAATCAGGGGCTGGATTTCTTGCCGTTACATGCAATGTGGGTTCAGGGTGGTACATGAACACTTTCTATTGTAGAGGAGTAGCTTATCATAGAATGGTTTGGGTTAGAAGGGACCTTTAAAGGTCATCTAGTCCAACCCTCTAGCTTCACTAACAGCTTCATATTGACTGTTGCCTCTTGGATTTTTTCTTTTTCCTCAATCTGCTGCCAAACCAGACATTGATAATGTGAATTTAGATGACTACAACATCCACGTCATCGCCAGTGTGTTCAAGCAGTGGCTCCGAGATCTGCCCAACCCTCTCATGACCTTTGAGCTCTACGAGGAGTTTCTACGGGCAATGGGTAAGGAGCCTCCTTCACTATCCCATTCCCTCGGCAGAGAGAAACAGTGCCAAACTTTTTATTTACTCTTTGGTCCCAAACCAGCTGATTTTGCCAAATTATATTTACCTAGTTTCAAACTCTGATTTTTTGGCTATAAGGGGTTTTTTACACAAAGCCACGGGCAGTTTGGTCTTGCCTCTGGTGGCATGCTTTTGCATCATGGTTCAGCAGATTTCAGCCCAAACCATTAGCCAGAAGATCCATCTTTTATGTAGTAAAAGTAAGTAAGCGTTAAGATACTATCATTTTAAATAGGAGGAAGAAGTAGAAGCCACCTCTAAATGATGGTGCTTTCTCTGCAGGCCTCCAGGAGAGGAAGGAGACAGTCCGGGGAGTGTATTCCGTCATTGACCAGCTGTCCCGCACCCATCTCAGCACCTTGGAGCGTCTCATCTTCCACCTAGTGAGGTACGTTGGGCCAGGGCATCTTAAGGCAATGGGCAAGGGGAGGATGCTCAGGCATCCTTCATACCAAAACAGCTGAGACTGAAAGCAGGTGGGCAAGGGAAAGGGAAGACCTTTTGTGTCCATCGTGTCTCCCAGGAGGTGGCCACAGAGCTGTTTTCTCCAAATGATGCTTGTATTGATGAGCAACCTCCGCAGTGCTCTGGTCACTCATGGTGCCTGCGGGTCCATGGTGCCTCTCACCACTGCATGGACAGGTTTTTTGGGTGTAAAATGCTGGTTCTTTTCCTGCCTTGGGAACTCCTGAGATGCCTTCAGATTTGGCTTTCTCCATCAAGCAGAACAAAGATGAGGGCAGATCAGCGTGCTTGCTAGCAGTGTGAGATTGCACCGTAGAAATGTCATCTCTATTCATCCATGTCCATGTGGAGGTGCCTTCACTTCTGATTTCTCTCTTAATACCTATTTTTTTTAGGATTGCCCTCCAAGAAGAGACCAATCGCATGTCAGCTAATGCCTTGGCCATCGTCTTTGCTCCCTGTATTCTCCGCTGCCCCGATACGACAGACCCACTGCAGAGCGTTCAGGACATCAGTAAAACAACCACGTAAGATTGTGGAGCTGGATGATCCAGCTCCATAACCATTACCATGTCACCACTCGCATCTTGATAACCCTTGGTACAGTCAAATGGCTCAAGAATAGAGAGCTTTAGGATGGAAATTATAAACATATATTAAATGCATCTTCATGAAGATGTTTCACATTCTCTATATCCCCAAGAGGTTGTTGAACGGGGATTTTTAAGTGATGAAGGATCCACAAGAGCAGATCAACTTGCACTCCTGCATGGCATATCTCAGCAGGAAAGGTGGAGCTTTTGCTGACATGGTTTTATAGTTAATCCCATTTATGGCAAGCTGATCTTTATTCTTACTTAATTTTGTTATTTTTATTTGCGGAGGTGAGCTTGTTTGGTCTGCAGCAATATTAATATTCCGTACTTAGATTTCTTTAAGGTATTTGACACAATTGCAAAGGTTTTACATAGAAAAAGTGCCCAAATTCAGTCTGGTTCATATTAAATAGATTTAAAAATAAATAATGGAGACAATGATAATAATTGGAAACCATCCAGTGAAGGACTGGGCTTCTGAAAGAGGGGATCTTACCTCCAGTAAGTATTAAAATTGTTGAAGACAATGTTGAAGATGTGCTTGAAGGTGCTGCTGGTAGGAGCACTTGTCCTTCAACAGGATTTCTTTGTAGCTTCTCCCTTGCACTTTAGGTATAGCACATCCTCTAATTTTATTATGTGGAAAGGTGGTTTTTTTCCGCAAACACACTCCTGACAGCATTAAACAGTCAGCTCAGCTAAAGCAGCTTGCTGTAGCGTTACTGTGTGCAAGAGAGTTGGAAGCAACCTGCCTTCCCCAAGTTTATATTTCCTTGATCCCTCTTCCAAGGGGTGGAAATTTCTCGGGGCGGGGGGG
>JANZLQ010000002.1:762240-776823 GCA_026212715.1 Elanus axillaris | reverse complement strand
CTGAGATTAGAAGGGGCTCCAAAGGAGCTTTGTCTCAGGGAACCCATCAACTGACCTGTGCTGCCTTCAGGGATGAAACCATTACTGGAGGAAAACCAGTGGTCCCAGTCCAGTGAGCAAGCGGTGCCTGAGATTGCTCTCATCCCAGGTTATTGGGGAGGTGAGGAGGGGAAAAGCTGAGCTGGAGGTGCTGAGTTCTGGTTCATGATGGGGGGGGGTGTTTGGCTTGAGTAGGTACTCATGGTCATGCTTGGTAGCAAGTGGTAGTTCTGAGTGTACAAAGCGAATGGAACTGCTGTTTTACTTGTAAACCAGGTGACTGCAAGCTCCATGTAGCAAGACTGGCTGTTAGTGACCCAGTCCCTAACTGCACTGTATAGACAAAGGCAAGAGACAGGTCTTCTGAAAAACAAGTTCTTTTTTTACCCTTCAGTATTCCCCAGCTAAAACCAATTAATGCTTGTTGTGGCTGCTTTCCTGATAGGCTAACTATGTGTTTTGGCAGCTGGAGTGTTGGTGAGGGGCTCAGAGCTGTGCAAAGAGTGGGAGCTTACTTTTGTGAGGAGCTTCAGGATCCTGTTGTTTTGCTGCAGTTTATCTTGACTGGAACAGTCTCCCTAAAGCAATTAAAACCTTATTCTGTTTTGATAGTGTGCTGAAACAGGCAGCTGTGATACTACTTGTTTCCAAAGCTACTAGAGTGATAGCTTAAAGATGTTTTTTATTCCAAAAAAGAAGGTGCCTCCTCAGGGAAACTTCTTTAAAAGCAGGAGTTTGGGAAAAATTGGTGTTGTTCTGAAGTTGGTGATCCCCTGTGAAATAATACCATCAAAATCTTCTAGTCTTGATTCCAGCCAGGTGTGTTAAAGACCCTCTCCACACAGTAAACCCTGGGAGACCTGCTTAAGCTCAGCCTTGCTGATGGTGAGAGAACTGATGCAGCCTAGCCTAATGCTGTTTAGGATGACTTCGGTGTGTCAGCTTGTTGCGTTGTTAGTGGTGTTATTTGGTAGGAATATTGATACTATGCTTTGTATTGGTGTAGCCACTTCAGCTTGGGAAGCAAAACATACCGATGAAAAAGGACTTTTAGAGCTGTCTTTGATCGAGGTATGGAGCCATCTTGGCTTAGTTATGTTGAGACAGACACCATTTTAACAGCATGCTAAATTTTTGTCTTGGGATTCAAGGCCCTCTTGGCTGTAGCTGCAGTCCTGTGAACCCCATCAAGCATTGGTATGGCACTGCCCCAGTGGGATTTCTATGAAAGATGTAAAAAGCAAAGGCTGAATTGCAGCTGAGGTGGATGAGCCTTGTCTGCTCCAGAGTGTCCCCAGGAGCTAATGCACATCTTGGCCATACCAGCAGCTGAGCTGTGTTTAATGACTTCCCTAAGGATTAGGATATCCTAATCCTGTGCCAGTGTTGTTGTGATGCTGCAGGTTCTGCCTAGCCCTGGGATTTCATTATCTGTAGGTTTCCTACAGGCGTATTTGCCTTGGGGCTGTGGTGGTGCCTTCATTTCTACTTAACCTTGGACATCTTTGGTGGCTTTTGCTGCAAAAGTATACATTGCTCCACTGACTGAGCTGCTGCAGGTTGTGCATGTGTCTATGGAGTGGGACCTCCTGCAGGTGAACTGCAGGCTGCAGCCATGGGATTTGCTTGGGGCTGATGGGGTGGGAACTCCAGAGACCTGACAGTTGCTGTGCTTTGGCTGCCAGCCTCTTGATGCAGATCCACCAAACAAGAGCTCTCTACCATGGTGGAAAGGCTCATCGGTTATCTCTCTGTGGCTCTGAGGGAGTGGAAACTCCTCCTCTCTCTTTCAAATCAAGCCTGGCACTCCTTTTCTCACTCTGGTGTGTTTTGTTTGGAGTGCTAGAGGTGTCTGGAGCCTGACAGTGCCCTCCTTGAGACCTCGGAGAGTCATGGGGATGCATCTTCATGCTTGGACATGCCTTCTTGGCTAAGGGTTTAGCTTAGCCAGGATAGGATGGACCATACTCCTGTCTGAGATTCACCTTGCTGTGTCCTTGTTTAAAATGCTTCTTGAGTCTGTGTTCCAGATCTACCACAGTGATTTAACCTGAAGCCTCTAAATTGTTTGCTCTGTGGCACTGTGTGCCTACTGCAGGGAACTGAATTGCCTTTCTCATTTGTTTCTGGTCTAGGAACATCCCTAGAAACTGTTAGCTCTTAACAGAGACTGGGTATCTTAACCAGGTGTCAGGAAGCAGTCTTTGACTCTTGATGACTTTAAGTGACCTGTCAGCTGGATCATGTTTCTGTATTGACTTGTTCATCCAGCAGCTGCACCAATAAAATAGTGTCCCCTCCTGTGGATTGGGACTGTGTGCTGTACTAGGCAGGACTGAGAACGGCTGTTGTTGGGTCATTGGTTACACCCTGGTGTTTCACACAATGTGCCAGGGCCTGTGGTGGAAGGAGGACCCACCAGTGTTCCTGGACTGGTGCCTCAGTGAAAGCAGAGTAGATCACCAGCTCCAAGTGTGGGCTGTAGCTGTAGTTGCTGCTGCGTGGAGGACTTCCAGAGAAGCCTGAACTGGCAGCATGTGTTTAACTATTGCAAAATCCTTCAAGATGGAGCATTGAAAGTAAATCCTAGCTGGGCTAAAGAGTGTTCCTTTGCTTGTCTTGGCTTAGGGATGTGAGAGTATAGCAGGTTCTGGAGGATGCAGCCTCAGGCATGGTATTTCCCTGTGCTTTGGTATTAACTCTATTGAAACTAAAGGATATGAGTGTATTCTCCAGCTACATGACATGTTTGCAAACGCTTTCTGGCAGACTATCCAGGCTGCTGAATGGCTTGGGCCCTGCGTGCTTTGAAGACCTGCAGAGCTCTTCTCAAAAGAGTATCTCTATGAGGGGTCCAGGGAGGAGGACGAGCTTTAGTAGGGGAAGGTATACAGACACGAGCTGCTTCCTACAAGGGGTTGGATGCCTGCTCCTTTGTCCAGGTTGCTTGCAGTATCTCTAGGATATCCTTGACAGTCTTAAGGTTAAAAGCTCTGTAAGTGGAAGGAATTTTTGTGGAAATGCTTGGCCATACTCTTGCTGTTTTCTATTCTTGTTTGTAGCAGGACTGGTGCTGCCAGTTGTGGGAAGCATCAAATGCTAAATGAGCAGGAACGGGTCAAACATTTGGTTTGCTGCTCAGGTTTATTTTTGTCTTGCTAGCACAAACTCCTAGGGAAAAGCTTTTGCCTCTTGCTGTAAGTGGTTCTTTAGCAGTAACAAGAGTAGAGTATGGAGTTTCACACTTGTGCCAAAGCAGCCTGATATGGCACTTTGTTTTATTAAAGATGACTGGCAACACTTTCTTAAATTGAGCTTCTGTACTCCTCAGCTGCTTTTTATAAAGATGACTTAAAGCTTGCTCTGCCTGTTTCCTCTTGCCTGAAGCTCGCTTTCAGCCCTACCTGTTTTACTCTTGGCTTGTAAATGTTCCTGCATTGTGCCTGCAGAGTCACAGGACCTTTTCTGGGGGTGGGCTGAGCCTTTCAATAGACAAAGATCCCGGACCCCAAATCTGAATAGATCTTAATAGCCTTAAAGGGGCTGAAATCCTGAATCAATTGTTCAGGTCCTGCCTGGAGGCATCGTGTGAGTTGACAATTTGGTAGCATATTCCTCTTGCTTCCAGGACAGGGTTTACTTTGCTTTTAGCTAAGTGGTGGTGGTGGTGGTGGTAAGCTCTTGCGTGGAGAAAACTGTCAGATCCTATTTTATGGCAGTAAAACTCCAAATGACAGGGTTGGGGGGGGGGGAGGGGAGGGGAATACAGGTCCTGTAATCATGTTGGGCTAAAGTTCCTGTGTTCCTGTGAAATTCAGTCTAGACCTGCCTTCTGCCACAGGCCTTGTACTGGAAAGATCAGTAAAGGATGTTTTGAAAGTAAAACCAGCTTGGTGCTTCAGGCTTGCTGGTGGGTGAAGCAGGAGGAGATGTGGGAGAAGTCAGGCCCAAAACTCTTGCAGGAATGCATCCAGAAGGTAGATGTATTAAATGTCTCCTTGACAAGTACAAATGGCCCAATTTAGAGCTATAGGCTTCTGTGTGTCTTGGAGTAGCAGAGGCTTGTTTGCCAGCCTCACTGCAATTCAGTTCTTTGAATTTGGCTCTAACTCGATTTGCTTAATGGCAAGGATTCTACTCCAGAAGCCAAGACTGGCAAGGTTGTGCGTTCCTGCTCTTCTCTTTAATGTGGGTCTTAATTGATAGTGATACCGTTTGCTCAGCATGTTCAGGAGTAGAGTTCTGCTGCAGTGACTTTTGGGTGGTGGGAAGACCTGCCCTGGGTCCAAAAATGCTGGTTAGAGATTAAGTTTAGTGGCTTCTAGATTGGCAGAGGCTTGACTGCTGTGCAGCTGCATTGAAACAAGCCTGGATGTGAAAGTGGCTTGCAAGCAGAGCTGGGAAAGCAGCTGCTCTTGCTGGTTTTCTGGACCAGCACCAGGAAGCAGGAGGGGTTTGATCTTTTTCATGCAGAGGAAGCTTTACAAGAGCTCTGGCTTGTTTAGGATGGTCCCAAAACTTGATGCTGTAGATCAGTGTGGAGGGTTGTGCTAAAGCAGAGCTTGTTTGGGATAACCTCCCTTTGTGGTCAGGAGGTGCTTCCTAAAGGGAAGATTAGGATTTGAATCTCTGTGCTTCGAAGGGATACCTCAGGTTTTGGGGCTGTGTTTGATTAGCTGGGAAGCCATGTTTGGTTTTTTTTCTGCAAGCCTGTTTTCTGGAGTGATTGCATGGCTGCTGACTTGGGCTGTTACAGGATGTTGTTCCCAGCTCACAAATATGTGTGTTAAAGTGAACCTTGCTCTCTTCTGCTGTGCACAGGAGGAGCTACTGTGGTTTCTTGCAGTGGCTGCCTTGACCATGAGCATCCCCCTTGTCCTCCAGTGTCAGGAGGCTCATTCTGGGGAGAAGGCACATGCCCATGTTAATCAAATCCCTGCTTTAGTGTTGTGATGTGCTGGAGAAAAGCAGCAGGGAGCTTATATGTTGGTAACCAAACTAGTTTGGGTGCTGTGGCTATTAGTCTAAAGTTCATCCCAGCTGTGCTGCTCTGGTACCTGTTTGTGACTGAGGTGGTCCTGGTCTGATGGGCTGCGCTGACAGATTGCTGAGCTGCTTGCTTAACTGGTTCTTTATTGCCAAGAATTGTATTTGAGTGTTGCTAAAACCTGGAGCTAAAGCTAATGTGAGTATTGGAGGCAATCCAGACTCTCTACAATGTGTTGAAAGCTGAGTGGTGAGTACTAGCCCGCTTGACACTAATACTTGTTCTTTTTTACCAGAAAGAAGATACTGGGAGGAGCATAAAAGACTGCTGGGATAGCCCAGATGCCCCTGCACTTTCCACTTGCAGCAATGCAGATATATTCCGCCGAATAAATGCAATGTTGGACAACTCTTTGGATTTCAGTGGAGTCTGCACCACCCCTGTAACAAAAAGCAAACGTGACGTCCTGCCAGGTGATGTGTTTGGCTGGGTTTGAGGTGATTTTGAGGATTTGGGGCTGGCAGGAGGGAGTTGCTTTGTGGACTTGGTGAACATGTGGTGGTGGTAATCCATGGTGGTTGGCATGTGCTTGTGATCAGAGATGCTTGGAGTTGGGGTTAATGCTGTTTTGGTACCAGGGGTCTCATTTGTGTGCCTGAAATGGATAATCCAAGTGTTCTTTGGCAGTGTGGAGGTGTCTGGGAAGGCTTGCTTATGCTCCCTGTTATACTGTGGGTCACTGTGTGGGCAGAACGTGAGCTCTCGCTGCCTGACCTGCCAAATTCTGGCATAGATAGTTCCAGCAGACTCATTTAGTCTGTCTCTCCTGGAGGCAGGATTAGTCTGCTTGGTTAGTATGACTGATCTGCTGCATATATTAAAAATGCAAAAGAATTTTGAATAATCGTGTTTGCTACAGGTCAGTTAATCATGTATTTAAGGGCACACTGAAGCAGTACATGTAGGTGAAGACTTTCTTGCAAAGCAAGCTTGGGATTATGAAATCAGTGCTGTGAGTTCTTGCTTCCTACAGGGTGAGGGGAGTGGGCATATTCTGCTGTCTTGCACTTGATCTGCCTCAAAACAAAAGGCTCCATGCCAGAGCAAAGATTGTTGTGTCCAATAGTATTTTTATGTAAGTGAAGGACGTGTGCTTTTGTCCCTTTACAGTAGGTAAGATCTGCCAGTAAATGTACCTGCCTGGTGCCTGATGTTCCTCTTGCCAGTGCACTTCTATGCAATGGTACTTGTGCCAAGGATTTGGGCACTTGAAAGATATTGCTGTTGCTCCTCTAGCCTTTGAATTATAGGGTCAATAAACACTTTGGCCATTATTGTAAACAAACTGACCCTCTGGACTGGTCTCAAAACAAAGTGGGAAGTAAAGGGAAAAACCTCACCAGCTGGTGACCTTGCAGGCTGCTATAGGCAGAGAAGCTTTCTCTGCAGGCACTTGGAGGCAGGGTTATCTTGTGCTCGTGGATTATCTGAGTTTTAATCAAATGGGTGTAAAGATAGCTGCAAATGGGTGTCTGGGCATCCTGTGGATCTGTTTGATGCTTGTGCAGTGCAACTCTGTTCTGGGCTAGGGAAATGAGGGCTACCAGATGACTTCCAGGGCAGCTTAATCTCCCGGGTATTTGAAGGGCTTAGCACTGTGGACCAGGGGCTGATCTGGCCATGTGATCCTGTGCTGGCGCTGCAGAAACACCAGAGGAAGTGAATCGTTTGCTTCGAGGTACGGCTTTACAGCCAGCATTGCTTGAAATGTGCCTAGTAAAATGATATTGGAGGATATGCTGGCTACTCCTGAGCAGTTGTATAGTGAATATTAAGGAATTTGGGTCAATGATGTGGTTAGTGGTGCATTTTTAGAGATTTGCTGTTGTCCTGAGCCGTTTAGACATTTTTTGTCCCTTGGCACAGTGGTAGTCAGTGTTGTATCTGATCTCTGTGCACTGGAAGCATAAGGGAGAATTAAACCTAAGTATTTTCCTTTATCTCCTTACAATGAGTTCATGAAAGAGTTGTTTCTGGCTGCCTTATTGAAATCTTAGCTATAGCCCTTCATATTCCATTTATAATTTGGAATGGGAAGGCTTCCTAATTAAGTTCCAGCTTACTTGCCAAAGTTAACCTAGTTGATAAAGGTACTATTCCTGCTGACTAGAGCAGATTAATCCTGTGAAGGTGTGGGTTAGTTCTGGTTTTAGGTCTGGGCTTAGAGCTAGCACATCAATTTTAATTTGCAGTACTGTCTTCTAGACTTCTCAAGCTGTTCTCTGAGGAACTGGAGTACTCACCTGGCAATGAAATGAACCTGCTTACTGACCTGCTGCATGTAAATCTTATTGGTCTGTCAGTTACTGTGGTTTTTCTTATGGATATCTGGAGCAGAGGGTCTTGCCTGGTGTGGAGCTGCTGGCAGATGGTGTCTTGACTGGAAACTGGGTGAAATTCCCTTCAGTGGTGTTAATCTGTGCTTGTGTTTCAGGCTATCATTGAGTAACTTTGATGGAAGACCTCTTATAGGACAAATAAGGTGGGACTTGCATGTAAAAAAGGGAGGCTTCCTCTAGCAAACATTATTTCTGCGGCAGGGCAACCAAAGTTGGGCTTTTTGGGACATCCTAAGCAGCTTTTCTTGTTCCTGACATAGCTGTTGAGGCCAGTCTCTTGAGTGGGTGTTGGCTGCTGGCACAGCCACTTGTGCAGCTCTGGGACCAATGGTGGGGGCGGGGGGGGGCTGTTAAGCATTAGTTAACCTGACAGGAGGCTTTAGCTTGTATCAAATCCCTTGTGCAGTGGCACAAATGCTTGTGATGGTGTGAGAAGAGGCTTGCTCGCTTCCCAAGGGATGCTGGGCACTGCTGAGCCAGGGCTAGAAAGTGTCTGCTTTGGGTGCCCTCTCTGTTTAGGCTAATGGAAACATGATCTCTTTCAGAAGGTGCCTCTGGGCTGTACAGGAGACTGATAGAGTACAACCTGAGCTACCTGGCCAGGCCAGCAGTTATCAGCTGTAAATATGTAGATGAGTCAGCATTTTCCAGTGCATCAGCAGTTCAGAGTTATTGGTCTACTTGCAGTTCTAGCCTTGTTTTTGTTGGTGTTGGAATCAGGACCTCTTGGTAGATAATGAGGGCCTGAATGCAGCACTTCTGCAAGTTTACTTCTGTCTCTGGATCAGTAGAGTGCATGAGCTTTTTCCCTTGTTTAATGTGTTGCTAATGAACATCATCTTCATGAAAAAGTTAGCGCTGGATACAAAAACAATAACACAAATCCTAGGGCAGCTGTGATCTGCAAATGGGGAGGTGCTTCAGTGCTTGGACCCTGGCCTAGGCTGTGGCAGTCTTTTGCAGAAATTCATACCTGATGGCTGTAAGGCTGAGCAGCTGATTACTAAAAGGCAGCATATAATGCAGCTAACTGCCCCCTGTGCTGGGCAGATGGTTTAGAGCCTGAAGCAGGCTGTTGGAGCTGTTTGCTGTGCCTTTGAACAAGATGAGGCTGTGCAGGATCAGTGTCTTGTCTTCAGTGAGCCTGGCTTCTCTGACTAGGTGACCAAGGGAGCGGAGACCCTTGATCTCATGTGGTGTCTTGTCATTGCTCCAAGTTAAATCACTTATGAAGAATTCATGAGCCTCTGGTGCTTTTACTCAGTGCACAAAAAACTTGTGTATTGTAGTTAGGCTATATTATCATGAAACTTATAGCTTGGGCAGTCTTAATGAGGCTGGAGATCCACTCTTAATGTAGTAGCTATAGTAGGTGAAAGGACTGTCTTTTTACAACTTACTCATGGTCCCTCAAGCTTTTCAGTTGTCTTCCTCAGGTCAAACTAAATTTATCCTGGATTGGACTTGTGTTTAAGAAGCCCCATTCAGCATTAAGAGAATTATACGTGGTGGAAAAGGGATGGCAGAAGTTCGTGACCTTTCACTAATGCTATTGGTGAAACACGTGTGGAGACGCCTTACTCAGTG
Organism: Elanus axillaris; assembly: GCA_026212715.1. Classification (NCBI taxonomy): domain Eukaryota; kingdom Metazoa; phylum Chordata; class Aves; order Accipitriformes; family Accipitridae; genus Elanus; species Elanus axillaris. The sequence goes on along the minus strand of JANZLQ010000002.1, from coordinate 767,811 downwards.
TGATGGGGTGCGCAGCAAGATGGTGCTGAGAAGAGATCAGTACAGTAGCAGTCCAAGCAATGTGAGAGAACAAGCTTATTCAGCAGTCCTGGATCTGACACAGTTGGAGGGTTATCTAGACCTGGGTGGAGCTGTGTGGCAGAAGGGACTGCTGCTGGATACTTAGCTTGCCATGCCTAATACCTAATGTTAAATCTCTATAAAGATCAGTTTGCAGTTAATGATAATCCTTGGTGAACTTAGTGCCTTGTCAAAATGATCTGAGTCATCAGGCCCAGCCTGACTACCACAGTGGTTCATGGGTGCTTGCTCTAGCAGTTCCCCAAGCACTAGGCTTAGGTTGCTAGCCCAAACCAAAGGGTATAGTGCAGCAGTGTGGAGAAAGCTGTAATTGTAGAACCTGTCTGGTAGCTTCTGGGACAGGATTGCATGGTGCTTCAAAACACCTGCTTTTCAGGCTGATTAGTCTGAAGAAAAGCAAAACTTCCTCCCCAAGGTTCTGCAGTGCAGCCATTAACCTTTAGTGGCTTTTAAGTGTGGTGTTGGAGATGGGAAAGAATGTGGCCTTGATAGAGGCAGGATTCAATGTCTCCCACCAATTTAACTCCTGTCAGTGTTGCTGGAGTACAGCTTGACCTTGAGCAACTGCTTCACAGGGAATGTGAGTCTCCTCTCCCAAATTTAAAGCTGATCTGCGTGTTCATCACCTGTCTGAGTAAGAATGTGAGGAAAGCCGGTTTAAGGTAGCAGGTGGTTTGTTTGCCAGGCTTTAAAGCTGGGCCTCGCTGAGTGGAAGCTACTGCTGCCAGAGTTGGTTAAAAAACCCAAACAAACCTAAATCAGCTTTTGAAATCATGATCCTGCTCTGTAGCACAACTTCCAGCTTAATCAAGTAGAACTGCGAGTAAAGCTCCCTCTTCAGCTTTGCATGCCCATTTACTTACCTGGTAAACCTGACAGCTTCAACTGAAGGCAATGCTGGCTTAAAACAAATGGGATTTAAAAGGATTGTAGGTACCCCAAATGTCCCAGCAGCCTTGATTTCCCTTTCATTAAGCTCTGCTCATCTGAGACAAAGCAGCCATTATTTTGCTATAAATTGACAGTCCATTGTGTGAAGAAATGGGAGATGCTTAAATGACTTCCTGTGGATGGGAGTGGCTTAAGGTGCCAAGTTCAGTGTAGAGGCTGTTAGTTGTGGCCCATCATGTCCTAATAATTCTCAGAGGCTGCTTTATTTAAGGAACACTGAAGGAAAAATGCAAACCCAGACTAGTTGATGACTAAACTGGTTTCCTGTTTGCTCTGAACTGTAGTCAATTAATGACCTATCACTTGTTTAGCCACCCCAAAAGTCATCTCTGGTACTATAATGTCAATTCCTCTGTTCTTCATTGCCCTGCAACCATGAGGAAACATGCCAGATAGTGCTGGAAGCAGCTCACTTGATGTATGTGGTCTTGGATGAGGGGACAAAATGTTGTAAGATACAGTGACCCAAAACTAGCACTGCTTGCCTGGAGTGTGTGGGGTTAACAGGGTGCCTGAGGCAGAGCAAGGCTGTTAGCAGGAGCTTACCTGGAGCTGGCAGCTTGGAACAATTCTGTTTGCCCTAAAAATGCTGTATGCCAGGTGGACATATCCAGGATAGTGAAATTCAACACTGGTACTTGAAAAGAGGTGCATACCTCCTGTCTTTGGTTTTGGCCTTTATTTCAAGTGTCACATTAACAAGTCTTTGCCTGCATGGGCACAATGCTTTTCTATACTGGAAAGTAGTTTATAGTTAATGGGTTTCTTCATCAGATCTGCAAATGGAAGCAGATCAGTGTTCTGCAGAAGGCATAGACTTTGCTTAGAGCTGTTGCACTCTGCAGCAGTTGTGAATTGGATGGTGTTGCTGAAGATCCGGCAGGTTTCCTGACATATTGTGCTCTGTCATTCAAGCTTTGGTGCTGTAATCCTGTGGTGGTCTCTTACTCTTGCAAGGGGTAGGTAGAAGAGCAAGGCTAGTTGTGGTGCCCTCTTCCTTAGTTTCTTAAATAGTTGCTTGCTAGCTGTTAAAGTGTTTGTGGTTCCTGGAATAAGGCAAACTCCATCTGGGTGTGAAACATGGAGCAGCAAATGTCTCTGTGGAATTTTTCAGATTACAGTGAAGATGCTTAGTTGTGTATCAGGAAAGCCTCTTGTAACTAGTAGTAGGTTTATGCCTAACGAGCTTTCCTAAGCCCCTGATGATCCTCCATGCAATTTAGGAATACAGTTGGTTCATCCTCTAAAAGCTTTGACTTGAGATTTGTTTGTCTTGTGTGCAAAACATACTTGAGAAGCATAATTTTCAGGAATGCAATTCCTAGCCTTTAAAACTGGAGGTGTAGAGGTGTGAAGGCAAAACAATGCTTCTGGTATGAGCTGCCTTGCCATTCGTGATCCCAAGGCTGCAGAAATGCTGGCCTTGCCTCCTGCTTCTCTGGATTTGGTTTGGAAGTTCATTCAGCCTTGGTCAGAGCTCTAGTCCACAAGGTTGCTCTACACAAAGATGAGTCTGGTTTTGTCAGTGAACAGAGCTTACAGCTGAGTTGTGTTTATCCTTCTGCTCTGTACACTCAGGGGCCTTGTTGATGGAGGGGCTTCCTCTGTACTTGGGTTCAGCTAGAAATTAGCATGTGGGAGCAAAGGGAGACCTCTTCATGGCTGCAGAGTCAGTAGGAGTGGGATCTAGCTTGTTTGGTTCATGTTAGCGTAACCGTTCTGTTGCTTCCTTTCTGTGGATTTTTCTCAGTTTCCAAGCTAAAACCCATTTGCTGGATTTTTAGCTGGCTTTGCAGGTGGCCTAGGTCTGGAAGGCTCAAATATCTGAATGTCTTTGCACTTGAATGAAGCATTACCTTTCAAGACTAAGTCTGATGGCACAGAGGTGCTGCTGCTGTGGGACAGTGACTGAATCATGCTCGGCTCTCCCCATGCTACCTTAACCTGCCTGCCACAAACTGCCTGTGGATCACAGCTCCTGGTGCTAGTCCCTGCTTGTCCTCTCTGTGCAGGCTTAGGCTGTAATTTTGTAAATATTTTCCTGTTTCAAATGCCTGGTTGGTGCACCCACACTGCATACCAGTTCAGGGGAATGAGCCAGGCTTAAAACTAACTCCCTGTGGCTTGGCTTTAACCAGATCAGTTCCCCAGCACAGCTTCCTGTGTGGAAGCTCATCTGCCTAAACTGGTGTAAGTGGGGAGGGAGTGCTGGGGTGGGGACAAGTGGCTGGTGTTGCAGCTTGTGTACGCCGTCTGGGCTGGTAGGGTTTAACTGCAGGTTAAGAGCTGAACTACATGGAGATGCTTGCCTTGAAGAAGCCTTTGAAATATCTTAAATGCAGTGCTAACATCTGAAGTCTGAAAAATGCAGTTTTCTGTCCAGGTGGTGGTGTGGAAAGCTGTCCAGCCTGTGCTGTGGTATGCCTTGGCTCCAGGGATCTCCTGGATAGATAGGAGGATGTCATCCAGGAGAACTGCCTGCTCTGAGACCGATGTGTTTTATTAAGGACTTTCTTCTCATGACGCTGTTGAAATCAAACCTGACCGGCTTGGGAGGTGGGAGCTCAGTCTCTCCCCAGTGCTTGGGCATGAGCCCAGCACAGCGTGGCTCCCTCTGCCAGGATGGTTGGCTTCCAGTGGTGACTCCAGGGAAATATTCAGGTTGGAAAGACTCATGATGGTTCTTGGGGCTTGGGAAAGTCTGCAGCAAAGCATTTGGGCTGGGTTGGGCTGGGTTAGGTTGCAAAGTGAAATTATTTAATATTTGATAGATGGTTACTTATGAATAACTTGAGGTTATGACTGAATTTTTGTAGGAAATTAATTCTTCCTGCCCTGGTATCCTATTAGTTTTGTCTGCTATCAAAAATTGATTGCTTTGTAACAAATTTCCAGGCTCTGAATTTGAAAATAACTATTTTAGAAATCCATTTAAATTTTATTTTTTAAGTTGGTCTTTTTTTCCTTGATGGCCTGCATCCATCTTTCAGCATGGCTGGGAGTATTAAAGGGGAAGCAGGCTTGTGCTAGCTGTTTGCTTTGGACCTAATTAAAAAACACTGATTATCTAAGCAAATTCTACTCTGTGCTTCAGCAGTTATACCTGTAACTGAATTGCAGGGAGCTTGTCTTTAATGTAGATTGAAGTCATCAGAGGAAACATAGATCTCTTGAACTTGAATCTGATTGGGTTCAATTAAACAAAGCAGCTTATTTCCTGAAAAATGTAGATTGCTAGTGAAAATGTGGTTGGATGCTATGGAGTGAGTGCTTCCTGTCACTGATAAATTTGTTCCCTATTTTCCTTATTTCTTCAGTGATGGGTTTCATCCAAGATGTTGGATCTGAGTGGGATTCAAGTTCTGTCTGTTGATATTCTGTTTGTGTCCATGCTTCCTAGAAGATGAAGCTTAGTGGTGGGAATTAACCTCGGACATGGCATAAAACCTAGCAAGATCCTGGTCCCCAAAGGGAAGGTAGTATACTGCCAGGGATCTGGGCTAGAGCACAGCACTTCTGCATTTTCATAAACACAGAAATGTTACATATTCATATGGGCAAGTTATGGTTGCTGTGGGAACTGAGTTGTCTGAGCAATGTGCCTTTATCCTCCTCTCTACAGCTGCATTATAGATGTTTTTAGGGCCTGTCCAAAACAAGCGATCTGAAAACTATACTAGAATTAATGCAGTGAAATACCCTGCTGAAGATGCAGCGTGATGCTTTTGGAGGAATATTTGATGCTGTTACAGGTGCTTGATAGTAATGTGACTGAATTGGCACTACAGCTTGTACTAGTACTACTAGGGGAGTAAAAAAGAAAAAAACAAACCTTGATGGATGCTATCCTGGTGAAGTGTGGTGGAGGAGGCTGCAGCTGGGAAGGGGGAAGGTGGCATGTTGCCAGAAGGTACAGTTTTAGCTGCTGTCATCCTGACTGCAGTGCTTCAGCCCCCGCACTGTGATCTGGGAATGTTGGCATTCCCCAGATCACTATGGGGTAAAGGTGAGGGTCCCACCTCCGGTGGCAGCAGTGGCCTGCATCTTGTGTAGGGTACCCAACTGCCACCAGCCCTTGCCTTGGCTTTGCTAGGTCATGGGCAACCAAGTGGCATGGGATGTGGATGTGGAAAAGGAGGCCAGGAACGCTGTCAAACTGTCTGGGATGGCTGGGCTGCACGTGAGGGATAACGTGACAGGCTAGAGTCACTGCAGCGCCCTGCTGAAGAGCCGGGAGTGGTGTGTGCGAGGTGTACATCTGATGGCACAGTGGGAGGGTGTGGGGGCAGGGGGAGGAGGAGACAGCTGCTGCTGCTTGGTAGCTGGCTTATAAATGCCCTCTGACTCAGATTTCGGGTAACACAGCTGAGCATCTTGTGGTTTCATCAGCCCCCAGATCCCTGCATTAGACTGGAATTCTCAGACTATGAACCTGCTGCATTTCCTTAGGCTGTTGGCACAGGCTTAAACTGAGGCAAGAATCCAGCATCTCCAGTATCGGAGGCTTGTGAACCCCCCGCGGGGGGGGAGGGCTTGTGG
>JANZLQ010000002.1:734209-762140 GCA_026212715.1 Elanus axillaris | reverse complement strand
GGGGGGGGAAGGAATGGACAACGACATTGACCAGGCGGGTGGAAGGTAAACAGGCCATGAAAAATTCCTGATGTGAAATGGGTCCTGTGCTCCAGCTGGTCGTCGTCTTCCTGTACCAGCGTGATGTGCCTGCTTGGGCTGGACCCAGGATCATGGGCTTCTCTCTGGGTAGTGGGGGGGTTGAAGGTTATCCTTGTTACTCAGTGGTAAACAATGCAGAGTCAGTGAGGCACAGTGGCCAAGTTGAACCAAATAGATTATGCTAGCAGAATTGTGAAGCTTTGCATTGGGCTGTGAATTGGAGCCAGCAGCTGGAGTCTGTCCAGGACTAAAGTGTTTTTGGGTTTTGTGGGTGGAGGGAGGCGGGGACAGGAGAGCTGGGTAGCACTAAAACTAACTGCTCTGTCGCTGCTGCTGTCGTCGTTGCTGGGGGGATTGCTGCCTCGAGCCTGTCGTCTGCTGTGCTTTACTGTGGAGCCCTGCTTTTATGCTGTCTGCCTCCCTTGATTTACTGGAGCTGCACCTCTTTCCTCCTGCCTGCTGTCTTTTGGGGGAAATCTTATCCTTTCTTCTTACCTTTATTTTGTAAGAGCTGATGCAGTTCTCTTGCATGGCTGAGTGACGTCACTATCAGCACAGTAAGCATCAGCAGCCTGGTCACATGCTGACCCAGTCAGTAATGCAGACGGGATAGGAAGGTGGAGGGGCTGAGGGGGGTGGGGGGCTGGATTCTGGACATATGGTAGCCCTCCCTTTTGGGGTGCAACTCCTAGTTGCAGAAGCTGTGGCTTCAGAGCAGCACAAGACCTGGCTTGGGGCTTAACGCTTTGGAAAACTCCTTCTTTAAAAAGAAAAAAGCAGCCCTGAACTCTCAAGCTTCTGTTTGTTCTCAATCTGAGCAGACTTCCAGGACTCTGAAGAAGCAGTGGCAAGCAGGATGCTTTTCCCCACATCCACGCAAGAGTCTTCCCGTGGCCTCCCAGACACCAACGATCTGTGCCTTGGCCTGCAGTCCCTCAACCTGACAGGGTGGGACAGACCCTGGAGCACCCAGGACTCTGATGCTGCAGCACAAACCAGCACACAGTCCGGTGAGTCTGCTGACACATGCAGCAACAGTTGTTGGATTCCTTTTATTTTTGGCCGTTTTAAAGCTAATGCAGAGCAATTTGCTTGTGTAATGGGGTGTTGGCAGTTACTGACAGGGGCTTCTCAACCCGTAATGCTTGTGTAATGTGGCAGTTGAGTTTGGGAGGCTGTGCCACAGCCTCCTCTGCTCTGCTGTCAGTTCACTGCAGACAAGAAGTGCCCAGGCTTATGTTTTGCTCAGTGCTGTAATGCTGGTGGAGGAATAACCTTGCTAAGAGAGGAGAAATCCTCTACCTGCATTTGGAGGGAGTCGGTGGGGGGTGTGGTGTCAGGAGGCTGAACATGCTGGGTGGGAGCAAGGCTAAACTTCACTCCAGTAGCCTGAGAAAATCCCCTGTGGCTTGTAGCTCTGCAGACTGGGGTGCATGTGGTTGCAGAGGGACCCCCCTTGCCCAACTGCAAAAGTCCAGGCAGCACCACTTGCTTCTGTGCTATGGCAGCGTTGCCTGCTGAACTCTGCCTGTGGGGTGTGGTAGGTGCAGTTGGCACCTGACTCACAACTTCAGCTGGCAGCTCGCAGGCTGCGTGGAAGACTTGGAGGGATCCTTTTCCACTCCCACGTTCAACTACAAATAGCGGTCTGTGCCTAGCAGTGGGCTGGAGGAGATGCAGGGGAATGGCTTCTTGCTTTAACTCTTTTGGTCCAGCACAAACCTACATGATAGGCAGGGTGTGGGCTCGCAGCCACGCGCTGCTGGCTGGTTTGCCCTTCCCCCTCAATCCTCTCCAGTCTGGTTTTGCAGCTGAGATTGAATGGGGAGGCTTTGGGGTGCTGGGTGCTTCCCCTGGAGTGATGCAGTGTTCGGTTAACTCTTCCAGAGGCATGAGCATTCTCTGTAAAATTGCAGAAGAAAGGGGTGCTGGGTGCACAAACTTAACGCATCTCCTCAGCCTGGTGATGGAGCAGGGGGGTAAAACAGAGGGAAGAGTTCATTTCCCAGCTTTTGAGGGCTATAAAAACCAGTTTTGCAAATGGTGGTGTGTTCGTTCAAGTATCAGTCCATGGAAAGATCTAGTGCTTTGGCAGAGTTTGTACAAGTTCAGCCTGGTTGCTACAGAAACTCATCCCTTTATAGCAGCACACTGCTGCTTTGTTAAAAGGGTAGTGCATCTCTGTGCAGACTTGGGTGACACAGGAGGCCCCAGGTATAAAGTTGGTGCTGACAGGAGTGTATATAACTTCTGGGGTGGCCTGGGCAGTGTGATTTGCCCATGTTGAGCAAATTGGGGGGAGTGAGGGGGTGCTGTTGACCACCTCTGTCCAGGGGATGCTGCCTTTGGGATAGGAAGAGCTGCTGGGACACAGGCCTGAATGTTGCTGCATGGGTTGTAAAACAACAAAAAATTACTTGTGGGGTTGTGGAGTTTGAATTGACAGCTTCATCAGCACAGCTGACTTTAAGTCTTGGGGAAATGAGATGTAGAAACTCAGCATGCAGGCTGTGTGTGGGCCTAGCACTGGCACTTAGGGTTTGCTTGCAGTCAGCCTGTAGTAGATTTATTAAGCCTTGCTGTGTTCCAGCACATGGTCCTATGGGCTTCCCCTAACGAACCGTGGAATACCACACACTCGGTATCTGTCCTTCTTTTGTTGCCAGCTGAAACCTTGAAGGGGGAGGGAGAGACAGAATTTACCAGTGTGCAGTGAGCTGGACAGGTGCCTTAGAGCTGTGCACTGAGTCCCCTTATGGTTGTTAGCAGATTATGGGGCGCTGAACCTGTTACAGGATCTTTAATGTCAAGAGCACACTTAAAGCAGGTAACATCCATGCTTAATGGTTCTGCTGCTGCTAACCACAAGACCTGGGGCTCAGTGCACAATGGTGCTGCAGAAGAAGGGCTGTTGCACACCGAGGCGGCTGCTCTGTGCGGATGTCCCAGCCCCACCTGATCCACTGTAACCATCTCCAGTGCTCTCTTGGCCAGCTTCCTGCCAGTCTGTCTTGGCAGAGGTGCGGATGTCTCTGCAGCACTCTGGCAGGCAGGCGAGCAGTGTTTGCACAAGCCTGTGACAGCGCTTTGCACCTTGCGGGTTGGGTGGTGGGGCCAAGTGGACTGGGGCGGGGGGGGATTCACTGTTGGGGTGGAGGGGTTCCTGGTTTCAGGAGGGAGATTCATTTGGAGATGATTTGAAGGTGCTCCAGTGACCTCCCTGCTCACAGAGGGTGTATCTGGTGTCAGGTGCCCCTGCTGACTGCAGCGCATCATGCTGGAGCTCCTGCCTGCCGCAGATGCCTGGGAAGAGTGGTAGAAAGGATCTAACCTTGGGCACTGCTCTGGGCTTGGATGATCTGCAGCTAGTGGGTGTTTGTGACAACTTGTGGTAACAGCTGCTGGAAGATGGCACCCAGTGCTGTCTGGGGAGGCCTGTTTCCTCACTTACCACTCCTGATATTTCCATTGTACATGAAGGGGGGGAGGGCTGGGGTGTAAAACCAGTCCAAATGCAGCTGTGCTGCTTCCACAGAGGAGCCTCTGGCCTTCATAGGCTGTGCAGAGGGTCTAGTGCTATATGGTGGGGGGTGTTGTAGTCCTGAGACTGTGTTCTCCCTCTCAATCCCACCCTCCCCTTCCTGGGAGTATGGCAGCTGGGCCAGGACTGCTCACTGGTCTGAGCTGCTGTTACTTGCCTGCTCCAAGAGCTGTGGGGATGGCATATGCTGGCTGGAGAGGTGAAAGGCTGATATCTGTGCACAGCTGTTGTATTGCTTCAGCCTGTCCACACCTCTCATGTCTGCAGAGCCTCATCTTCTTTGTAAGGGCCCTGGAGTGGCAATGTGGGCCTTCTTGGGAAGGGAGATCTTGTAGTTCAGGGGTGCCTTCTGAAAGAGTATGAAACACTTCTCTTTGGGTGGCAGAGGAGTGTTCCTGTGTCTGAAAGCTGTATGTATCTGAGGAGTCAGCAGATGCTGATGCATCCAGGTGGCCTAGCTGGCTGTGACAAAGAGGGGAGGATGTGGAGAGGATGCTGCTGTGTCCAGGTGCTCCTGATGCCCAGTGCTGAGGCCTGGGAGGCTGTAGTTTGCCTAGCCCCAAGGACTGGGGTCTTCATCAGGGTGTCCTGAGAGCAGGTGAGTCTGCGTCAGTGCTGGGCTGTCTCTTGGGGCTGAGGAGGGATGGTGCTGCCAAGCAGAGCTGTTGTGGCGCTGGCGCCCAAGTGTTTGGAAGGTTCTAGCAGTGACTCAGCTGCACAGACCCACAGGGAGGTGGATGGAAGGGTGGAAATGCAAAAACCTAACAATCAGGCTAAAAATATTGCTGATGTGGTCCCCTGCAGTGCCTGTGCTTGAGTACCGATGAGCTGGGACCTCCTCTCCTGTCTGCATAGTCCCTGCCAGTGTGGAGCTTTCTCAAACTGGAAAGGACCTTTGGCTGCAAACCCTTCTGGTGTCACCTTGCGCTCCCAGGGCGGTGTCACCATGCAGCTTGGTGCAGTAGGATCAGGTGGCTGGGGCTGTGCTGGAGGAGGCCAGAGAGCAACATGGCTGGCTCGTACACTCTGATCCTGCCTATGTCCCCCTTCCCAAAGGGTTGCTGAACCCCTTGCACCCAGACAAGGTTATTTGTAACAAGTTTTCCTTCTGGGTCCTGCACTATAACACAATGAGGATGTGTGCTTAGCCCTTGAGAGTGTGCCAGATGCGCTGCCAGTCCCTGAAGCTGGTGTCTGGAGAGAGACTCTCTGGGAGGCAGCAGCTGCTGCAGGCTTGAGCCGCCTGCATTTATTTGCTGTAGGATTGAACTGCTGTCTCATAGCAGGAAAGGCATCTCAAACCCACTGCTGCCTCTAGATCTGTCAGGCTGGAAATACTTCAAGTCTGAGAAACCTGCACTGTGGCCCAGGGAGGGGCTTTTGCAGGAAACTGGCCTTGAATGCTTCCAGTCCTGCCATCCCTAGCTGTATTTCTTGAGGCAGCATTTCTCCTTCTTTAAAGTAGCCTCATAGTGGGCAGATGCTTGTGTTAAGACCTTTGAGTTCATTGCTCTGCAGAGGTAAGGAGGGGTTGAGGCAGTGAGACGGGACTGCCCTTGATGGTATCCTTTATCTTTACTACCCTATTCCTCAAGGAGCACAAGCAAATGGGGTCTCGATCCAATTTTTGCCTGGAGAACAGGTGACAGCAGTACACAAGCAGATCCATGTGCAGATTTTGGGTCTCCCTGGATGGTTTTTAGCCTGGATGCCAGCTGCTTGGTCTGGCTGGTCTGTCCTGCCCTACATTGGGAGGCTGTCCCTATGTGGAACAGCAGACTTGCCCACTGGGAAATAATTCTAAAACCAGCCTGTTAACACTGAGTTAGCTATGTTAGCCTGCAAAGGTGTTTTCAGAAGGAGCTACTCTTCTTCTAGAGAGGATATCAGCCTCTGGGTGAGCCCAGCTTGAGCAGATGAGCTCTTCCTGATGGTTTCAGATGGACCGCTGTGCTGTATCTGCCTCTCTGCTTGTTGTGTGACTCTAAAGCTGTTGGTGCAGCAACATATTTGAGCTTTTCCTTGGATCTGCACTTGAGACTGCAGCTCCAGCCTCAACTGTGCCCTCTCCAGGGTGGCTGCTGCTGTCGCATTGTCTAGCCTGCAAGGTTACAGCTCCCATTGCTCTGGTGCTGGGGAAATGGCCTGTGGTAGGGAAGCGTCGATGACTCTTTCCAACCCTTGGTTATTCTGCTTCCTGGAGCACAGCAACTTCTTTCTGCAGTAAGCTTGAACGTGCTGATTACCTGTAGTTGCTTAAAATCTGCTACGCTAGAACAGCAGGCAGTCTGTTGTGTGTTGCCTGGCAGATAGCTGAGGCCTCTGACTATGAATCACTCTGAAGTCTTCAAGGCAAAACTGCATCTCTGAAGGATGAAAGGAAAGACCTGTTGCACTGAAGGAAGCACAGGTGTTGTCATGGACTCCTAGCCTTTCTTCTTGATAACAGCAGGAGGGACTTGTAAGCAGCTCCTCCAGGAGAGACTGTTTTCAGACTGTCCTCAGAAATGCTGTCCCTGTATGTGGTGACAGGCACCTGAAAAATGCCCCCAAGGGAGAGTTGCTAATCAATCTGGGTCTTGTTGTTGCTATTAAGTATAACAGCAATCACTGGCCTTCCTCAAGCTGTTGGTTTGAGTGTTCAGTTGCAGAGCTTGAGGAAGACCCTAGAGGGGCAGCGGATTTGAGTGAAGGAAGTCCTCCAGATTTCTGGCTGTTTAATTTGCTGCTAGGCTAACCTGTCCTGCAGCATGGTGCCAAGTGCCTGCTCCATAGTTCTCTCCATTGTGCCATATGTATGTCTGGGGGTCTCCCTGCTCTTTTACCTTCTGTCTTTTGGACAAGTGGCTTCAGAAGACAGTTGCTGCCTAGGTGTGCCCTCAACTCCTGCATATACCTGCTTGGCTGATTGAAAATCCTTCTCCACATGCTAGAGGAAGGTTTCAGAGGCTCATTTTGATAGAGGAGAGCTCAGTATCTGGATAACTAGGTTGTCACCACAGTATCCAAGAAGGATTTTTCCTGTTCTCTAGTGAAAGGGGAGCTTCAGATCCAGGGAGTGAGCACTTCACCCTGAGTGGGACTCACTCACATTTAAGCACAAGCCTGCTTAGAAAACTCAGATAGGGTTCTGTCATACTGCTGATGGTATGGCTGCTTATGCTGGAGCAAGGAGGCAAGACCACCTCTTGCTGGCCTCAGACCTGCACCCAATTCAAGAAAATGGGTAACCAAAGACTTGGTGGTGGTGGTGATTCTGAGTTGCCCATGTTCTCAGTGTCCTTCATTGCCTTGAAAGGGAGACAGGCTTTCCTTGCAGCTGTGTGTTAAGCCCTGGCCTTTGTGGGGCAGCCTGCCTACTGTTCAGGGCTTAGCAGTGGAAGCAGAAACATAGTGGTAGTGCCTTCTGTGTGGAGGTTAGTTATAATAATGCTGTAAGGGAACAAACCTGGGAGCTGGCTTGACTTGCATGGTCTCCTGCTTGGTGGCTATACCTCAGGAATACCTGAGGCGGCCTTACTAAAAAAGCCTGCCCCGTGCCATCTTGGCTCTTGTAGGGCTTTTCTGAGGATGTACTTCGTGTGGATGCTTAATGGGCACTTGTTTCTTGAGCATGTTTCAGTAAGGGCTGCTCGTGCTCCATGGGCTGATCTCTCAACTGCTGGCCTGAGCCAGCTCTGCTGTGGAGTAGAAAGCAGGAGCACTTAATAGCTGCAGACTGCTCATGTGGCAGCAGTATTTGATCCTTAACAGAATAAAATATGTATCAAATAAGTAAAACAAGTATCAGAACTCTGAGTTTGCAATTGGTTTCTAATGGAAGTTGCTCTTAATCTACCTTTTAAAGCTTCCATTTGAGCAGCTTCTCCTAAATAGATATATTTATTTGTGCTGATACTGTAAAATAGAAGATGCAAATAGATGAGTAACTGGATCAGGAACCTAACCAGCATCTGTGCTTATATCTAGCTAGAACCAAAGTGGGTCAGGGCAGCCTCCAGTCATTCACCACCCAAAACCCTCCCCTTGATTTCTGTTAGGGAAGGATGTTTTATTATGGCCTCTGGGGCAGCCCTGAGGGGCTGTTGCTGCTGCCTGTGCTTGCTCTGGAGGTAACAGGAGATGAGTGTGGGTGCAAGGAAGGCACAGACTTCTCAAGCATCTGATCCTGCTCAAAGCTGTTACGAGATATGGTAAAGAAAATGCTCTGGCACTGGCAGATCTCTACCCTTCATAGACATGCTGACTGGTGCTCCACTGCCTGGTGATGCTGGTGTATACAAATACATTGGGCTCGTGGAGCTTGCTTATAAGCTTTTTTTGACTGAAGTTGTAGTCTGGACTGTGTTCCTCTTGGCTAGCTCCTGAAATGAGCCTTAACAAGCATGTTCCCTTCTGAGGAGAGCATTGGAGCTGCTGTTTAGTGGCTCTGAGCTGCCCCAGGCAACTAGTAGCTTAGTGTTTCTTTCCCATTGTGATCAATACTGGAGGTAGCAGCAGGGTGTTTTAGGTGAGTGCAAGTTTTGGCCTGGAGTAAGGTTCATCCCCCGAAATTGTGCCAGTCAAATGAGAGATGAGGCAGGTAGGCTTTCCTCCAACCTTTGCACTGCTAGATGTCTAAGCAGCTGATGGGATGCTTGCTTGCTGGGCAGAGCAGACATGAAAGGCTTTGTCTGCTGCAGCTTAATTGGTGGTAATATGGTAGCCCTTTAGGAGAGGCCATGAATGTGTTTTTTGGCTCAGTGCCTTCATTAATAACTCTACAGCATGTGCAGGTCCCGGTCCTTCCACTTGGAGCTGGTTAGGGGAACTGCCTGGACTTCCACATGGCTTTTGGTGCTGCTCTCCCAATGTGCTGGGGCTGCCTGTAGCAGAACATAGGAGTGATGCCTGCTCTTCCCCTTCCCCAGCTCTGGTGGGACAGGTGCAGAGTTTGGCATCTGCTCCTGCTTTAGACTTGAGTTTGTCCCTGGTGCTGTGTGGTGCCTGGGCACAGCATGCTGTCCTGATAACTAGGCTGTGTAGTGTGGTGTTGCAGGATGATCTATCAGTGCAGTGACACTAGGGGCAAGGCCAGTGAGCCAGCAGGGAGTTTGGCCTGTTTGTACAACTAAAATCCCTGTAGCTGACTTCTTGTGCAATGACTGTGTGTGGGACTGCTGTAAGATGACCTCTTAGGCCCTCTGCAGTGTTCTTGACAGGCTGTCTTTTTAGGGTGGTAGGGTAATTCAAGTTGGAAGGGACCTCTTGAGATTATCTAGCCCAACCTCCTGCTCAAAGCAGGATAGGAAAGCTGCTGGAGGGTGGCAAAAGTAGCATAGCCCAGGGGGCTGTAGGAACTCATTCATGGGATGCCTCAGTGTTCCCAGAACAAGGCCTGTTTAAATGGGCACCTCCACTGAGCTAGCTCTGAAATGATCTGCTTCCAAAATGTGCTGTGGTCCTTGACATGTCACCACACAGACACTGTGCAGTGCTACTGCAGGGCTGAATTAACAGCTTCCCAGAGGGTGGAGGCTGAGGGCAGGGGCACTGGGCAGGGCAGCTCCAGCCAGTGCTGCATCTTCCATCTCAGCGCCTTGTATCCATGTCTCTGGGCTTATTTGCCTTGTGCATGGTCCCTTAGGCACTGGCAAAACAGCTGAATCACAGGTGATGTCTGTGCTCCTGCCAGCTCAGAGGCTGCTCTCAGACACAGCAGCTGCCACCATCTGTTTGAGATGGCCATGGAGAAAGGCCTGGCCTCCCTCCTTGCCCCTCTGGCTTGTTTTCTCTCCAATACTGCAGAGGGAAGGTGAAACAAACTGCTAAAGCTGTGATTCTGTACCTGAGACATGCAGACCTCTGGAAGGTAACTGAGCACCTGGAGGCATTGCTGGTGGTGCTGGGTGTGCCAATCTAGTAAGGAAGTGGCTTTGTGCCAGCTGAATGCCTCAGTGAGGCTTGTGTGCCATTTTTCAAATAGGATTGCATTTGGGACTAAAGCCTGTCTTTTTTTAGTTGTTCCTTTACCGCAGCTTGCTGCCTTGCCCAAAGGGGTATGACAACAGCCTACTCCCCCTGATCCCCCTCTAAAGAGCATACCTTCTCATAAAGGTAGTGGTATCCTGATGGACTTGACACCCCACAAACTGCAATGCAGCTGAGCAGTGAAAATGAGTCAGTCTCATCCTTGTTAGCACGTAAAGTAACACATACTGCAGTTTGCACCCTGGACGTTGCAGCAGATAATTGAGAGGAGTTTGGTACTTAAATATAGAAGTGTTTGTTCTTGAGGCTGCAAAGCTGAAGCTTGTTGTGCAGAATTTGACCCGAATATGTTGGCTTTTAAATCTCTCCAGGACTGATACATGTTAAAACCTGCTGTATTTCAGTGTTCTGATCTTCTTAAAGATGAATGTAGTTGTGGCAGTCTGCTTAGTGAATGCAATTACCTGTGTAATTCTAATCCTGAATTGCATTTTAGCCGTCTTTACTGATTTTATATTTACCTTGGGCATCTGTTCTTCCTTCCCAGAAACACAGTAGTAAATTCCCTGCCTCAAGAAGCAGCAAGGCTTGTCGTCAGCCAGGTCCCACTCTCTTGGCACAGGAGGAGGACCTGTACTCTCAAATGTTATTGCAATAAACTTCTCTGTATTCCTAGTTCTGCCACTGTTTCCATTTTTCAGGGCATGCTGGGGAAGCGACTTACCATCTTGGTGCCAGAACCAAGAATAGACCTCAGGTGTCCTGACTCTAATTCTGTGGTTCAGCTGTGGGATCATGCTGCCTTTTTTTTTTATTCCCCTGCTCCTTCTTAGCAAACCAGAAATAGCTGCCAGAATATCCTCAGTTCTTCTTTGTCCCAAATGAAGAGTCTGTCAGGGCAGAGGTTCCTCTTTTGTAGTTCAGAAACAAGGGCTGTGCCATAGCTCCTATTTAGATGGTGGTTACTGCTGGTTTGATCACATCTGCAGTTCTGGGAGCTGCTCTTTTGAAAGTTGGCAGTTGGTTCAAGATGGAGACTTCTGTTATGATGTACAGGTCTGAAGAGGGTGCATGCAGCTGCCTTCAGGTGGCTCTTCTCATAACAGCAGTGACTTGTTTCCCCACTGGAGTGATGGGAGTATAATCAAATCAGGAGGATTTGAGCTGGGCAAGACCTCTGGAGATATCCAACCTGCTTCTCAGGTGAGCTCTGAGTGCCTAAGGACGGAGGTGCCCTCCATGCCACTGGGCCCTGTCCCATGGCTGCTCTACTTAGGAGGAAGAAATTTTTGTGCCACTCCTTGCTGGAGCTTTTCTTGGTTTCTTTGTGCACCTGTAAGAGCCTGGCTGTTCCCTGTAAAGGAGTGAATAAAGGGGGGAATCCAATGTCTGCCTTCCCTGTGCCAAGCAAAGCCTGTTTGTGTACTGTGTGCTGCAGCACCATGTCTGTCATTCCAGCTTCTGCTGGGCTTGGTTCAGTTGGTGTCCCCTGTGCTCCCCATGCTGCAGCTGCAGGCGTGCTGGCTCCTTGCAGGCAGTGTGAGGTCCCATGGCTGCAGGCGTGAAGTGCTAAAACTTCACTTAAGATTAGTCAGTAGTATTGATCACCCTTTCCCTTGTGGTGAGCAGGTCATGTTTTAAGCAGCTCAGTGCTTCTGTGTGATGGAGGGAGAAAACTTACTCTGGCAGCTTCTCTGGCTGTGTCACTGCTGTAACTACAGAGACTATAGGCTGTAGGAGGTGGTTAAGGTGCCCATTTGCCTTTCAGACATGCAAATGTTTCTCTTCCCATAAAGTTGCTTAGTGTCTGTAGGAGGTGCTGCTTTTTGGCTGACTAAAACATTCAGCTTGCTCCCACCCCACCAGGGTAGAGTCTGGCTGGGTGGTAAAAACTGCAGACGAGCAGTTTTTCTGGAACTGCAGCAGGCTATTGTTCAGGACATCAGCCTTTTTTTCTTTACAAGCTTATTTGATGAATGACAAAAGAAACTGCACTGTATTCAGTCTCCAGGGCCTGGGTCATGCTGCTGCTTCCCTCTTCTGCCACCCTGCCCCAATGTGCATATGGCTCTGCAGCCTCTGGGCACAGCAGGTGTCACAAAGTGGAAGCAGAAGCATGGTGATACTGAAACCCATCTCTTCTGCCTTGCTTCTCTTGGTAAGAGCTTTCCTATTGATCTCTTCACCCCTGCCTCTGCAAGGAGATCAGGGCAGAAGGGTGGACTTTCAGTGTAAGTAGCAGTTGGTGGACAAAGGGGAAGCTTTAATCTGCCATCCTTCCTGTGCTGAGTAATCTCCCAGCAGACAAACTTCTGGTATCTCCTTTCTGGAGATTGAAATGTCCCTCAGTCTAACCTTGCCAGACAGCAAAAGTGACCCTCTGAAGGCCTCAGCATCATTGACCTGCTCAGACAAGTCATGGTCCCTTCTAAATAGGCTTTTTTCCAGCCATGTGGTGAGCTTTTAAAGGCTGGAACACGTCTTCAGAGCATGACTTCAAAAAGTGTGTGTGCTCCTCTAGCACTGAGTGCCACTGCCAAATGTGGTGTCGAACTGCCTGTGCATTAAGCATGCAGGTGCCAGACATCACTGGTAATGCAAGAATCTGGGCCTGGCATGCTGTTCTGCTCAAAAGGAGTTTGTGTGCATGCACACAGTTACGTGTACCTTTGGGCTTGCGAAGAGGCTGTGATGTGTGTTGCCCTATGGCAAATGCTGTTTTCCTCAATGGGGAAGCTTCCACTGACTTTCTTAGTGTGGGGAAAGATCTTGAGCGGAAGGATGTGGACAACTGTAAGGTGAGAGGTTTTTTTGCTCTGGGCAAGACTCAGTTTCCAGTTAACTTGACTAAAACTGATGCAGCAAAGAGCATCAGCTCTACTCTGCTAATGTGCTGTTGGCTTGTTCTGCTGGGTGGTCTCCTGCAGATAAAGCAGAAGTGCTTGTTCAGAGGGGAGTTTAGTGGTGGCAAGAGCTTTTTGTCAACTCTAGCTGTCAGGAATAAATTCAGTGGATGCTCTGTGTGTAGTGCTCTTATCTTAAGGTCTTATTCAAGGCATTAAAGTGTCATTTGTCACCAGCATAGTGGTAAGGTGGTTTATTTACCCAAAGCCCTTCCCTGAACTGTCAGCATTGTTAAGCCTGGCTCTTTAGGGCTCATCTTTACATCCATCTCTTATAAAATGGGCTTGGCCAAAGCTACCAGAATGTCTAATTCTTAAATGGGTGTAAATTGTAGTATGCAGGGAAGAAAGCCATATGCTTCAAGGTCCTGGGCAGGTGTTGAAATTCTTAAATTGCAAGTCTAACCAGCACATGGAAGAATAAAAGTTGTTCTGAGGCTGGTGGGGTTGGGTGTTGGGCATTTTGCTGTTGGGGCACCTTTCCCAAGGTGTGTGTCATGGACTGTAGCTTGTGGTGATGGAGTGATCTACTTGAGTTTGGGTAAGTTTGTGTTGAATGTGGTAGCTCAGTGGTTGGTAATGAGATTTAAAAGATAATTTGGGGTCTACAGGACAGAGTTGGCATGAAGATTTGAAACTAGCCACCCTGCGAAACCACCACTGTGGGCTCGGTGTAGCTGTGTGCTTCTGTGAGGTGTCTGGCTTGTGTGCAATGGGTCCAAGATGCTTGTATGTGCTCCTTTGGTATCTTTAGGAGGGGCCCCAGGATGATGCAGGAATTAAGAGGACTTACTGCAACAGCATTGTCCTGATAGCATTTACTAAGGAAAGCACAACTAAGGAGTGGTTTGTAAAATGCTTGTTCTCTAGAGGGTGACCTGAGCCCCTGCAAACTGGAAGAGTGCCATGCTGGTATCAAGACTGTTCCACAGAGCTCTTAAATCTGTCAGTGTTTGGCTGACATGCTCAAAGATGAAGTATGCTGGCTCTGAATTCAGTCATTAAAGCTGCAGCAGTGAGTCAAAAGTCAGAATCGAGTTTCTATTAAAAGCTACCTTTTTTTGCTGTCCCCTGCAAAGGAGCATTGGCATGTGCCTCTCTTGCAGCTCTGAGCAGAAGCATGAAAAGTTCCAGAAGCTCTCTGCAAACTCCCATGCTCTGAAAAGCAGGGCTGCTGTGTATGAGTGGATGAATGGGAATCACGTTGACACTTCAGTTAAAATTTCCCCCATAGATGTGAAAAATACTTAGGTTTATACTTAGGTTTTTTTCTTAGTCCGAGTAGTTACCTGATACTTGCTGCCTCACTTTGGGATGCTCTTGACACCAGAAATTGCTGATGCATCTTGCATGTGCATTGGAAATGGCTTTTTTCTTCTCCCAAGCAGACAGCTTGCAGAGGAGACAAGGCCAACTTCTCTGGAAGAACTGTGGTTTTGAGTGGCCCCAATGACTTGAAGGTTTTTTTTTTAAGGTGGACAACCTTTGTCAGGCTCTTGTGCCCCATCCCCCAGGAGTGGGTTCTGTGAGTTGGAACAGGGAGTTAGAGCAGCATGCCTTTGGGGTGGAGGTGTGAGAAATAAGATCTGGTCTCTTATGCTGGTGTTTCCTAGGCTACCTGCAAAGGCTGGCTTCAGGAGACACAACCTGATTACTAAGGCTTAAGTGTAAAGAAGGAAATGCTTAGCATGGCTCATGGGTTTTCTTCCCAATGGCCCTGTGAGTGGCTGTAGGTACCAAGTGAAGTGAGTCAGACCCACTGTGGTGATGTGTGGTCTCCCATGAGCTCAGTGTAGCCTGCAGAGCGTGTAACTGAGTTTTGCCTCTGCAGATCCGTCAAAGCTTCTGGAGTGGATGAAATCCATCTCCATTAACAGCAGGATGTCAGTGCTTCCAGGACATCAGGTTAGGAGTGGGTCAGTTGTAGCCAGCAGGATTTTGCTTGGTGATAGGTGCTGAAACTCAGATGCCCAGACAGTAGATCCCTTTAAAGGCCAGTAATCCTGCTACTTGAATGCACTCATACTGGCCTTACTGGTTTTCTAGCTGTGGTGAGAGCTAAGCAATCCTGGGAGCAAACGTGTAAGCAGTGGCTGTAGGAAGCCAGAGTGGTGGCAGAGATGAGGGTGAAATAAATGTGGCAGAGGAGTTGGACTCTTTAATGCTGCTGGGAGCTCCTGATGAGCCCCTGTACCCTTCCTGATGCATCCCAAATGGAGTTCTGGTCCCACATCTCTGATAACCAGGAGATGAGGTGCAGGACAGCATTGCCTGGTAACAATCTGCATGTCATTTGCTGCTCCAGGTCTCTAGGAATGCTATGTACACTAGGTCAGCACAGGGCTGCTCACTGCCCAATGTTACAAACCCACTGTGCTCAATGGCTGAGGAGGAGGGCGTCAGCACTGGAGTGTTTGTCGGCAGTGAGGCTTGGGCCATGGGATCAGCTGCTTTGCTTTGACTCTTGTACTGTTTAGTGACTAATCAGATTTTTGAGCCTGTTTAACAAATTCAGCTGTCTCAATTGAACAATACACTGGCTGTATTTTTAAATGTCACGTGGCTTCAGAGAAGTCGGCAAACCAGCGTAGTGCAGCTTGCCTGGGCTGGGAGATGCTCTGCCCTGCTCTGTGCTGTGACTAGGAGGGAGCAGTCTCCTCCCCAGCTTGAGCTGTCTGTGACAGCTTTCCCTCGGCTACCTACTGCCACTAGCAGGGCTGCTGCTGCTTGAGGTCTGCCCAGGGTAAGTACTGCTGGGCCAGTGAGGTTTTTCTGTGGCTGTGGGGTTGGGTGTAAGCACAGATCTTGCTCTCAGGAAGAGCCAAGCAGATATTGAAAGGCAGGAGGTCCCTTTCCAGGTGTGGTCAGAGGTGAGTTCATAGTCCTGTGCTGTAGTCAGAATGGGTCTGCAGCTCTGCTGGGGAAACTTACAGGTATAAGACTCTGCAAATGTGGGAAGATGCTGTGACTGTTGCTCAGGGATCCTGCAGACCATCTCTGCCTTGAGTTGAGGTAGATTCTTCAAGTAAAGGACCCACCTGTACCTGTCTGAGGCTTCTGTTGGTGTTGTGAGGTTTCTCCCTATTGCATGAAGCTAGAGATGCCAGCTCCCCAGCAGATATGCCACTAGATAATGCAGCTTGGGACAGCTACATCCCAGCATCTTGGTTTGGGCATGCTCAGCAGCTTTCTCTGGTGCTGGCACTGAGTTGGCACTGGTGTTCGACTGTAGTGCACCTGAGCATGATGGCACTTTTATTCACCTAGTTTGGGTAGTGTTTTGGATTATTAATCCTCTTCTGTAGAAGAGCTACTGAAAAATCTGGGTTAAAAACCTTGTGGTCCTAGCTGGTTGAGATCAGGTGAGGCTGGAGGTTATCAAGTGGATCCCAAACTTGCTTTGCTGAAAACTGAAAGCTTCAGGGTAAGCTGCCTTGTTTTGCAGCCTCTGAATAATTAAAACCATTTCTGAATGCTTTGCTCTTTTCATTTGGTTTGGGGACACACTCAGCTTGCTGAGACTTGCTCCTTTTGAATAGAGCTGGCTACTGTTGTGTCACTGTGGGGTCCCCCATGGCTGAGCCTGCCCTGTGTTCTCTCTCCTGGGTGGCAGCTGACCCATGGAGCAGGATGGGACTTTCATGACCCCTCGGTGGCCTGGTGCTCTGCTTTGGGGGGGGCCGGCTCTGTTTGTAGGGAGGAATTTGCTTGCCTCAATTCTCCTCAGTGGGAGGAAAACCTGCTGCTGTGCGAGGGAAGCAATCTGGCATGTACTCGTCTGTCAGCTCTCGGGCAAAGGCCTGACCAGACAGGCTTGTTGTGAATGTGTACTGGGGACGGTGCTCATCGCTGACTGTGAAGCATCTCCTTTGTCAGCAGGCCAGACTGGCACGTTGCTGGCTGCCCATAGCCAGCTCCTGTTGGGGCTGATGTGTGCAGTGTCCCACCTACAAGCCAGCAAATGCCTGCTAATGGGCCAGGCCCTGCTCCTCTCAGCCTGGCCATTGGTGTATGCAGCAGACTGGCCATGGGTCCAGTCTGTGTCCCCATCACTAAAACTGTGGGTAGCTGACCCCTGGGTGCCAGCTTGCTCCAGCACAAGTAGCAAGAAATGCTGGCATAATGGCATGGACTGCTCAGAGGGGCCTGTCTGGAGCACCTTTATGAAGTCCATAACCAGGACGTGAGGCCTCTGTGCTCCCAGATGAAGTGGGATCTCTTGGCTGATCTCAGCTTTGGGAGAGTAACCCACTCTTGTGTTTGTCAGCCACACCAGGCTGCTGCTGTTGGCTCCAGCTGTGTAGCACCACACTGCAACTGATGGCAAAGAGTGTGCAGCCTTTCCAGAGCTGTGTGGAGGTTTGGTACCTGCCAGACATGCCACCTCCCAAACAAGCTGTTTGTGGGCTGACAGGAGCCCAGTACCCTCCTGGGCCTCTACCACAAGAGCTGGGAGGGAAGAAGGTGTTGTGCTGCAGCACTGATGGGCTCTTTCTCTCTTGCAGTTCTCAGTATGCTGAGTAACCCCCTCGGGAATGTCCTGGGGAAGCCCCCTTTGGGTTTCCTGCCTCTAGACCCCATTGGTTCAGACCTGCCAGAAAAGTTTTCCACGCCGACACTGAGGAGCTCCCGCCTGGACTCCCGCTCCATCCTGGACTCCCGCTCCAGCAGCCCCTCAGACTCAGACACCAGTGGGTTCAGCTCCGGCTCTGACCACCTCTCAGACTTGATTGTAAGTTTGTGTCTTGCACCCACTCAGTGGTTCCTGGTGTCTTGCTGTGTTTCTGAGGAGTATGGAAGAGCTGGGAGGGCACTGCAAGCCACAGCCCTGCCTGGTCAGGAAGGGAAGGGAGTGCTGGAGGGACATGTCATGCCCACACTGACACAGCAAGGTTCTCCTGTAGTGCAGGGTTTGGAAGAAGGGCTGCTCATGTAGTCCTTCAGCATAAACTAGCAGTATCCTTATGGGGTTTTTATCTTCTAAATAATGTGTTTGGCCTTTTGGCTTTGTGCTTGCAGCCCTTCTGGGTTAAAGTAGCTCCTAGAGGGGTCTGAGTTCCTGAGCTGCTGTGTGGCAGGAGGGTGTCTGTGCCCTGATCCCAGCAGGGAGGTAGTTGATCAGTACAGCTGCCTCCAGGCTCCAGCCTGGGCTTCTCAGGAGCTCTTGTCCCTGCCTTTCATTGCCCTTCCCATTTGCTGACTGCACTTCTCCATCTCAGGGCTGTTTCTTCTAGAGCAAACTGGGTCTAGCCTGCTCCTGTTCCCTAAAGCATAGCTAAATTTGGAAGCCAGTGAGGGAGGCAAGCATCTGTCTTGCTGACCCAGTCTGTGCTGCTGGGTCTGCGTTGCAGTGTGAGTGGCAGTTCTAGGTGCCAGCAGGACAGCCTGGCTCCAGCCAGGTCTGTCAGTGCTGCTGCATGGCTCATCCTCAGGACTTGAGGCTAAAGCCAGGGCCGAGCTACTCCTGGCTCCACAATGTTGTGGCTATGGCCTTGGACCCCATGTTGGGGTTGCTGTGAAGGACACAGTCAGCTTGATGTTGAGTTGATTCTCCTATGATCCACCCTGGAGGATCAGGATCTTGAGCAGGAATACTGTAAGCAGCTGCAGCACCCTGGGCTCTGATGGCAGGCGGTGCGGGGTGGCAGGGCTTTGCGCTGGCCTTGTTTGTGAAGGTTAGGTCTTCCCCAGCATGGCCTCGGCGTGGGTGGCTGTGCTGCAGCAGTGCACAGCTAGATCCGCAGAGCAGCTGGCACTCTTAAGCTGCACAATGTCTCACATCCCTGCTGTTTTATTCATCTGTGCTCTTACTCCTTCGACCCTGGGAGATGCAAGTTAAACCTGCAAGCAGTTGGGTCTGCAGCCAGCTGAGCCCTCACCCTGGTCAGGCAGGCCTGGGAGGTGGTCTGTGGAGGGCAAGAGCCAGCTGGCTGCCTGAAGAGCTTGTGGGTGCTGCCAGCAACCCTGCCTGCTGCAGGCAGGGCCTGGAGAAAATCATGAGGCTCTTCCTGGTGTGGTTGGTGCTCCCTGGGGGTGGCAGCTGTCCTTGAGGCTGTGCAGGCCAGGGATAGCTGTTGGCTTTGTGGTCTGCAAGGTGCCTCTTGCTTAATGACTTCTGCTGCTGATAATTTGGCATGGGTTCAGTGGGAAGTGGCTGCAGGGGCAGGCCTTTCCCAGGGAAACTGTGGTCCCATCAGGCTGCTGGGACAGGTGAGGTGACTGCTTTCCCACCTCTGCCAGACCTCAGAAGGTCTCGGAAAGACAGGAGATCACAGAGCCCCTTCACCTACCATGGGTGAGGGCAGGGCCCCAGAGTGATGCATGGCCTCCAGCATTATGTGCATTATCCTTACTTGGAAGCTGGGTTTTAATGTGGACTTTCTCTTGCAGTCAAGCCTTCGTATCTCGCCTCCTCTGCCCTTTCTGCCCCTCAGTGGGGTGTCAAGAGACCCCCTAAAGATGGGAGTGGGGTCCCGGCTGGATCAAGATCAAGCTGCCCTGGCTACAGTAACTTCCTCCCCAGCCAGTGCATCGAAAAGATGGCCTGGAGCATCTGCGTGGCCTTCCTGGGATCTCCTGGACTCTCCAGAAGACCCCTTCAGTATTGAAAGAGAAGCCAGGCTTCATAGGCAAGCAGCAGGTAAGTTGGATGGTAGCTCTTGGCAGGCTTTGGTACATGGTGATGGTCCTGTGCTTCTGGGAGGGCATGTAGGTGGCCTCTGTGCAGATAATGTGGCTGGACATGAGTTTGCAGCAGATCTGACCATTCTCCATGCACAAGCCTGACTCTGGGTCTGCCTGCTGACAGAAAAACAGGCAGGCTGTCTGGGTACCTGCGGGTTGCTGCTGCAACTCTGCTGAACCTATAGCTGTGGAATACAGGGATTTGCTTGGAGACCTGTGGGAGAGTGGGAAGTAAATGGTCCTGTATTGAGTGTTGCTTGTGCTTGTCCAAGCTGTGAATGAAGCAACCTGCACTTGGAGTGGGCAGCTGCCTCCCCGAAACTACAAGAACCCTGTCTACTCCTGCAAAGTTTTCTTGGGAGGAGTCCCATGGGACATCACAGAAGGTGAGCAGCCCCTGGCCCTGCACTAAGGCCTTGCATTTTGGCATCACGAGGGTGTAGGATGGAGCTTGTGGGGGGGGATGCTGATTCTCTCCTTCTGTCTGTAGCTGGACTGATCAACACTTTCCGTGTGTTTGGCTCACTGAGTGTGGAATGGCCTGGTAAGGATGGCAAACACCCACGCTGCCCTCCCAAAGGTAATATGCCTAAAGGTAATAGCGACACGGTAGGGTTACTTTTTTCCCATGCTATGTTACAGCACGGATGCTGGGATGGTACAGCTGCATGCTGGTGACTGGATGGTACAGAGCACCCTAGGGTAAATGTCCTGCTCTCACTTGGGTCAGCACCAGGGTTGCAGAGCACTGTCACCTCAAACCTGGCATCCCCACCTGTCCCTAGCAGGGCTGGGCAGAAGCGTGGGACGGGGAGACCCTCTCTGGTGCTTCTCAAGCCCCACGTGGGGCTGCCTTGCTCTGGGTGATAGCCACTAGTCCCCACTGCCAGCATGAGCACCCAAAGCATGTGCACCCTTGGCAGAAAGCGTGTGCGGTGAATCCAAATGTGCATCTGCAGCAAGCTGGCAGGCTGTGGGGACTGGTGAGCCAAGCAGTGCCTGGGGCATAATCCTGTCTCAAGTAGCTGGGTTGATGTGTTGTGTAAGCAATAATGAATTACAGGGTAAGGAGCAACTAGTTTGTAGGCTCAGTGGGGCCTAGTAGGCTTGTTCAGTCACCAGAGCAATGTGAAATACAGAGTGCTAGCACTGGAAAAAAGTGCTGAGCCCTGAACTTACATTTCTGGACCAAGACATCCTAAATGTGAAGTAAAGTCTGTTTTCCTGCAGAACACACTGGCCAGACTGGTGGTGCCCACCTATGTCTAGATGTGGCTTTGTGCATGGGGGTTGGTGGCCCACATGCCACTGGACATGGGCAACCTGCCCCCCTTGTGCTGTGCTGAGTTTGGGCTCTTTCCCAGCTTGGCCAGGCTCTGTGCATCATGGGTGGATCTTTTATGTAGAGTCTGCTGAGGCAGATGCTGCAAATTGCCACCTTTTCCCTAGGAGGGGTTGGGGACAGCAAGGGAGGTGCAGTTGCAAATACTTTGGGTGGCATCTGAGAGTGATTTTTTGAGAGTGTCTGCAAACTGGGACGATGTTTGTCCTCTGCTACAGTTCTAACTGCCTCTTTCCCTTCACCTCTAAAGGATATGTCTACCTGGTGTTTGAGTCGGAGAAATCTGTGCGTGCTCTGCTCCAGGCATGCTCCCAGGACCTGCTGAGCCCTGATGGGCTCAGTGAATACTACTTCAAGATGTCCAGCCGCAGGATGCGCTGCAAAGAGGTGAGCAGACCCATGAGAGTAGCCCTAGAGATGACAACATTGGATGCTGATGAGAACCTTGGAGATGAGGGGGTGCACGGTGTTACTCTGCTCCAGGAAAGCAGGGCTAAAACAGCAGCAGAAGTCACACTGCCTCTTGGCCATCTTTAATTGGTATGTTCCCACAGTAGGGCTGGAAGTGTCAGATCTGCGTTTGTCCTTTGCAACAGCCTGTGTCAGAAGCTGTGACCTGGAGCTCTTGGATCTGTGGCAGACCCTGGCTTCAAGAAGCCGAGCAGTTTCAGTTAGCTGGAAAGGAGCACAGGAATACGGATTTTACAGCTTTGTGCTTCTTTCAGTACACCTTTGCTTGCAGAGACAGACTTTGATCCTTTTGGTGCTTTATTAGACCTTGTCTGCTTGCAGAACTAATGGCTTTCATGCTTGCCGCAGGCAGATATTTTGGATACCCAGCACAGGCTTGGCTGGCTGACCTGTGCTCTGAAGGTGCTGAGGCTGCCAGAGGCTCAAGTTGGCCTTCCAGTGAAGGGGGACCTTAGCTATAGATCAGGAACAACTGTGTGAGTTTGTGGAGTTAAGAATTGAGATTCAGTTCTTATCTAGACAGGAACAAACTAATTGCGCTCTCCAGACAGCTCTCCTGGTGTCTGACTATTGGCAGCACTTTCATGCTTCGTGATTTAGCTCTGGCAGAAGTTTCTCCTCTTTGGAGCCCTAGATCAGCTGTCTAGCAGATGGGAGCTCCTGTCAAAATTGGCAGTGGGTGGGTTGTTTCACTGATCTCCTCCAACAGGCTCCTGTGGGGGCAGGCATCTGACTGGGCTGTAAACATAGGTGCAGGCAGTAGGTAAAATCCATTTGTGCATGGATTGTTTCCTGGCTGCCAGCCCCAAGGGACCAGTGTTCTGGGTTCCAGTTTGGCTGGAAGCAGAGCAGTGTGGCAGTTAGTTTTGTTCCCTTGGATGGGCCTTGTGGGTGCTCTGGAGGTGTCTGGAGCACAGCTGCAGCTCCAAAGCTGTAGTGTCCTGGATGTGGACTCTGAGCAGCAGTAACAAAGCAGTATTTGCAGGTTGGGGTAAGGTCTGAGGATCTGGGATGGCTTCTGCTGTCAGCTGAGGGCACTGTAGAGCAGCACAGCATGTGGCTTTGCAGGCCCTTGGCTGACCTGACCCACTTGTGTGTGGTTTCAGGTGCAGGTGATCCCATGGGTGCTGGCAGACAGCAACTTTGTGCGCAGTCCGTCACAGCGGCTTGATCCCAGCAAGACAGTGTTTGTGGGGGCTCTTCATGGGATGCTGAACGCAGAGGCCCTGGCAGCTGTCATGTGTGACCTGTTTGGAGGGGTGGTCTATGCTGGCATTGACACGGACAAGCACAAGTATCCCATTGGTAAGTGATGATTCCACCAGGATCAGTAGTTGCCCATGGCATCCTCTGAGGAGGCTGCAGCAGTGCCCTTTGCTTGCACCCTCAATGGCAAAGACTGCCCAGGGTGCCAGGCTTTGCCCTTGCCTGCTTTGGGAACAGATGTCTGGCCAGCCTCTTCCACAGGTGATGTTCCTTGCATCCCTGCCATGGCAAGGTAAGACAAGTCTTGGGGGGAGGGCTGGCAGAGCTGATGTGCCTGGGAATTGGAAAGTCCTAGATCATTCCAGAGCAGCTCAAGGCTTTCAGTATCTCTAGGCATTGCTGAAAGGTTTCCTGCCCTTGTTCAGGGCTGTGCCTGGCCAGCCAGCTGTTAATGGTCATTAGGTGCTGCTTTAGCTCTTCTGTCCCGGGAGTGCAGATGGCTGTGGCTCTTGCCCTGGTTCCTGCTGCCTCTCAGGGCAAACTTGGGCCCACTGGCTGCTGAACCTTCCTGCTGGGGAGGCAGCAGGAACAGGGCAGGGCAGTGGGCAGCTCAGTTGAACCAGCACTTGTGGGCAGTGTCCTGTTGCCACTGTCCTATTTGGATCCTCTTCAGGGTGCTGTCACTTTGGGCTTCCAAGGCAGCTGGTGGCACAAGTGGAGAGGCTTCCCTGAGTCTCCTGACTGGATGTGCTGGGGGATGAAATGTCCACCTCAGCTCAGGGCTTCAACTTTGCTAGGGTCAGAGAGGTGCTGGGGATAGGAGTGTGACTCCTGGACAGCACTCCCCTCCTCTGATGGGGCTGATACCACAGACTGCTGCAGGCAGCAAGTCTGCTGCCTGTGGTTCAAGCTGTTGCCCTGAACCATGGCCTCTGGTCAGGTAGACCTGCTGCACTCTTGCAGGTGGAAATGATGAAGCCTTTGAGGTCCCACCTCCCAGATGGAGCTGTGTGTTTGAGAGGGGCAGGTCATGAGTGCAGCCTCTGAAGTAACCCAGAGAGCAGCTCAGTCCCTGTGCTCTGCAGGGACAGCCTCCCAAAGGGGAATGAAGCACTTGCCATTCATGTCACAGGAGCTGAAACATCCCATGTTGCAACATGTGTCCCCTATACCTCCCTGGTGACCTTATGGGCTGGGGGGACAGCACTGAGATTACTGGTCTCTATGGAAGAACCCTACAGTTTGGGCATAAGGACCAGCTTTCCAGGCTCAGGCTGCAGCAAGTCACCTTCTTAAGAAGGGACCATGAATCTCCTGTGTGTTGCCAAGCAGGAACAACATCAGCATTTGGTAGTGCAGAGCTGTTGTCTCTTACCATCCTTGGACAGCTCTCAGGCTTTTCTGGTCAAGGCTGGTGTTTAGGACATGCCTGTGGTGCTGCAGTGTTTGACCACTGAAGTGGCTTTTGGGGACAGTCCCAAGGAGCTGGGAATGAAGTATGAGGCTTTAAGCAAGTTCTTAGTATGACCATGGATGAAGTCTTGCACACCAACCTGCCCTGTGCTGGCACTATGAGGTCCTAGAGCATGACCTTAAAACCTCCTGTGGCTTCATGGAGACCTGAGGTTGTTCCCTCAAGTAGGTGAGATCTCTGGCTTCCAACAGCAGACTGGCACTTGTACACTTGAAATTGTCTTAAAGTTGCAGCAATATGAATGCCATTTCAGTAATGTAAGTGGTACCCTGATTTTGTGTTGATTGAAACATCTCCTGTGCTGAGATGCTGCCTCAGGCTTGCTTGACTGCTGGCCCTGGCTTGGCAGAAGGCTCCTCAGGGGAAGACCACTGTGTGTAACCTACCCAGTGTTGAATCATCTTGGGCAGAGGATGATCCTGCTGGAGGCGTGTACTGTAAGAAACTACTGTCTGACTGTAGTTATGAGGAGCTGCCTTTTGAGACCAGCTGATCCTAGTCAACAGAGAAAGCAGTTGCCCAACTAGTTTTCAGGAGGTCCCAGTAGGAGATGGAATTAACTCTCTTGAAGGATCCCCTGAGTGCAGTTGCAATCCTCATACCCAGTGTAACCCTGAACCAGATCTAGGCCCTCCAGCCTGTGTCCTGCATGATGCTACAGGAGAGGAGTTGGTGGGTTCTGGGTGATGTTTTGCACTGTGGCTGTCAGTGGTGAGCTGTGCTTTGGCAATAAGCCAGCATGCAGGACAGTCTTGTAACAGCCAAAGCTCCCCTTACACAGAGAAAAACTCGTAGGTAAGCACAGATATGTTTTCCTGGAGCTTAACAAAACTTGCTGGAAGCGAGTGGTGCAGGAATGCTGCTGACTGACAATGAAGTTGCAAAATGCAAGGCTCTGGGATGAGTGGGAGGCTTAAAATAAAAGCTGCTGAGCTGTCTTGGCACCAGCTTATTTCAGGTGCAGGCATGGAGCCCGTTGCTGTGCTGCCCTCAGCAGTGCCCTGGCAGCCTCCCTCCATCTGCCTGGCTGCTGCCAGTCCTCCTGGGAGCGCTGCCACCCATAACCTCACATCTTAACCAACCCGGAGGTGTCTGTGGAAAAGCCTTTCTGCTCTTGGCTGCCTGCTGTTCTTTTGTTACTGCCTGGGGAAGGAGGCAGTTGGAGCACAGAGGCCTTGGATACAGTCTCCCTGCAAAAGCTTCTTCCCTGCCAGTGGCTGAACTGCACTGGGGGAAGGGGTGGTGCTGGCAGCAGCTCCCTCTTGGCCTCCACTGGTTCCTCCCATAGGTGCCGGGTCAGCCTAACATTTGTTGTCTGGCTTGTTCCAGGGTCTGGCCGTGTCACCTTTAACAACCAGCGCAGCTATCTGAAGGCAGTGACTGCTGCATTTGTGGAAATCAAAACTACCAAGTTTACTAAAAAGGTGAGTGGAGCTGGTGGGGCAGCTTGGGGAGTTGAACCTGTGCATGATGGCTGGTACTGCTGGGGGCACCATGACCCACATGGTCTGCCCCATATCCCTGTGGAGGCAGAAGGAGGTGGTGAACTGGTGCTCTGCCAGCTGAGGGGTGCTGGTGATTTGGGGTACCCAGGGTGGTGAGTCAGCACTGCTAGGGTGGTCCAGGGAGCAGGCAGTCACCCTCAGGGCTGCTCTGTGCTCACTGCCTTGTTCTTCTGCAGGTTCAGATTGACCCATACCTGGAGGACTCCATGTGCCAAGTCTGCAGCGCCCAGCCTGGCCCTTTCTTCTGCAGAGACCAGGTAAGTCTTTCTCCCTGCCGACAGTGCTCGGCTGCCACATGCAGTGGGGTTTCCTCGGGGAGGAGCAGGCTCTGCTGCTCACAGCAGCATTTGCTTTAGTGTTTGGAGAGGCCTGTTGTCCCTTGCTGAGTGGAGAGGGTGAAGTGTTCATACCAGAGCCCAAGGTGGGCCCTTGTTTTGGAGGACATGCAGCCCTCTGGTGGGGCAGCTCCAGTGCTTGCCAGGAGGTGAAGGTAGCTTTGCATCTTGCCTTGAGATGGGGATGCCATGACTCTGCTGGTGCTGTGCCAGGGCCCACCATGTGCAGCAGGCTGCCCCTGAGGGGAGGCCACTACTCAGAAAGCCATGACAGCTGGAGGTTGGAGTGTCATCACCCTGCAGTTGGTCCTGGACCTGCCTGAAATGTAGGGCACTCCGGCTGACCTACACTTGCTGCAGGCGAAGGAGCTCGGCCAGCGTTCAGCGGCTTCTTGCAGAGTCTAGATGGGAGGTGAGCAGCACCATGCTCTGCTCCACTGGCAGAGATGGCAGCAGGAGTGCAGTGAGTGCTGGTAGAGCCCAGCACCTGCCCCTGTCCCTGCTTGCATGTGGGGCAGAGGTGCCTCGGCCCCTGCCTGCAAGCACCCAGATCCTGATTTTTTCAGCTCTTTTGAAAAGGGGCCATGCTGGAAGCTCAGCACAACACTCCCTTCAGCAGCGTTGCTGGAATTCCCTCCCTCTGCTTTGAACCTCTGCTCTGCTGGCGTGGGCTGCAAAACTGGGGAGGGAGGGGATGCCGCTTTGCTGGCAGGCTGGTGTCCATTTTCCTTGCTTGGAAACCCCTGCCCCATGGCATTGCCTTTCTGCTCTCCCTGCAGATCTGCTTCAAGTACTTCTGTCGCTCCTGCTGGCACTGGCAGCACTCCATGGAGGTCCTGCGTCACCACCGCCCGCTGATGCGCAACCAGAAGAACAGAGACTCCAGCTAAAGAGGCCGCCGAGGCTCGGGGGCCGCTGCAGGCGCAGGAGAAAGTCCTTTTGTTAACCTGCCAAGTGGAGAGCGCACGAGCGTGCCTGCTGGTGCCAGACCCAGGCTGGGAACGTGCTTCCTGAGGACTAATGGGGAAAAAAAAAAAATCTTACATTCACGTTTGCACTTGCTGGTCTTTTTGTTTCTGCACTAATGCACAGTGAATTTTGTCGGGTTTTGTTTGGGGGTTTTTTGAGGGGGGGGAGCGCCCCTCAAGTGATTCTGCAGTTCCCAGACTTTGGTTCCTAGTTTGCTGATGAGAAGCAAAAAAAAAAAAAAGGGCCACGTGTTGAGAAGGTGTTTATGCAGATGCCTTCACCTAGGTTTTTTATTTATTAAAGGCGCTTTTTTACATTCCTTGCAATACTGATGGTAATAATGCAGGTCTCATTGGCTCCATTTTTTTGCAGTTGCCATACAGTGCCTTTCCATTCATTTAACCCCCATCTGAACGGCATAAAAAAACTGAATGTTCAGCTGGCGTTTTTTACTGTAACAACAAGGAGACTTTGCTCTTCATTTAAACCAAATCATATTTCATATTTTACGCTCAAGGGTTTTTACCAGTTCCTTTTTACACTCTTAAACAGTTTTTAAGTCGTTTGAAATGAGAGATTTTTTTCTTTCCTGGCAGCTTTTAACATTATTGCAATTTGTGTCTGGGGGCTGCTGGTGGAAAGTTGTAAATCGAGGGGTTTGCAACAGAACAGGATGGGCTTTTTTTGGATTTGAAACTGGACCGGATAAATGATCTCTGAGCTGCTGTATATAGTTTTAAATAGTTTGTTGCACTTTTTTAAGTTGCACTTAAGGGGGGTTGATAGAGGTTTTTAATCACACAAAGTCACAGGACTTACTTTTCTTTTGTAACTAGCTAAAAAAGGGCTGCATTTCGGTGGACAGATGAAGGTTCATAGGAGCCCTTTCTCTTAGAGGGGACAAGTACTTTTCCTTTCCTTTACGAAATGTACGGAGTAATGGTGCAGTCGACTGAAATGCTGCTGCTGGGATTTGAGAACTTTATTTTTTTTTTACTTTCCCCTCTATCGGAAGCTGTGTGCCAAAGAACCAGTGTCATAATTTCTCCCTCTTTTTTTCCTGCTGAGCTGATGTTGCATTGTTGCATATCCCAGCTGCTCTTTGTGGGGTTTCGTGAAGCTGTGTGTGAAGTCTCTACCTCATTGTAGTATATGCAGGCAAGACTGCACTCTCCTACAGATGCGTGGAGTAAGCTGTGGTGTAGTTTTTGGCACATAATAAACACGTTGCAGCAAAAAAAAACCCAAACCTTCTTGTGTTCCTTGCTTGTGCGCTTCATGTGAGATCTGTGACCTGGACAGGGGCTGAGCCTCAGCCCCATGTGGTGGGGAATGTATGGATGCCATAGGTGACTTGGCTGGAGGGGAGCTCTGCTGGTAGATGTGTTTTTAGGTAGCAGTTACCAAAGACTGCTTTGGGGGCTGCCTCGGGGGGGGGGGGGGGGGGGGC
>JANZLQ010000002.1:714200-734106 GCA_026212715.1 Elanus axillaris | reverse complement strand
GCAGCTGCCAGGCTGGGGTGGTGTTTGAGGGGAGATGGACTCCAAGGGGGTCCTGATTGCAGCCAGGCTTTCAGAGGTGCGAGCAGGACTTGGGCTGCAGTGGGCACCCTTTGGTGCCCCATGCCCGGGATGGGGGGCTTTGGGCTCCTTCCCCAGTGGGGTAAGTAACTCTGCAACAGCCCTAGGGTGGCCACCCCTCATCTTCTTGGGCTGGCAGACCCCCTCTCATGGGTGATGTGAGTTTGTGGATGCTCTGTGTCCTCCTCCATCAGAGCCCAGCGTGGGGCCAGCGGGCGCTGGCACCCGCCAGCCTCCTCAGAGCCCCGCCCCCGGAGCCGAGCCCCCATCGGAGCCCCGCCCCTCCAGGCAGCTGCAGACGCCCTCCGATCCGCGGGGGGGGCGCTGTGGGCGCCGCGGGCTTCCGGCGGCCGCGCATGCCTCCCACTATCCTCTGCTCTCTCTTTCCGCGGTCGCCGCCGACATGGTGGGTCTCGGCCGCGTCCGCCATCCGCCGCCATCCGCCGTCGGGGCCGCTCCGCCCGGGAGCTAAGCGGCTGCGGGGAGAGGGGCGGGGGACTGCGGGCCTGCGGTGGGGAGCGGAGGGAGGACTGGGCCGGGAGAGGGAGGTAGGGCCGGCGGGCGGGGGGAAGGCCGGGCCCGGGTTGCCGCGGGGGTCCGGCGGGGCCTGACTGGTGTTTCCTTCGCCTCCAC
This sequence comes from Elanus axillaris, assembly GCA_026212715.1. Classification (NCBI taxonomy): domain Eukaryota; kingdom Metazoa; phylum Chordata; class Aves; order Accipitriformes; family Accipitridae; genus Elanus; species Elanus axillaris. The sequence continues at coordinate 733,395 of JANZLQ010000002.1, read as the reverse complement.
CCCGCCCAGGGACGCGTCCGAACGAAGACGGTGAAGAAGGCCGCCCGGGTGATCATCGAGAAGTACTACACCCGCCTGGGGAACGACTTCCACACCAACAAGCGGGTGTGCGAGGAGATCGCCATCATCCCCAGCAAGAAGCTGCGCAACAAGATCGCGGGGTGAGGGGGGCGGGGGGAGCCACGCGGGTCGGTGCGTGGGGACACGGGTGGGCGTTCCTGGCCGTACCTGCATTCGAAAGTGATCGCGGTCTCGCCCGTGGCCCGGTCATCGATAGTGCAGGCAGAGGAACGGCGAAAGCTTTCCCGTGTTTGGGGGGGGTCCGTTCCCCCGCTCCCAAACCCCGATGCTCTCGGACATCCCTGGCGTTCTCCGGAGGCAGTGGGACGGCACCGGCGGGGTCGTTGCCGGCGGAGGCTCCATCTCCTCAGCCTGCTGTGATTTTGGGAGCGCGAGGGTGGAGAAGGGAGACGCGGGAACGTCCTGGATGGTCCTCTGTCCCCCGCAGGTATGTCACCCACCTGATGAAGCGTATTCAGAGGGGACCTGTCCGAGGCATCTCCATCAAACTGCAGGAGGAGGAGAGGGAGAGGAGGGACAACTACGTCCCTGAGGTGAGGCTCTGGCTGTGCTCGAGTGCCCGCATTGGCCTGTCCTGTCCATCCTGCCTCGAGGTGTCTTCTCCATCGGTGGCCCCAAATTTCTTTAAAAGAAAACCTGGGTCAGGGAGGGGTGAGGTGGATTTTGGCCTCATATCGGGGCAGTCCCTCCAAAACTGCTGCCTGGGGTGAGAAGGGCAGCTGACTTGTAGTTCAACTGTGCTGCCGGTCAGCAGATCAATTTTCCTAACTAAAAATGATATAAAAAATAACTTGATGGGATGCAGGAGGATATTTCAGAGTCGTTTAAAATCTGCTGTATGGCAGATGTTGCCAAAGAGAGGGAATTGGTGAAACCTGCTCTCATCTTAAACCTGCATTCAGAGGAGGTCGAGGTCTCACCATGGCACATTGGTAGTGCAGGGAGAGGAGCCCCAAAAGCGTTTCCCAGGTTTGATGGGTTCAATCCTGTCGCTCCCAAACCCTGCAGCCTTCAGACATGGCATGTCTGGCCCCTCCTCCAGATCTCCCTGATCAGCTTCTGGTAGAGGTGCTGGTTTCTGTGTTGCACAAAACTTCTCAGTTCTGTTACCTCGGTTCTCCCAAATCATCAATGCTGGGGTTTGGTTACATGGAAGGTTATTTTAGTGGTGATCTGGGAGGAACAGGTACGATGGTAGGATGTCATGGGAGCCGTGGCAGTGTGATAAGGTGGGCTGGTGCTCTGCTGTCCCCCCTACTTGGAGAGCTGCCTTGGGGGTACCCTCCCTGCTTTGCGGCCTTGGTTTCGTAGACCAGGGTGAGGTGACTTGGCTCTGCAAGTCATTCAGACTTGCATCCTTCACTCCTGACAGAAATGACATGTTAAATACCGGCATCTTCATGCAAGTCCTCTCACAGATGCTTTAGCACCCTAGATTTTAGGTGTCAGCACAGTGCAGACCTGCACAGCTGGTGTTGGAGGCTTGGAGGAACGAGGATGAGGTGGTGCTGATGGGACAGGTCACCCCTGCAGGGACCCCAAACAGGGAAGGAACATCTGTGCTGTCGTTGTTGATGCAGCGTTAGCTGGACCAGCGGTTTTTGTGTTTACTTATGAAAATACTGGTGTGATGTAGCTTCTCGGGGAAGGAAGCACATGAAGGTCAAGATTGGGGTCCAGAGAGGCTTGGAGGAAGTTGCTCTGGAATTAAAGAGCAGGAGACCTTGGGTCCTTGGGGCGGGAGAGCCCAGGTGGTCACTTGGCATTGCTGTCTGGCACCACAGTGGTCGGGCTCCAGCCTTAGTGACTCATGTCGCAGGACAAATGCGAGTGTTGGTGATGACCACCAGGACCAGTGCAGTTGTGGATCTGTCCGCAGCTCCTCTCTGCAGCCTTGGCATGGAGCTGGTTAGGCCTTGGGTTTCCAAAGACTTGCCATAAAACAGGCTCTTCTCCCTGTGTGGGGGCCTCTCTGCTGCCAGGTGGTCTCTTGCGGTGTTTTGGCAGGAGAACTGGGCACCATCAGGATTCTCCTGGCTGATTCTGTTGCTGGAGCCCTTCCCCACGATGGGCATCAGGATCTTCTTTGTGGTGGGATGGGACTGGACTGGGTGTGTCAGGACAGCCTGGTGGCAGTAGGGACGTGGCCACGGGTCCTTGTCAAACTGTCTTTCTCTCCTCCATCTCCAGGTCTCGGCCCTCGACCAGGAAATCATTGAAGTGGACCCGGACACCAAGGAAATGCTGAAGCTCCTGGTGAGTGATCCCGGGTAACCCTGTGAGGCTGGTGGCGTGTTGCCAGCAGCACTCCCACTGCCCTGAGGGGCTTGATGGTGTTGGCTGAAGGCTTCAGTGATCTGGGCATGTGGCAGGGGTCCCTCCGCCCTGGGACCTGCAGGTGAATTAATTCCTGTACGGCTCTTGGGAGGGGAGAGGCATGGTGGTTTTGCCCAGGACCCCGCTAGCAGGGTGGGTGTGGTCCTTGCCCTCCCCTTCTCCTGCAGCACCCTACGGTGCTGACCAAAGGGCCTGCTTGTTGGGTGGAGGTGAATGTGGGTTCGCCCATAAAAAGACCAGATTTCCCTCACCAGTGAGCTGATCTCTTGAGCGGGATGGTTGTCTCTCCTTCTTTCTGGAGACGTGAACCCACTCTTCATGCTACCAGAGCACATTCATGCTTCCCTCTCCTCCCGGGAGGAGTCTGCCAGGTGTGGATGGCAGGCAGGGCATTGTGACCAATCCCAATCCCGTGCTGTTTTCCAGGACTTCGGCAGCCTGTCCAACCTGCAGGTGACACAGCCCACAGTGGGGATGAACTTCAAAACGCCCCGAGGAGCGCTCTGAGTTGGTCGCTGTATGTCACTTTTCCAATAAACGTGAGGAAACCATCTCATCCTGCCTGGTCTTTGGAAGCCTATGTCCCCAGGGATGAGGAGGGAGGGCTGTTTCCTTGGGGGTGCCACATCCCAAATGCAGGTGTCTGAGGCTTCAGAAGGTGAGGAGGATTCGACACCTTCACATTTGCTGGCATCTTTTTGGGTTCTTTCCTGGCTGTTTGGGGCGTGAGGTGCAAAGCTGTTATTTTACAGGCTCTCAGGGCGGTGGGAGAGGATGACCATGGTGGCTCCTCGGTTTGCTGGAGCTCCGCGCCCTCAGCGCTTCCCAGGTTTGTCTGTGCCTCCTCCAAGCGGACAACTTGGAGGTCATGCTGTGCCAAAATAAAAGTTGCTTTTACTAACTGCATTGGTCACTTGTAAGTACTTAAATGAAAGGAAAAAGACTTGGCACTGGTTTTCTTTGTGTGAGGGGAGTAAATTGGGCTGAGCAGAGTGCTGTGTTGGGTGGAAGCTGCCCTGTGGAGATGGGCCCTGGTGAGGCTTGTGCCATCCTTCCCCCAGCAAGATGCTCTATCCAACAATTTCCCCAGGGTGCAACAGGCATGGAAGCATTTTGGGGTTCACCTCCCAAAAACTCCTGTCCAGCTACACAGAGGCTCTGCTTAGAGGCAGAGGAGACCTACAGGTCTCTGTCTTGGCCGTTGGCATCATCCAGGGCCATGACCTGCAGGCAGGTGAGAGTCCCTGGGTTTTCCTTCCCTGTCTTGCATGACTGGCTCCAGCACGACTGGGGGTTTTGCTGAGGGGAAGTCTGGGGCCCTGCACTCAAAACCTCTGCAAACCCACAGAGCATCCCATGTGCCTGGGATCCCAGGCCAGCCTCTGCCTGTCCTGCCAGCCCTGTGACAGCATGGGTCCCACCAGTGAGCATGTTCCACAGGTGGATGCAGCTGTGCCATGGGGTGACTTCTCCTTGCAAGGAGACCAGTGTGTCTGTCCCTTTGAGGAAAACTGCCAAACCTTAAAACCCCCGGTACAAATAAAAAGACAAAGGATTTGTGTTTTGGGGAGAAATGTCTATATTTAAGTTTGTTGTGAAATTTGTTTTAAATAGTTACTTAAAGAAGGAAATGTTTACAGTAAATGTAGCCAGGTATTTAAATATACATTGAATGTGCTGAGTTGTAGTCAGGATAAGCCAAGCAGGGATAATTTATAAATCCCCTGCAGAGATTTAACTCAGAATTTGCAGCTCAATACCACCAATCTCTTTGCTATTTAAGTAAAACATGGGGAGAACACAGACTGACAGGTGAAATAACCATCAGTCTGCAGAAGAGAGCAAGCAAGGAGGCATTCCAGCATCTCATCTACGAGACTGAATTTCCAAACATGACTGATCGCTCTCTGGCAGCTCTTACTTAAGTTTTTGATGCAAACAGCCACCTCTTACTTAAATTTTCTCTTCATTCCAGTCTTCATGTCAGAGTAAATGTTAATTTCATTCTGAATCCAATACACCGCGTAGCCCGAGGTGCCAGGAATGAAATCACGGAGCTCTCCGACGTATTTCTTCATGTCGCGAGCAGAGGTGTAGCCTACGAAGAGAAAGCACAGGTCTGACTGGGGGAGCTGCCCTCTTCAATGGAAAATGTAGAGGGCAGAGGGGAAGGGAGTGATTCCAGTCACACCCTCAGCATTTCCATGGCTGGGAGGACTGGGAGGAACTGGGGAGCACAGGGTGGGGCAGGGGGGGCCCTGCTTCATCCACAATCATTTTCAGGCATATTTTCCACTCCTTAAAAATCTATAGTGATGCCGAATGTTACCTGTCACCATATTATTCACTGGGTATTCCTGGAGGGCATGGTATGGAAATTCCCCCTGGGAAGGTGCTCTGGAGCCTATTTCTTCTTCACTGCTGTATCAGGGGGGAAAAAAATATGCATTATTTCCTATGCATTGGGGATCTCTTGAAATCTGGTGGAGGGGCATCCAAATCCTACCACAAGGGCAGGAAAATACCTTTCAGCCAGGTCTAGCACATCCTCTGCTTTTTCCTCACAGCCTTTTCTCATTGCCTCTGGTACATCTGTCAGTTTTTCATTGGGCTGCGAGTATCAATGCAGAGCTGAGTTAAAATTGTGTCCTGGGTACCCCGCAAAACACCAGAGAGGTGGTCCAAGAGAGCGGTATTTTTAGGACTTTTGATTTCAAGAGTAATTTAGAATACAATTTTTTAATCTAATCACATTTTCACTTCAAAAGTACTGAGAAGTTGCTTTGAGAAGAGACCTGGCAGTGTCTCAGAGCTACATGGGGAAGGAGAATGCCACACGAAAGGGCTGAGCTCAGACCTTGGCAATCAGTATCCCCGGAAGGATGTGCTGGGGACACCTGATATCTGTCTGGGTGAGGGAGGGAGAAAATCCCTCCTGCACATCCTGCGTTCAATCTGGTGCTGTCTCCCCGGGATGTCATGCTGTGAGGGACACACACAGCACAGCACGCACAGGAAGATTTGATCCTGTATTTGGGCTGAGGGTCTGGGATGAAAACCAGGCTCCCTGAAGTTCATACAACCGATACTTTTTCAAGCTACACCTCCTGTAGTATGAATTTCTCATCTTACCTGTTCTGCAAGTGAATCATCCGCCTGCTCCCAAATAAAACTACCAATTTTCTTTCTGATTTCTGCCATGAACAAAAAAATAAATGACTGTGAGAGCATCAAATAATTGGACTGTGCAGCAGTTGCTGCCTGTGCAAGCCCCTGCCTCTCGCAGGTGCCAGCAAAGGCACTCAAGAGCCCTGGCAGGAGGTTGCTGCTGCATGGCGCTGCTTGCTAATGCAATATAACAGCTCGATGTCCAAGCGGAGACCAGTGAAGTTCCTCGTGTCCATACTGGGACCAGCGTTATTTAACATCTTTATCAGGGACATGGGCAGTGGGATTGAGTGCACCCTCAGCAAGTTTGCTGATGACACCAAGCTGTGTGGTGTGGTCGACGCCAGAGGGAAGGGATGCCATCCAGAGGGACCTGGACAGACTTGAGAGGTGGACCTGTGCAAACCTCATGAAGTTCAGTAAGGCCAAGTGCAAGGTCCTGCAGATGGGTCGGGGCAATCCCAAACATGGATACAGGCTGGGCAATGAGTGGATTGTGATCAGCCCTGCGGAGAAGGACTTGGGGGTGTTGGTGGATGAAAAACCTGAGTATGACCTGGCAATGTGTGCTCACAGCCCAGAAAGCCAACCATATCCTGGGCTGCATCAAAAGAAGCATGACCAGCAGGTCGAGGGAGGTGATTCTCCCCCTCTGCTCTTGTGAGACCCCACCTGCAGTACTGGGTTCAGCTCTGGGGCCCCCAACATAAGCAGGACATGGACCTGTTGGATGGAGTCCAGAGGAGGGCCACGAAGATGATCAGAGGGCTGGAGCACCTCTCCTACGAAGAGAGGCTGAGAGAGTTGGGGTTGTTCAGCCTGGAGAAGAGAAGGTTCCCAAGAGACTTTATAGCAGCCTTCTGGTACTTAAAAGGGGCCTACAGGAAAGATGGGGAGGGACTTTTTATCAGGGAGTGTAGTGATAGGACAAGGGGTAATGGTTTTAAACTGAAAGAGGGTAGATGTAGAGTAGATGTAAGGAAGAAATGCTTTACTGTGAGGGTGGTGGGGCACTGGAACAGGTTGCCCAGAGAGGTTGTGGATGCCCCATCCCTGGAAGTGTTCAAGGCCAGGTTTGGATGGGGCTTTGAGCAACCTTGTCTAGAGGAAGGTGTCCCTGCCCATGGCAGGAGGGTTGGAATTAGATGAGCTTTAAGGTCCCTTCCAACCCAAACCATTCTATGGTTCTCTGATAATAGATGGAGAATACAGAGGAAGAATTGCTCCCAGCAGAAGGAAATGCCCTCTGCCTAGAACAGAAGTAACTGAAGGTTCTGGTTTGCACCCCTAAAAGGCTGTGCTCATGGGGGGGAATCCCCAGAGGAGCAAAACCCTGATGTTTTTTTTTTCTCCTGACCTTCTTGCAGGCAGGCAGGTGGCAGGACAAAGTGTCCCAAAACCACGGACATCTTCGCTCCCAAGTCAGTGCTCGCCCACACAGAGAGGTAACAGGAGTGAAAGACCGTAGCTCTGCTCTCCAAGTAATCAAGGCTCTCATGTATTCTGGAAGAGAAAAAGACAGCTGGTTTTCAAAGGTAAACCTGAAAAAAAAATTGAAACAAAAAGTTTAGAGGGATATTGTCATTAGAACTGACCTGCTCCGATATTTTTGCCAAAAGCACCTAATTTTCTGTAATTTTCTAACTATGAGACTCTACCAGCAACATCCCATTATGGTCCCAGCTGCCAGCACCACCTGAGGAAGGACATCAGGGACCAGGTAAACTCATATTTTTAGGGACTAAATGGCACTTCCTCTGCACTCTACTCTCCCGATGAGACTGGTTCTTCAGGGAGGGGGAAAACTTGATTTTTATTTATTTATTCTTAACCTCACTGGTCCCTGCTCATGCTCGTGGTGCAGTCCCCAAACAGCAATGGCACTACAGCTGAGCAAGAAAGAGTGGGTGGAGGGTGCTCAAGCACTCACCATCCTCCTTAGAGGGGAATTAAATAGTTTGCCAGGTTTAAGGGTATGAATAATGATTACATTTTTCCCAAGAAATAATCTGAATATATACACTGAATATATATATATATATATTTATATATATAATTACATGTATTTCCCCCTAGGGGAACAACCCAATCTGGCAGGATGCTGTGGTGGAAGGAAGGTCATTACTCTGGGTTTCTTGGGATTCCCCTCCCACAGCTGGAGCAGGTGGCTGCAGGATTAAAAAAAACTAAGCCAGTTTTAAGCAATTGTGTTACAAGAAGCTGCTTAGTCCAGCCTAGGAAAGCCTGCTGCAGAGCACTGCAAGAAAACATTCCAGTTCCTTTGTACATAAATATATTAACATGATACTGAATATATATAAATATTCACTAGCGGGAGGAAGACCCTGAAGAGCTTTTGCTTACATTTGTTCTTGAGCTCTCTGATTTTGTATACTAAGCAAACAGAAAGAAAATAGCAATTCAGCCCTTTTCCAGCCATTTTTACCCCACGCTTGCTTTCAGCATTAACTCGCTCTGGCTTTTTAGCACCTGGTTCCTTCCTTGGGATGGTGCTGCCTCTAATTTAGACCCTAAGTTTTCCAGTGGATCAAAGGTAGAAAGAAAACCAGCACAATTAGTTTAATTTACATCAGAGTTAAGCCATGTGGATGGTTTTTGCAGCCGTTTTCTGTTTTGTCTAGCTACAGTTTAGTGTGGGTGTGAGCTTTCAGACCCCACTAAGCAGTAAAACCCCAGCAGACCTGTACCAGGCACTTCAAAAAATACCATCTGACTTTTAAAGGATGTTGGCATCCATTAAATACTTTGCACTAAATACATTAAACCCATTATCTACACCTTTATTGATCTTTCGCTCTCTACAGACATCACGTGGACGGGGCTCAACGTGAGTGTGAAACAGGGCTGCAGGCATCTCCCAAGCAAGGAGGGTGCTGCCGGCAGGGGGGTAACACGAGGGAGGGACAGCTGGGGGACACAGCACAGCCCACCTGCGGGTGTCCGGGTGGGCAGCGTCACTGCTGAAGAGGTAGTCGGCGTCCTGCCAGTGGGTGACCACCCCACCGCTGGCCACTGTGAAAGGAAGAACGGGGGTGAGGAGGAAGGTGGACACCCCAATGGGTGCCCACCTCAGGGTGGGCCTGGATGGGGAGAGCTGCCCAGGCTGGTTGTGGGGCCACAGGGCCAAGCCCCAAAGTGAGAGCTGTAATGGCCCTCCCATGTCTGTGGGTCTCCCACTGCCCCACTGAGGACTCTTCTGGACCTTTCGTAAGTGTGGGGGCACCGTGGCCTGCCCTGGAACTCAGGAGTACCTGCCAAACCCATGCTCTGCCCCGCCACGGGGGCTCAGCTCTGTGCTGCTCCACTGAGGACTGACAGGGCTATGCTGCCATTGCTCTGCCCACTGAGGGGTGACAGGGCTGTGCCCCACAGCTGAACCCCACCGAGGGCCTATGTCAGCTCCGTGCCCCCGTGGCTCATCCCTGGGACGCCGTCGGGACCCCTCACCCCACAGCTCCCTCGGGCCCGGGCTGACGCTCTGCGAGAACCAGGCGCGGCGGCCCCTGAACATGGCGGCGGGAGGAGGAGCCCTGAGGGGCGGAGGGGCTGAGGAGCGGCGCAGCGGGGGAGCGCGAGCCCCGAGCGGCAGCGGCGGCGGGAAAACCTGAGGGGCCGCGGGGGGAACCTGAGGGCGGCGGCGCCCCGTGTCGCTCAGGCACCGGCAAGTGAAGCCATACAGGTTTCAAAGCACCCCTCGTCAGGACTCCCGGCCCCCGCTGCCACCTCCCTGTGCCTGGCTGCATTTGGCCAAGCACTCCAAAATGGCTGCAGGTGACCCACACCTACGCGCAGCTGGGCCAGGAGTGGGGCTGTATCGGGTGCCCCGGGATTTCAATACTGGTGTGCAGGGCGTGTTGATGCTAAACCTCCTCTGGAAACCCTCCACGGCTCTGACCAACTTGTGTCACCCCTGGAAAGGGGACGGACTTGCTGAGGGCATGGAAGTGACAGCATCTGTGGCTGACTTGCCCAGGAGAAGGCAGTGGCAGAGCTGAGCAGTGTCCAGCAGCCTTGGTCCTCTCCACTCCTGCCATCACCCTATGCCATTTTCTAATTCTCTTCCAGCTTCTGCAGAATGGTGAGGCAAAAACCTTCACACTGTGGCTTGCTTCACTGCCTGGTCCCAACCCCTTCTCTCTGTCACATGGGGGGAACGAGCTCCCCTGGAGATGCTCTGTATTCATTTTCTCTATAGGTGGTGGCAAAAGATGAGGTAGTGAGAAGAAAACAGCATCTCCTTGCCTGGATTTTGTGTCCTCCAATACCACCTGCTGGATTGGAGCCCAGAGCTGCCCACCAGACGCCATACGCTTCAGACTGCACATGCTTTGTGCTATGGAGGGAACAAACCACCCTGCCAGGCAGCGTGTGATCAAACCTGGTGAGTATGAGGCAAGTCCAGCCCAGGAGGACACACTGGTGAGACAGCCACATGAGGGCTCAATCTGGTCTCCTCCACACTTGGATTTTCTGCACATCCCAGGAGAAAGATTTACTAGTGCACATACCTAAGCAAAGCTGAATATGCCAAAAAAAGTTGTTAGGTGTTAGCAGTACTGAAAAATGATACAGAAACCCCTGGTCTTAGATTCTTACTCATTTTTAATCAAGTTTTTACACAAGCTTAACAATTATTTCTGCTTGCACTCACCTTCCCACAGAGGACTTGGTAATGCTGGCAAATTAAAGGAGAAAAAGGGAAGGAGAGTTGTTAGGCCACATTGAACTGCTGTGTGGTGCAGGTAAGCCCAGCTTACTTGAGCTGAAATGGGCCAGCTTGTGTCAACCAGCCAGGACTGGCCTGGGGCTGTGCAGCTTTCCTCTTGCAGACATCGCATGGCTGTTTGGCAAAAACACACTGTGGTTATCCGCCTTTACCCACCTCACTGTGGTTTGCTGGCTGAAGAGGGAGCGGGTGGCAAATGGATTCCCACAGAGCTGGAGCTGTCGCGGCAGAGCCAGGACTGGATGTGTTGGGACTCTTTTCCTTGGTTCTGCTTTTCTCAGAGGATTGTCTGTATTCAGATGTGTATCTTGAATTATTTGCCCTTCCTCTTGCACCCAGTCCTTCAGCTTTTCTCCCTACCGCACAGGAACTGGTAAAGCTTGTCGTGGTTTAAGTCCAGGCAACAGAACACCACTAAGCTGCTCACTCATTCTTCCCCCTGCCCCATGGAACCATACAAGGACAGGGAGGGATCACTCACCAGACTCAACTTGGGGAAAAAAAAATCAATTTAATTTACTACCAATCAAATCAAAACAAGGATAATGGGAAGTAAACCCAAATATCAGAACAACCCCCCACACCCCTCTCTCCTTCCTGGCTCAAATCCACTCCTGATTTTCTCCACCTCCACCCCTCAGCAGCCCAGGGGGATGGGGAATGGGTGTCAGTTCATCCGACCTTGTCTCTGCTGCTCCTTCCTCCTCAGGAGATACACCTCACTCTTCCCCTGCTCCAGTGTGGGGTCCCTCCCACAGGAGACAGTCCTCCACAAACTTCTCTGACATAGGTCCTTTCTGCAGACTGCAGTCCTTCAGTCACAGGCTGCTCCAGCGCAGGCTTTCCCATGGAGTCATGGCCATCTTTGGGGGTATCCACCTGCTCTGGCGTGCTCTTCTCCCCGGGCTGCAGGTGGGCATCTGCTCCCCTCTGTGGGCTGCAGGGGGACAGCCTGCCATCTCACCACAGGCTGTAGGGGCATCCTCTCCTCCAGCACACCTCCTCCCCCTCCTTCTTCATTGACCTCAGTATCTGCACAGAGGTTCCTCTCACATTCCAATCTCCTCCCCTGCTGCAGGTTTCTGTTCTTAAATATGTTATCCCAGAGGTGCTACCGATGTCACTGATGGGCTTGGCCTTGGCCAAAGGTGGGTCCGACTTGGCACCAGGGAAGCTTCTAGCAGCTTCGCACAGGAGCCACCCCTGAAGCCCCCTCTCCCACTACCAAAACCTTACCACACAAACCCAAAACAAGCTTTAAAAACTCCAACAAGATATGACATTTAAGACATTGATCTTCAAAAAAGTTCTCCTAAGTTGTTCTCCTAGAGAGTTGCTCTCCTAAAAAACACTCATATCTGCTTGACTCAGGAAATAGTTTGCTTGCATCAAAATTGCTTGTATTTCATAAAGCACAAATGAGAGTTGTTTCATGCTTAAAACTTGCCAAGATATCCCTCAACAACTCCATCTCATGGCAACTTTGGCTGAAAAGCCAGCAGCAGCACAGCTACACCCCAGGTACCTCTGGACCCCTCCCCAACCTGGACCCCAAGGATGCCTGATAAAAGAGGTTTTTCTAGATACAGTCCTGAAGTTCAAATGTTAATCAAAATTAGCCAGCCTCTGGGACTGGCATGCATTGTTCTCCTCCAGAGGGGGGATTTTTGAGTAAGCCACCAAAATATTTCCTAAGTAAGGCCACAAAAATCCCCACAGATGCAACCAGGGCAAAGATTTCCCTGGTGCGGGATGTTGATGTAAGTTTCCTTTGGAGACAGGGTCATCTCAATGTTGCCTGTGTCACAGTGTCTTCAGCTTCTACAGTTGACTCCACTCATGTCCTAATTAGGATGAAGTTTTCCTGCTGGTGTGACACACCCAGCTGTTACTCTCTGATGCTCTTGAGGACAGTAAGGGTGAAGCCGAGGTGGTGGTAAGCACTTTGGTGGCTCTTGGTGATCTGGAGGAGGAGGCCAGGACATGGCCCACAGCTCAAGCTACCTTGGGCTCTCACAGCAGGCTCTGCTACTGCACTGGAGTCTCTGGAGAAGAAACCCAAACCTTTTCCTCCATCTCAGACCATCTTCTACCACAGAAGGACCACTGCTGGGGCTGGTACAGTCCCTGGCTGGTCTCCAGAGCGTGGCTGATGTTGCAAGCTGAGTTGTGTGGTGGCTCCAGAGAGTCTTGCTGTCCCACATAGGGCAATGAGCATTTTGCATGACCACCCAACCATGACATCCCCACCTCTCCTGGTTTGAACGTTCCTCTGATGAGCACAAAGGGATCCCCATAACCCGTCCCTTCACCCCAGCAACCTCCGACCCATGTGTTAGAACTGCAACAGTTTGGATTTTCCTAATTCTTCTCAGAAAGCATGGTTATAATGGAAAAAGCTATGAAACAAGCCAAGGTCCCTCAAAATTTCAAGTGTGTGTTCTGCAACACCAGTCACAGCAAATCTTAACATACCCAAGAAGAGATGCGAGAGAGATCACACCCACTGGGTCGCCAGGAAACCCTGTTCACATACATGAGATCTGCACTGATTAAATCCTCCTTGATCCAATGCTCATTGAGCAATCACACAGATTTCTTCATAAAGTAAAAGCAGGCCACTAAGTTTCTACCAAGTAGCTCTGGTTTTGGTTAGTGCCATCAAAGCCCCCAGGTATGGCAGAAGACCAGCCCCCAACAGGGCTTTTCCATGGGGTCAACCACTTGCGGAAGAGAAAACCAGAAATGAAAGTCGCTGACACATCTGCTTCCCCTCAGCCCAGCTTTACATCACCCACCCCCAAGAAGAATCAGCCCTCCCCCCCAAAGTGGGCACCACATCCTGCCCATAACTCCTTTTGCTCTCACCCAGCCTTAAGATCAGATCCAGTGTCCCCAAGGTTACTTTGTCTATTTTTTAAACCTTCCCTTCAGAGCCACACAGGAGCCTATGGCCAGGCAGATCCCACATAAACCTTTAATTCTTCTTCTTTTTTTTTTTTTTTGACACAAAAGTGTTCCTGCACCTTCTCAGTAGGATAAAAAAGTGCAACTGAGTGCAGTGCCACCATGCCCCAGATCCACCCACAACCCAACACCCCATGAAATCAGCTCAGGTTATCATATGACTCTGAAGAAACATTTTAAGGACTGCACTGAAGTCCTCCAATTTTATTTAGATAAAAATCCTGTACAACTCATGAGCACTGAAGAGCTACAATTGTTTTATTATTGGTTATGCAGACTTTTATAGCTATGTGCTCAAAAAAAGAAAAAAGCCTAGCTCAAATACTGCTTTGAGTAAATGATATTTTAACGATAAGCTTTACTAAAGAAGGAATTCTGCAATGAACAATTGTTCTTCTTCATCATATCCGCAAGTGAGATGGAAAGAAAGGACAGAAGCTCAAGATTTTTTGACTCGCAAGGCAGAATTTTTCAGACCTGCATGGGGAAGAGGAGATTGACATCAGTCTCTCTGTTTACACCTTTAACTGTAATTATTTTAGGAAAAAAAAAAAGTGTTTTCCACAAGAGAACTCCAACTGCAGAGTCCCAGCTGCAAGCAGACAGAAGACCCATCTTCCAATTATATTTAGGTAAAAATCCTGCAGAAACTGCTTTTCCATCCCCTCCTCAGTAGGGGTTCAAAGTTCAACATGCAATCCTCTACCAAGATGATCCTTGCTCTCCACCCCAAGCACCAGCTGCACAGATACTCTCCCTTTATCCTGCTCTCAACTCCTCCGCTCCAGCTCCGTAAATCCTTGTCCCCAGAGTCCAGCAGTCACCAATGTCCCACCTCCAATCAAGCTTGGCATCCCTCACCATCAGTGACCTTCATGCTGACATCCCAAAGCTGCTGCACACCATGCTGCCACAGTGCACCCCAGATCCTGCCCTGGGGCCATCCCCACTGCCCAGAAGTGAGTGACAAACTGGAAGAGTGGCTGTATATAATTTTTCAGAGCTCTGTTACCTAGAAGCATCTGTACTGTACCAAACCACAGGCCCATTTATCTCAGCATCCCGTCTCAAGCAGCAGTTAGAAGCAAACACTTAAGCACTTAGGGCACCCCTTCTCAATATCCTTCCAATCCAACCATTTCTGGCTCCAGGGGATCCCTTGAGCCTCTCCCCAGCCTCCAATATCACACCTCAGCTTTCCTGCTCCAAATTAGGAGCACACCTTTTTCTGTTGTCCCCTACTAGAAAGATGGTCAACTGACCTTCATTTTCTCTTGTCCCTGGAAGCCTAACACCCCTCCTAGCGTTTGCTGCTCTACAGCAAGGAAGGGCCGGAGAGCTTTAGAGAGAAAGCAGCAGCAGACAGCAAGAAGTAAAGGACTCTGGTCCATCTACAACTTCTCAAGAAGAAATGCCCAAGGCAGTTTTTCCAATTTACAAAGTTCATTTGACCCACAATTCTCTCTCAGTCTAAAAGCCATCGATAACATCTTCTGGTCCAATGTGAGGGGCATTTCAATTAAGGTCTTGCTAAAGCTTGTCCTGGGTACAGTTAACAATTATCCAGCCTCTAGCAGAGCATGTAACTAAGTTGCAATGCTGCTTCAAATGCCTATGTCTGCTAGGCCATATATCTTTAGTTTTCTTCTCCCTGTCAATGGTTAAACTAGAATTTACCCAACTGCTAAATCCCGATCAATTATGCCCAGATAGTTTGAAGAACCTGGAGCCCTCAGACTGTGAGACATCGGTGAATAAAACCAAGACTGCCTCTGGTTTGGCAGCAAGGGACGGATTTGTGCCTCATAAATCCCCTATTACCAAGCTGACATGCTGCCTGCCACAGGGTTAACCAGCCTGCCCCCTCCAAGTCACAGGGATTTCCAGGTATGGCAACTTCCTCCTCACCAGACAGAAGATAGCACCATGGGGTCTGGAGAAGCACTAGGACATGTGACAACTCAGAATAATAACTGGCAGACACACCAAAGACATGCCAGGAAGTTTTGCTGCAAGGGGCTCCTTTCTTTTGAGCAAAGAAGACTCTTGTAGGCAACGTGCGGCTGAGAAATGGCCAAAATAGGGTCTAGAAAGTGTGGGAACAGCCTCGCTCCCTATCAGCAGAAACACTTCTTTAAAATTTGTTTTTGGGGGGTGGTTGCCTTTGCTCCTCAACTCTGCAAGCTACATGCTTCCTCACTACAGAAAGCAGTCCATGTTCCCCTTACCTGCACAGTATGGAGCATCAGCGTAACTCACCATAATTATCCCACACACAGCTTAGAAGTCTGCATCTGCAAGAAAGAAGGACAGAGCATTAGGCTTTGGGGCAAACAGCACCCCCTCTCTCCTGTCACCACAAGCCCATCCCTGCTGGAAACAGCCCCAGTGCAGCAACTGCACTGCCCTTGCTTGGCTGTGTGATTGCTGTAGCAGGCTGGGTCACCACAATCGTTCCCCACTCCTATATTCTTCATTATTTTCACCAAATATAAAGCCAAAATCACTGCATGACCCGTCTCTTTCCAGGCAAGGTCAGCTAGGAAGAGATCAGAGTGCTCCACTAAAAGTCATCAGACACACCATAACCAAATGCCTACAGCTAATATGGAAGGAAGTCTTCCGTGTCTGCTACTAACGAACCCTTACATGGGTACGTATACACAGCCTTTTCAGCAGCCCAGGTGAAACCAAGTTAATCTTCCATCTATAGCACAAGACCTTCAAAATCCACCCTATTAGAGCACCCCGTTTCCTAAGGAGGGGAACAGGGACACTGCGGATATAAATAATGAGCTCTAGTTTCTGCACATAAATGGCAGCAAAGCTTGAAGAGGAAGGCACACGATACCCCAACGGAAAGACTGCGGCTCTCTGAGGGCAGAATGGGCCACCCTGCAAGTGTAGACATCGCCTTTCTCGGGGGTGAACGACGCATACACCAGGCGCTGGAAATACCACTTGTCGTTGAAGGACATGTCCGCATACTGCACGTTGTTCATGGGCTCCCCGTTCTTGAGGAGGGAGATGTCAATCTTCGGAGGGTGGAAACCACTCACGAAGCAGTTGAGGATGTTTTCTTCTCCAGGGCTAGCATGTTTGCGGGAGTACACCTCCACTTTCGGTGCCTCTGGAAAGGAGGGTGAGGAGGCAGTGAGAAGCAGGGCTGCAGCGGACACCGCCTCAGCGGAACCAGCGCCCACCCACCCGGGGACGGTAACCGACACGGTCCCCTCACAGCGCCTGCTCCCCACTGCACCAGGGCCCCTACCGCCGGGCCCCTCGCAACACCAGCCCCCGCCAACCGGTACCGGGGCGCCCACCGCCACCTCCCCCCTCCCCGGTACCAGGGCCCTCACAGCCACTCCCGCCCCCCTCACCCGCAGCAGCGCCCTTCGCGCCGCTCCGGGCACTCACCATCCGCCTGCCCCAGGCCGACCAGCGCGATCAGCACCAGGACCCCCACCCTCAGCACCAGCTCCATGGCAGCCAAGCGCGGCGGTATACGGCACTCCGCTCCCCACAGACTAGCCCCGCCCCACCCCGTCCGCTGCCTTTTATAGCCCCGGTTGAGCGCAGCCAATCGCGGTGCGGAATCACTGAGGCGTCATCAGGCTCCAGGCTGAGGGGAAGCTAGAAGGTTACGCGAGCCTGCCGTTGCGCCTGAGCACTGCGGGCAGCGTTGCTTTCGCTTTTGCTTTCGCTTCTGGGCCTGAGGTACCACCCGGGGCTAGGCGGGCCCGGAGCCGCCCTGCTGGGCGCGGCCGCCGCTCTGCCCCGGCGCTAGGCCAGTCGGAGCCTCGCCAGCAGGCCGGCCGCGAGTGGGGCTGCTGCCGCGGCTCTGCCCCAAGCCACGGCCGGCCCCGTGCTGGGGCCTTTCCCACCCCGGGACCTTCCTTTCGGGGATGGAGGCATCAGAGGTGTGCGGTGGAACCGGGCCCCAGTTGAGCCCGGGTGGCCACTCCCCCGGGCCTTGAGCTGGACACCAGCGGTCAGGACCCCCAGCTGCGAGCAGGGCATGGCACAGCACCTACAAGGTGCTCGCCTGGCTCCTGCCCCTCACCAAACGGGGGGTAAAAACCGTCTCTTGAGGAAGGTTTTGCAGCAAGGGTCAGTATTACACCAACAGCAACAGCCTGCACTGGCACAACCTGGCTGCCTTCCTTTCTGAAGCTCAGTTTGCTGTTTCAAAGCTTGGGCAGGAGCATCTTGGTCCAGTGACTGTAGAATGATGGATTGACTCCGTCGTTCAAGCACAGCACAGACTCCCTGATGTTAAACACAGGAATCCAAGGTCAAAGAACCAGGTTTTCTGGTGCCTCCTCCAGAAAAACTGTGAGCACCACAGCACAGCTAGGCTAGGTATGCCTCCCTGTGGTACTGCTTAGAGGAGAGAAGTACAGCAGCTTTGAATACCAGCATTAAGAAAACCAAGGTTAAAAAAAAAAGAAAAGAAATCAGTATTAAAGACCATGTAGGTATTTTATACCCTAGGAGCTTGTCTGCTTGTGGTCCTACAGGTCACGTACTGGTTATCTTTATAAAGTCACCGCTCCAGACTGGAAAGCAGATACATGTATATTATCTTCCATCCAGCTTCATAAGGATTAAAAAGTAAAAAAGAAAAGAAAGTGAAGTTACTGCTAGTGGGGAAGCAATAGCAGCATCACAGAGCTCCTCTAACACTGGACTCCTTTAAGACTTGCCTTCTTAATGCATCCCATTTAAAAAGCTAACTTAAATCAATAAAGCACATACAGAGAACATCCCCTACCCAAAGGCAGTAGGTAAATCAGCAGAGACTGAGCAACGAAAAAAACTGAAAATACTCATTAATCCCCACTGGATCAGCTCTGAGATGAGCTCTTGCTCTGTTTGCTGGCTGTGGGTGAGTGCTGCCAGCAGCCACACAGCTGCCGTTGAGTGTTTTTGCTGTGAGATAAGGGGACACAGCTGCTGCTGAAGCCTTATCAAGGATCTCATGGCTCTCACAGAAATAAGTCCTAACTGCTACATCAGCAGCCGAGCTGGCATCAGGAGTCACTGCCTTGGAGCCTGACCCACAGGCTTGTCTGGGTCTCCCTGAAGGGATTGATGTCCTTGGCTCAGGGAGGATTAATTACACAAATAGCTGATTGTAGGACACGGATCCTTTCTCTGCACTGGCACCCAGGCTCTCCCTGTTGGGACAGGATTGTGCCTGGCAGGCTTTCCCTGTAAACACAACCTGAACCACAAGTTTCTTCCACATGATGTTTCTAAAAGGCCAAATCTTCCTCTTTCAGAGCACTTCTGCTTTTATTAGCAGAGAAAAACATTTAAAGAGTGGGAGAGGTCTGACACAACCGAGGTGCTCCTGGCATTCGGGGGGGACGAGGGCAGCCTGCTGTGCTTGGTAGGATGCAGAGATTTACAACACCTTCACCTTAGCTTTGCTCCCCTGTGCTTTCGAATCCACTGCTGTAAATCTCTGAGATGCTTCCAGCCGGACTGACCACGTCCTGCTGGTTTTCCATGACTGCTCCCAGGCGTATCAGTTCAGAAAAGGCCCACGCTACCAGGGAGCGATGAGAGCAGTAGAAAACCACGGGCAGGGGTTCTCTGTGCCCCGAAAGACACAGGTGTTTACAGTTTTACACCCCTTTTCGCGGGTGGGGTCATTAAACCCCACCCCACCCCCGCCATCCCCACCCCTGCTCCACGCACCGCCAGCGGTTTCGGCCGCGTGGGCGGGGCCTAGCCCAAGGGGCGTGGCGACGCTACTGCGCAGGGGCGGGGCGCAGTGGGCGCCGCCATGCTGTACGGAAGGCGCATGCGCGGCGGCGCGCCGCCGCCGGAGCGGCGGCGGCGGTCCGTAAAAGGCGGCGGCGGGGGCAGCCCGGCCCCGTAAAGGGA
>JANZLQ010000002.1:686995-704492 GCA_026212715.1 Elanus axillaris | reverse complement strand
CGGCGGCGGCGGTTTCCGGCGCGGCTGTCGCAGGCGGAAGCGGCGGCGGTGGCAGCGCGGACATGGCGTCGGGAGGCGCCTGCGGCTCCGGCTCCCGCTCCCCCTCTCCCGCCGAGCGCCGCCCCCCGCCCTTCCCCGAGCCCCACGGCGGCGACAGCGACGCGCCGGGGGCGGCCGACAGTGATACGGAGGGCGAGGACATCTTCACCGGCACCGTAAGTGCAGGCAGGGAGCGGGGGGAGCGCCCCGGGGGTAGGCCCAGCCCGGCCCGGGGCGGCTGTGAGGGAGGAGCTGCCGGGCCGGGCCCGGCGGTGCCTGCGGGTGGGCCCTTCTCTGAGGGGTGGCCCGGTGCCTGCAGGCAGCGGCGTGGCATCCTCCGGGTTTGGTTAAAAAAAGGGGGAAAGCCCCCAAAACAAAAGGGGGGGATGATGCCTCTGGGCTCTGCAGAGACCCCGGCATCTCCTCCCCGAGAGCACCTCAGACGTCTTGAGTGGCTATGGAGGGGGATGCAGTGGGTGCCCAGGGGTCAGGGAGCAGGCCCTGGGTTGCAGGTGGCTCCCTTGGCTACAGGACTGTGAAACACCTCCTGCTAGGCTGGTCTCTCTTTCCCCAGGGTTGTAACCTGTCAATTCTTGCAGAACCCAAGCATCTTGAAGGAGCCTGCCTGTGTAAAGATGTCCCGGCGTGGCTCGGGCATGGTGCTGGGGGTGACTGCCTGCTTCTTGATGTTCCACCCAGATCAGGGTCAGAGTAACTCGTGAGCAGGCTGCCTTGCTGGTTTGAAACCTGGTGGCAGCCACAGTTCAGCATCTTTGCCGCGCAGCCCGTGAGACTTCATGGGGAAAAGCCTCGTCTTCCTTCCTCCAGCATCAGCTCTTGTCCCTTCGACATCCAGAGGTGCTGGTGTGTCTGGTGCAGTGCTTGCTGCCTTCAGTTTGGTACTGGGGGATGAACCCCTCTGTGCAGCGGGGTTGAGGTGACAGGAGGCACCTAAAGTCTCCTGCTCAGAATGGGGAGGCTTGCCAACGCCTTGGTGACCTACTTCCCTTGCCTTGTACTGGCACAAGTGGCTGCAGGAGGGTCTAGGAAGGTTTGGTGGTACTTGTTCAGCAAACCAGGTCACTGTGGTGCTGCACAAATTCCTCGCAGAAGGTGAAGGTGTGAATGGTGAAGGGTTTTAGTGCCTTTTCTTGTTTCTAATGGTCTCCCATGCATGAATCCCTGGTTGCTGAAGGCTGTTGGCGTTAACTCCTGCCAGCTTTGGCCAGCAGTGCTGGCATTTGCTCCAGACAGTGACCAGCAGACGGGAGGGGAGTTAAAATGCTGATGTTTCCCAAGCTGAATCCCTCCCCAGCCAGCCACTGGCCTCAAGTTTGTAGGCTTGGCATCTGCACTGGGTGAGGATCTCTGCTAGAGGGGCTGCAGAAGCTGGTTGCTTGAATGCTGCAGGTACTAGGGTTGATTTCCTAAGCTCTGCGAGCTGAGGCTGGTCACGTTCTCCCCTGCGAGCGCTGACACGTGGCCTCTGCCTGCTTCACCCAGGCCTTTTCCAGCCTGCCTCCTCCTGCTGGCAGGGCAGAAGGAGTTGATGTTGCTGGCAGGAAACTCTCCAGAAACCTTCACCTATCTGCAGTTTACCAGCCCTGATGTTTTCCTTGGGCTAGGCTCAGGGAGGACTTGAGCAGGAGACCATGGCTGTGAACATGCAAACCTGCCTGCTGCTGGGAATGGAGCTGGCCCAGCCAAGCTTCTCCTGCCACTGGCATAAAGCTGGAGGTATCTCTGCCCTAATTTTGGTGGAGCTCCTGGCCTGGTGCTGCCCTGATGTCCTTGAGCCATGCTTGTTCAGCAGCAGGCTGTCTTCTGCTGGTGGCTTAGCAGTAGGGATCAAGGCAAATTTGTGGAGATGTGAGTATATTCTGCCCTGCATGAGCTTGTGAGGATGAAACTCTCGCATCGGTCTGGGCAAAACAGCTGTGGGGTTGTATGTTTTGAAAATAACGTGGGGAAAGTCCAACCTTGGCCTTGCAAGAGGAAGATGCTGGCACCAGGGCATGATGATGGTCTTGAACTTCTTGGGACCTTTCATAGTTGAAGAACTGGAAGATATAGTAGGTGGCTTGTTGCCTTGTGGTAGAGGCAGCCTCCCAAAACAGATGAGTGCCAACTGCTGTGGGCTTTCATGCAAATAAAGCCTCCCTTTAAGCTAAAGCAGCTTATCAGGTGCTTAGTGGTGTTGTTGTTGAAGCAACTGTCATAACTAATACTTGGCTCTTCTGTGCAACCTGGTGGCTTTGCTTGTCTGTCTGCCCTTGAGCATTAGGAAAACACTTTCTGTGAAGCAGGGGAGTCGGGCTGGTGAGGCAGATCCACCCAGCTGCTGGCACACAGGTGGCTGGACAGCACTTAGCCATCATACAGTAGCCAGCAAAGAAGTGTTTGGGTCAGACACAAATATAACTGGAGCTGGACTTCCAGTTGATGAAGGTTGGATCCCTGCGTGACTACAGTCCTCTCTAGGGATGCCCTCAAGGGACAGCTCTTCTGGCACGAGGTCTGCTTCCCTGTGGTAAGCATCAGGCTTTCACTGGG
Source organism: Elanus axillaris (assembly GCA_026212715.1). Lineage (NCBI taxonomy): Eukaryota > Metazoa > Chordata > Aves > Accipitriformes > Accipitridae > Elanus > Elanus axillaris. The sequence goes on along the minus strand of JANZLQ010000002.1, from coordinate 701,900 downwards.
GGACCTAGGGACCTTCTGCCTGCATATGAGATGGTTGGGGTGTGCTAAATCAGGCCTCTGAGGTGGTGGGTATTGTGTTATGGGCTGATCTAAAAGAGGCCATTGCTTTTCTGTAGTAGCAGATGGAGAATTAGGAGCAGGGCATGGTACTTTCATAGTCTTAGAAACTAAAGGCACACTGAGAACTGGTCATGGTAGAAAAGCAGATAGCCCTTTTCTGTGGTTGAGAGCTGGGAGACTCATTAGGGAAATTTCAGAGCCCACCTTAGCTTGTTCATGTAGAGTGGGGTTTCTTTACCAGCTTGAAGAGCTCCCGCAGAAGCAGATCTGAATGAGACCTGTTACAAATGTCCCTAATGTAGGTCACTGGTGGTAGTAACCCTCTTGTTGGCTTGGTGCTGGATGGAAGAGGTTCCTGTGGTGGTAGCACTCTTCTTGGCTTGGGTGCCAGTCTGAAAGACCCTGGGGTGGGTCTGGGTGTGATGTTTGGTGTGGGTCTCTCTACTCCCTGCTCTCTGTCACTTGCAAATGTAGCTGCTGCCTACAACTGTTGTGATCCAGGCTGGGAGCAGTCCCAGCTTTCTCCTCCAGGAAAACACCCTAAGATATGGGAGGACTCGCCATCAAACAGTACTGCTGTTTTACATACCCAAAGATTTGCAGCTCCTCTGAGGTGGGCTCATTAGCACCACTTTATTCCTTCAGGAGCAGTGGGAACTGATGATGTTTCCTTGCTGAAGAAAGTGCCAAGGAGCCTGTCAGTTTGGAGTCACTGCTAATAGTGCTCCATTTACTGGCCATCAAAGACCTGTTCTGTTCTCTGCGAAGACGTTAAAGAATAGCACTTGCTGTCCGATACTTGCTTGGAATAACTTGTACTTGCTTGTCTGCCTGCAAAATGAGGGATGATTTGTGATGCTAGTGTACGTAACACTTGTCTGCAGCAGGAATGCAGAAATAGCTCTGCCTTCTGGTGTGGTGGACTGGTTGGCGTATAGGCTCTTGGGTGTGCTTTCACCATATCCCCAAGCCTGCTCCCAGTAGCTGGGATGGTCCTGTGTGTGTGTGTCCCTTGTGAAGCTATGTGCCCAAGGGGCTGTTTGCTGTGGCAGGATCAGCTGTGTTGTAAGTCCTGGCCCTGGGGCTCGGGCCTGGCTTGTACTGACCAAGCTATACATGGGGAGCACAAGGTTTGGGTCACAAAGCGTGGTGTGCAAGACTTTGCCAGCATCACTTTGCAAAACATGGAAAGCCATGCCCAGCTTTAGTTCAGCTGTGACAGCCTTGTCTCTGCTGCAAAGGGTGTTGTAGGAGGGGACAGTGCAGCTCCATGAAGCTGGCTCCCAGCAGTGCTGGGGTGGTGGAGTCCATGAGCTCCTCTGGCACCACTTGGAAGTGAGCTGCTGCATTAAAGCACAGCCCGGTTGCCTTCATGTGGGCCCTAAGCAGCCCTCTGTGGAAGGGCAGCTTGGCTTGTGGTGGCAGTTGAACTGCTAGCACAAGTTAAGCTGCTGACAAGGTTCCTGTGGTCCCTGGCATCTTGCCTTCAGGCAAGCAAATTACCGTGGGTCTCTGCTGCCAGCAGTGACAGCTTGGCTTTCCCAAGGGATCTTCCATTGGCAGTGTGCTTGACTCACTATGGTTATTAAGTGCAGGAGGCTCCCTAGTGCTGCCCACCTGCCTTGATGTGGTGTTAGTGCGATCACTCCCTGGAAATGGGATGGCTGGGTGTGTTACGGGGGTTGTGAGCAGGAGGGCTCATGTGTACTTGACTGCCTAGCACTCCTGACGCATCTAGCAGAAGGACTGGGGCTGTGACACTTGGCCTGTGGGCTGGCACGTCTCAGTGACCTGCTAGTTGCTCTTGTTCTACTAAAAATCAGGGTTAAAACTGGCTATGAAGTTTCACATTATACTTGGTGACCTTAATGGCTCAGATGCCTTGGTACAGCCTTGCTGGCAGAGACTGTAATGCTCAAGGATGGGTGGAAAGGAAGCAGTCTGTGATGTCCTCTGTCCTCTCTGCTCACACAGTAGTGACCCTGTGTGGCAGCAGCTAGGAAGGTGAGCTGTTTGGTCCTCCAGCCTTCATTCCTCAGTGTAAATGACCTCTTGCTTATGTGCTTTTAATTGTCTTGCAGAGCAAGCCCATGGCACTGAAAAGGGAATCTCTTCTCCCTGTAAGCAGCACCTCCAAAGAGAACGGAGTTCGTGTAGAGCAAGATGATCAGGACTTATTTGCAGGTGAGTCTGTATCTACTGGGTGTTTGGGGCTTTCTGAACTCTAAGTCTGAAGTGATCTGCTTTTAAGCATGACGTGCAGGTCGTGGATATTTCTGGACTATCACAGGTCCTTATCTCAAACTCATGTTCCAGTCTGTTCTGGAAGCACTAAACTCTAGTGGTATTTTTGGGAAGGTCGGAGTAGCCTCCTCCAGGTCTCTAGCATAATCATGTGGCAGGATTAACTGTTTGGAAGCTGAAGTGGATTAAAATGGGGTTTGCTTTAGTTTTGTTGCCTTAAACTGTAAGGTGGTGAGTTAAGACTTTTGTTCTTTACCTTCTCCTCCCTCCATGCAGGTGGAAGAAGCATCTCTAGTAGAGATGTGGCTGTTCCCAAGGAACAGGAAATGTAACATCCCTCAGCAGGGGAAAACAAGGAGGGTCAGACCTTCCCCAGCCCTGGCATGGTTGGAGACCTCTGTCAGAGGCATCTGAGAGTCAATTCTGAAGACACCTGCTAACAGATGGAAGTTTTTGCTTCCTCTGGGTGGAGAACTGTACTGGGAAGGAGCCTATGTTCCAGGCTGGCCTACTTGCTGTGTAAAAAATCTAGCTTGGCTTTAGCTGTTCTAGTGTGCAGCTCCTCTAGCACACAGCAAGGAGGTGATGCGTGGCTCCTTCTAGAATAAGAAGTTCATTGGATTAACTTAATGTTCTCCAGCAGGATTGATCAAATGCTCTTACTGCAGTGAAGATACATTAAGTCATGCTCTTCCCAATGCTTACAGATGTCCTCCCTGTGGCTTTTTTTTTGCTAATTAAGACTATAGTTGCTCCCTAGATCCCATGAACCTCTCTGAGAATATTGAAATTACCTTTCCAGAAACTCGAAGTAGAGAGGCTGACCCTTGCAAACTTCTCTTGACAGATGCCACTGTAGAGTTATCTCTAGACAGCACGCAAAACAACCAGAAGAAGGAACTGGCCAAAGCATCCAATCCTGCCCCCTCATTAGAAGTAGCTGCAAACTCTTCTTCTAGAAACCCTCCAAAGAGCTATGAGGAGGTGAGAATTGCTCTGAGCTTTCCCATTTGCCCTGCTGGTTTCAGACCATGATTGGCAGGAATCTGTCTGTTTACTTAGTTGTAAACATGCATCTTAAATGATGCAATTAATGTAATTGCCATACTGGATGCCCTGGCTTGTATCTCAGGCCATCAGTCTGGGACTGATATGGCTGAAGTGGGGTTCAGGTCAGCCTGATGGCATTCTTGCTTGTGTGGTGGTGCAGACTGCTTCCAAAGCTGAAATAGCAAGTGGCTGATCTGGTCCTGAGAGTCTGAGCTCTGACTCAGAGCTCTAGCATGCTGTACTGCTGCAGATGGAGGAAGTAGTGTAGCTGCTCTTGTCCATGTTTTTAAAAGAGTCTCCTGACATGAGAGCACAGGGTCCTTAAGTGGACCTTGTAGTCTTGTTGCCAAGCCCAGCTGATCAGGTGGTACTTGGCCTAAATCTGGGTTTTCTCCTATAGAGGGACTGAAACTGTTTTGGAGACAAAGTGGTTCTTTTCTGCCCCAGGCAACCCTGGGGTCATGAGGATGGACTCTGCAGTGCCATCAGAAGTAGTGTCTCAGGTTGGCTTCAGACTGGCTTAAGTGAAGGAGCAATGCAGAATTAGGCCAGGATGCTGAGCTGATCAGCGAACTGATAAGCTGTCACCTTCAGGTTCATAGATCAAAGGCTATATGAGGCCAGTCTTGGCTGTGCTTCCCCCAGTCCTTTAACACCATTCCACTAATGAGGCACTGCAATGCTTGCTAAGCAAGCCTGAAGCCTGTGTGGTCTGTCTGAGGCAGTACTGTGGTGTAGCTGCCCATTGGCCTTTAGCGAAGCAGGGTGTGATGGAAAGACCTGTTCAGACTGGGTTTGCCCGTTGCTATCCTGGCTCTCCATCCCTGTGTGCCTACACAGTACAACTTACCTTCTCCATAGGTTCAGTATTTTACACTGTTCTGGATGAAAACTGAAATAATGATGTAAAAGAGCCCAAAGGGAAATGTCTTGTGCATAGCTGAGTCTGGACTCTGCAGAGTTTCACCTTGGGGTTGAGCAGTTTGTACATCAGTCTGTGCAGATAGTGTAGTAAAGACAAATGCAGTTTGGGATCCTTGGAACATGTAGCCTGGACACAAGTGAGAAGCTCAAGGGCTTTATACAATGGCCTTGGCCTGAAGTGCCAAAGATGCCTTGGCAGTGTGACAAGCTTGTCGTAATGTGTGGGACTTCATGGTTTGGAGTGGTTTGAAGCCTGGCTTTCTAGTTTTAACTTGCTGTCCTTGTGTGCTTACTCCAAACAGCTGGAAGAAGAGGAACAGGAGGACAAATTTGAGCTGACTGTAGGAGTGAGTGACCCAGAGAAAGTTGGTGAGTTAATGTCCTGTCCTGCTGCACAGTGAAGCACAGTTAGACAAGCTAGGCTTGGCAATAGGACCGAATGCAGCTATCCCCTCTATGTGTCACAGCTCCAGCTTTCGAGCTGTCTCTGCAAGCACAAACTTGATCCCAGAGTAACTTCTCCAAGACTTCTTCCAACATCTAGAAGAAATGGAGCTACACAAAGCAAAATGCCTAGGTCACAAATGAGAAAGGCAGAAGCAGGTTCTGAAAAGCCAGGGACCTCAAAGGCAGGGAGCCAGGAGTGGGTTTCTTGGAAGCGTGAAACGTGATGCTTGCAATAGCAGAGCTTGGTGTCTGGAACTGAGGTGACCAACTCGACCTGACTTCCAGGCAGCACTGTCCTGTGTGCAGCCGGCAAGGGGGGGCAAAACTGCCTTAACCTAAACTAAGTGTATTATTCTATGCTCTAGCACCTTCCCTAGCAGCTGTGCTTGCCAGGGAAGCAGCTCTGGCTTCAAACTGAGAAGCAAGAGGGTTTCTTTCTGTTGAAATTGGGGGTCAGAGGAACTTGGCCAGCTACGTGGCAGTCCCTGGGGTGCAGAGAACCCAAAGGAACGTCTGATTCCAGCCAGCAGAGCAGTGTCACGAGTGGCAGCTTGTTCTCACTCCACAGCTTGTAATCTCTGGTGGTGGGAGGTGCACCGACTTGTAAATCAGAGGTATATAGGGGTAGCATCAGACCTCTGAGGATGCCCTTCAGTTGAACTACCAGGTAGACAAGGGGATTTCTGTGTTAGCTGTAGAGAACTGCCTGTGATGTTTCAGAATCCAACCACATGCAGCCAGGGGCTGTCTGACTTGGATCCTCTGAATAGACTGCTTCATGTGCTGTACAGCCACCGAATTGTTGCGTGCTGAGCAGATGTGTGGAGTCAGCCCAAATGCTGTTGGTGTAACAAGCGCCTGATTGTCAGCGGTGGCTGCCTTAGGAAGTAAAAGGAGGGCTAAGCAGTCAGGTTGGGGAAATGCCTAGTGGGCAGGAGTCCAAGGTCCCACAGTGAGATGCTGCTTGTGGTTCTGTGTGAAGATCTGGGGCTCCATCAGGTCAAAGATCGGAACTACTGAAGCAGGCAAAGGCCAGGAGATTGCAGGAGCCTTGTGCTTTGCATTCAGGAGGTAGTGGAAAGTGCTGATCTTGTGATTCTAATGCCTTGTTTCTGTTTTCTGTAGGGGATGGCATGAATGCGTATGTAGCCTACAAAGTGTCAACACAGGTATGTCTAACTCATCACTCCTGAGATGGGGTGCCATTATCTTGCCATGCTTGAAGGCAGCTGGACTGTCTGTTCTTAGTCAAGCCAGCAGTGACCTAAATAGGCAGGAGGTCTGAATGCCTTGTTACATGGATTCAGGTGTTATAATCCACCCCTGAAGATCAAAGGATGAGCCTAGCTGAAAAATAGCTTTTTGAATCTACTTGAAAGGAGGCTGTCTTTTTTTCAGCCAGTTACTTCTGCAGTCCTGACTGATACTGATGCTCAGCATTGGACTGGGCTGCAGGAATGACATCTGTTAGGGAGAGCCCCAGACACTGAGGCTGTTGCTGAAGGTTCTGTGGCAATGGTAGCATCAGATTAAGCTGACCTGAACCCAGCTCTTGCTGCAGATCTGCTGCTGTAACTAGTTTCATGTCAGGACCTGCTCTCCTGGTCTAGTTGCAAGAAATCAAGCCTTCTGCAGCTGCTGCCCTGCTTAAAGCTTTGGGGTGCTGCTCTGAGCTCTGCAAAAAGTTGTTCCTAGCTGCCTGTACAGCAGCTGCTGGACTACAGGCATCCTGTGGTCTGAAGCTGGTGGTGTGTGAAGGGGACTAGAGGACTTGTTAGCCTCCACTCATGCTCTGCAAACACAGTCAAAAACCACTGGTGGTCCCTGTAGTCTTAAGGTGATAAAGTGTGACCTGAGAGTGGTCCCTGTTCCTGTGTGGAGCAGGGGTGATGGGATTAGGTAATGGGCAGGGCTTACCAAGCAGCCTGCAGCCACAGTAACAGCTGTTCTATCATTTAGTGGCATTAATACTGCTGCTCAGTCCAAGGACAACTGTTAGGAGTTAAGTTGCTGAAAACCTAGGCCAAAGCTTGCTCTGTTCATTCCTCATATCTTGCAGAGCTCAAGCTGTCCTACTTCTTGCCCAGAAGTGACAGCGGCTAGAGCTAGCAAGGCTGTGCGTGCAGGGGCAAGCTTCCCTGGGTGAGTCTGATCTGAGTCCTGTCTCTTCCTCCAGACGAGCATGCCAATGTTCAGGAGCAAGCAGTTCTCAGTGAAAAGGAGGTTCAGTGACTTTCTGGGTCTCTATGAGAAGTTGTCGGAGAAGCATGCCCAAAATGGGTTCATCGTTCCTCCACCGCCTGAGAAGAGCCTCATAGGTGAGTGGTGGATGTGCAGAGCACTAGAGCGGGTCCTTCTGATGGTGAACTTTGTGCCTGAAGGACAGACATGCCTGCAAGTCTCAAAGCTGAGAGGGAAGCTGCAAAGTAGCTGTGGGAAGCAGGTGTGGAAAATAATCTGGGTTCTGTGGCACAGACAAAAGTCTGGTTCCATACTTGGAGCTCTGGGCTTAAAGCCTCGTTTGAGTTTGCAGATGCCTCCACATCTGCTTGATGTAGAGTAAAACCTCATCCTCTGTGCTGTCACTGAATTGCTGGTCACTTGAGTCCAGACCTGTAACCCTTCTGGTCTTGCCTGGCATTGCTTTTCCTCTTTACTGGATGTCAACTTCTGCTAGGTGTTAAATATAAGCAGATTTTAAATTTCCAAGTAGCTGTTGCTGATCAAGGTCTAATTCCTGTTGTAAAAAACCTCTCCTCCACTGTCACACTGGTAGTCTGTGCTTTGTAACAAACCACACTATCTTATGTGTTGAGTTTGAAGCAGCTCATTAATTGTATCTTCTGTCTGTGCTAGGAATGACCAAAGTGAAAGTTGGGAAAGAAGACTCCTCCTCTGCAGAGTTCCTAGAAAAAAGACGGGCTGCTCTAGAGAGGTACAGACCCCAACAGCTATCCCCTCGTGCCTGAACCAAGCAAGGGACCTCTGAAAGGTCAGACTGGCTGCACTCTCCTCCCTACATGAGAAAAGCCATCTGCTTCTAGGTTTGCAGCAAACCTGGAGGCTGCTGAAGAGTTGCAACTGCAGAGAGTTGCTTTGACTCTGTAAAACAATCTCCTGCTTCAAAAGCCTCTGCTGGTGTTTGGTCTAAATCTGGCCAAACTCCACTGACAAGGCAGGGAGAAAACTGAGCTGTCTCAGGAGCCCAAAAATATGGATGTTAAGTAATTGTACAAACAGTGCAGATCAGGTGAGAAACAATCAATCTCTAACTTGCACCCTAACTACTGGCTGCAATTGGCCTTTGCTCTGTCACCTATGTTGACTGTTGTAGTTAGCACTGGAATGCTGATCCCTTCCAGCTTCAGCCTCTGAAAGATCTATTAATGTGTCATTGTTAAAGATATAAGGCTGGATCTTTGATCACTTGATGTATCAAGTAACTTTCTTGCTATAGCAAGTATTAATCAAAGGTCTGGCAGGTCTGGTCTTGCAGGCTAGTCTCACTAAAGCCCACAGAGAGGTAGGACTGTTGGTGGGTGAATGAGAACAGCTTATTGGGCCTGACTTCCAGCTGCTGAACCGCCATTTCAGAGTAAATGACAAGTGTGTTGCAGCTCATTGTGATGGCTTGGAGCCAGGTTTGCTATGACCGAAGTAACTTTTGGTGTGTTCCTCTCCACAGGTACCTACGGAGAGTGGTCAGCCATCCAACAATGCTGCAGGACCCAGATGTCAGGGAGTTCTTGGAAAAGGAGGAGGTCAGTAGTGTGCAATAACGTAGCTACAAGTACCTTGGAATTGCAGAAGGAAATGGTACACAAGCAGTTAATGAGGCATGGTGCTCAAAGCTCAATGAGAAGCAGCAGAACCCTGTAAGAGCTCTTAACCAGTGATGATGAGAACAGATGTGCTGGATTGACTCTGGCTGGATGCCAGGTACCCACCAATGATGCTCTATCACTCCCCTCAGCTGGACAGGGCAGAGAAAATATAATGAAAGGCTTGTGGGTTGAGATAAGGACAGGGAGAGATCACTCACCAATTACCATCATGGGCAAAATAGACTTGACTTGGGGAAAATAAATTTATTGCCAGTCAAATCAGAGTATGGTAATGAGAAAACAAAAACAAATCTTAAAACACCTTGTACCCACCCCTCCCTCATTCCCAGGCTTAACTTTACTCCTGATTTTCTCTACCTCCTCCCCGCCTCCCCAACCCCAGCAGTGCAGGGGGATGGGGAATTGGGAATGTGGTGAGTTTGTCACACCTTGTTTGTGCTGCTCCTTCCTCCTCAGGGTGAGGACTCCTCACACTCTTCCCCTGCTCCAGCCATGGGGTCCTTCCCATAGGAGACAATCCTCCACAAACTTCTTCACTGACCTTGGTGTCTGCAGAGTTGTTTCACATTCTCACACTTCTTGCTAGCTGCTGTTGCTATCGTGCAGCAGCTTTTTCCTCTCCTGAACTATGTTATCCCAGAGGCACAGTGCAAATGGCTACTGGCTTTTGGAGATATCTCTGAAGCATTCTATGTGCCTGTGTGACCTGTGGCAGCTTGGGCAGCCCTCAGTTCAGGGATTCAAGTAGCATGGCTGGTTCTTGCAGTTCTGTGTTACCTTAGCCAAGCAGAACAGGTGGACCCCACGTACAGTGTAAAGTTTAGGAACTCCTCATTTGTTTGAAAACCCCTCCAGTCCCATTATTGGAGATACTGTACAGGCTATGGCACTGCTCAGGTGGTGTCTGGCTTATCCTTTGCAGCAGCTGTGGTCCATGTGTTGCTGTGTGCAGAGAAACCCTGCCTGTCAAGGGACCCACAAGGGAGAATGATGCCACTGTGGTGGCTGCTCGCTAAGCTGCTTTTATCTCCTGGTAAAGTAAACTTTTCTATTTCTGTATAGCTACCAAGAGCAGTAGGCACCCAGACCCTGAGTGGAGCAGGAATACTGAAGATGTTCAACAAAGCTACGGATGCTGTCAGTAAAATGACCATCAAGATGAATGAATCGGACATAGTAAGTATTAGGACACCTCTGGGCTGTCCTTGCTCTGGAGCTGCATGCTCTCCCCAGCTCAAGCTTTGGGTGCGAGATGCAAGAAAAGCTCCGCAGCAGTGCTGTCTGTGGTAATCAGCTCTGGGTTTACCCATTTCAGTGGTTTGAGGAGAAGCTGCAGGAGGTGGAGTGCGAGGACCAACGGCTACGGAAGTTGCATGCTGTCGTTGAAACACTAGTGAATCACAGGAAAGGTAACAAACTTGGTACCACTTGCTCTGTAGGTTCGCCTGTAACAGTTCAGCCTTGTGCGGTGCCTGACTGGAGGTTCCCAGCACATGGGTGTCCTAGGAGACACTTCTGAGAAGATATGACAGTGCTTCCTTTCTGTAATGGACTCTCAGTCTCTTCATCATGAGAGACAGAAGGAAAATGGTAATCCCACCTCTTCTGTCCAGCCCAACAAGCTTAGGATGATAGTGGTGAAGTGAACCAGTGTTCTGCTGGGTGAAGGCTGCCATGGCAAACCTGAGCAGAGCTGATCTTCTTACTAATTCTGAGCTGTCCTCTGGCAGGGAGCAGGGATGTTTTTCTTCCTCTGCATATTTTGGCTGATTTCTGCAAAGCTGTGCTGTCCTCCCACCCTGCTGCTTCCCTTCTCCCTGGCCATGGTTGGCTAGCCCTCCTCCTGCCATGCTGAAGAAGCTGACAGCTCTGACTGAGACAGGGCTGGCTCTTCCAGCTGATGTCTCCCGGGGCTACAGAAAAGCAGCTCCTTGGGCTGACCTCTAGGCTGGGGCTTTACTTGCAGAGCATCTGCTGTAGTGAGGCCCATCAGTTGACTCTCTTATTCTGTTCACTAGAGCTAGCGTTGAATACTGCCCAGTTTGCAAAGAGTCTGGCCATGCTGGGGAGCTCAGAGGACAACACGGCCCTGTCCCGGGCGCTGTCCCAGCTGGCCGAGGTTGAAGAGAAAATTGAACAGCTGCACCAGGAACAGGCTAACAATGACTTCTTCCTCCTGGCTGAGCTCCTGGGAGACTACATCCGCCTTCTCTCAGTTGTAAGGGTAAGCACTCCTTTGGGGCAAGCTGTAGGCTATGTTGCTGGTCCTAGTACTGATCTTAGGCATGCCAGGAGGCACTTGGTCTTCTAAATTCAAGCACAGGGCATGGCACGCCTCTGACCTCTTCAGGCAGAGGGCAAGCTTGCTGCTTGTCCAGTTGTGCACGTGTTGGAGTGGTTAGATTGGAGAAGTGGGGTGGGTGAGGCCTGGCTGTGCTGCTGTTCTCCAGGGAGGATGTGGGACAAGTTCATGGCTTGTAGGTGGCCTGAACCCTTCCAGAGGTGAAGGCTGTGGCTACTGCAGAGGCTGTGAGCTGATAATCTGTGATCTGGGTGTTGCAAATAGATCTGCCAAGTGCCTACTGGGGAAGAGCTTGAGTCTTCAAGTCCATGCAGCCCGCCTGGTGCACTGGCCTTGCTGGAGGCTGAAAGAAGCCAGTCCCAAGTGAGCTGCAAGTCTGGCAGGCTGACTTGTTCCTGCCTCAAACATGTCCTGCCTCTGAGCAGTTGTTTCTGGAGGCTACAGAGGCCAGAACGCAGCCTAGTGAGGAGTCAAAGCCTCCTTGGTTTACCAGTCTCTACTGGGCTGTGTGGTGGGTGTTCCAGAGCAGGACCAAGCCCTCTGATAAGACTTATTACCTCCAGCACTATCTGGGGTGTTCTGGTAAGGAGCCCTAGTGTTGCCTCAGATTTTACCTCTCTCTAGACTGCTCTGTCCTTCTGATCAGGCTATCAGACACTGCTTTCTGCTTTTCTAGCTCTTCCCCACAATCTGGCTGGTTGTGTTCAGAAGCCTCATGAGGTCTTCCTTACTTGGGTTGCTGGTTTGCAGGCCTGCTAAAACCATCTGGCCTCCTGGCATATGCCTGTGAGCTGCTGCTGCAGATCCAGTGTGGGACAGGGCAAAGGCAGCTCCTTGTGCTGGCCATTCTTGATGGCAGGACTGTAGCAGGCAGCCAGCAGAGCTTGGGGATGGGCTGGACACTGTGCTTGGGATGCTGCCAGTTCAGTAGGTGGCCTCAGGCCTGTCTGGGCTTGCGCTGAACCCTGTGCATAGCTAGAGCTTTTCCAATGACTCTCCTGCCAAACTGTCGAGCAGGTGGGCAAATCCTGTGCTGCCAGCCCTGTACGGAGGGAGGTCCCAAAGCTGCTCCTGAAGCATGAGTTGGATGATGTTGCACCTAGGCTTCTTCAGTAGTAGAGCAGTCCATGTTCTGGCTCAGCTTTGGTTACACTGAGATGGGTGCAGGACCTCACTGATGAAGCAGCTCTGCTGTTAGCAGATGTCCCCCTCACCAAAGGTGTGGTTGTCACTTTCAGCAGAGCTTCTTGTGGCTACCTGCTGCTCCTGGTGTCATAGCAGAGGCAGAGCAGAGCTCAGTCTCTGCCCCTTCCTTTCAGGGAGCCTTTGACCAGCGCATGAAGACCTGGCAGCGGTGGCAGGATGCCCAGACCATGCTGCAGAAGAAGAGGGAGATGGAGGCCAGGCTGCTGTGGGCCAACAAACCTGACAAGCTGCAGCAGGCCAAAGAGGAGATCTCAGAGGTAGGGAATGAAGAGTGCTGGGGTCTCTGCTCAGCTCCTTCCCTCTGCACTCTGCTGCGGAGTGGTGAGAAGGGGACCCTCTGAGCTGAAGGGACAGGTATCTATTGACAATATTGCATTAAGGGATAAACCAGCCTTGAGGAAGCCCCACAGGAAGCCTGGGAAGCTGCAGGAGGGACTGCTTGTGGTCCCACCTCCTGTGGCTTCCTTGCTGAGCTTGCAGCAAACAGGGGATGCAGCTTGTGGTGGCGAGGACCAGAAATGCAGAATTCTGCTCTAGCAGAGCCTCTCCTGTGAACAGTCATGGCTATGACACCTCTTGGAGAGGGGCGTGAGAGCTTCTTCACCTCCTATCCCCTGGAAACAGCACACTTCCTCTCTCCGCAGTGGGAGTCTCGTGTGACACAGTACGAAAGGGACTTTGAACGGATTTCTGCCATCATCCGCAAGGAAGTGATACGGTTTGAGGTATGTTTGGCCCTGCCCTTGGTGTGCAACCCACCAGCTGGTTGGCCTTGATGTGCCTTGCCTGGGAATACCAGCCTGGGCTAGCAAAGGGTCACCTTGGCTCCTGACCCTGCTCCTAGTGTAGCAGTTGGTAATATTTGTAAATCTGGACATGTGTTGAGTTGGGGCACCACTGCTGTGGGAAGAGCTGATCTCTTTGGCTAAGAGGGGGCTTCCACACAGAGAAGTTCATCTGTTAAAATGAAGGTGCGTGGGCAAAGATCCTCTGAGCCATCGGGCAGTGGCCAGAGATGAGCTTCATCCTCAGCATCTCAGGCTCTTGTGCTGGCTGGTCTCTTTGTGGGGCCCCAGGAGGAACAGGAAAATCCTGGTGGTTTCTCCTTCCCCCTCAAAAGCTGGAGGGTTTTGGTGGTTTGTTCAGCCTTGTACTCAGTCCTGCACCCATCTCTTGCAGAAAGAGAAATCCAAGGACTTCAGAAACCATGTCACTAAGTACCTTGAGACGTTATTAAACTCTCAGCAACAGGTGAGTAGCCCCAGCCCCTGCCATGGTTTTACCTCTCGAAGCTCAGCAGTGCAAGCTTGTGCCCACCCCCTTGAGTGTGAACCCCCACTCTGGATGTGTCCTGCTCCCCAGGTGGGGGGAGGTGTTGAACCTCCATGGACTGGAACAGGGCAAAATATAAGCAGTGTTGCATCCCCCTTGATGCCTTTTTTGTGGGGGGAGGGCTGTGCTCTGCGGAAGGGCTTCTGCCCCCCCTTTCCCCCTCACCCAGCCCCGAAGTGCTTCTCAACTTGCTCTGGGCTTGAACTGTGCTGGCAAACTGGCTGCAGGCTCCTGATGCTACCTCTCTCTCTTCTCCACAGCTGGTGAAGTACTGGGAAGCATTCCTACCTGAAGCCAAGGCCATTTCTTAATTGGACCGACTGAGCAAATGCATACCTGAACTTTGCCTTTTTTTTTTTATATACACTATACCTCTTCCTCTTTTACATGTGAATGAACCCTAGTTAAACACTCTGGAGCTGGTAGAGGTTTAACCCCCAGACAAGCAGCTTGCAAGCCAGTAACTCTTCTAACTGTATATTTTTCATTTAGCAACATATATTTTCTTACTGAAGAGAAACTAGTTTCCTGCTTTAAGACCAGACCTGCAGCAGAGTGTTAACGATATATGTAAAATGTATATTTTTCAGGCTGGGTTTTAGGGCTCTACTGACTATCTTACTCCTGCAGTGCCATTACAATTCTGTAATAAAACTTCTATCAGGGCAAACAGGCTCTGTCTGTTTATGGGCTGGGGTGGGGAGGGCTAACGGCTGCATCATGTGGATGCCGAGGGAGGCAGCGGAGCCTCCTGCCTTGTTGTGACTGGGATGGGGGTGACCTTGGGCACTGCCCCAGCCACCTGTCCTGCCTCCTGATTAAGCTTTGGCTTTCTGCCTTGCTCCGAGTGGGAGCTGTTTTTAGGATCTGAGCTCAGCGGGGGCTGCGTTGTGGCACCACTTAGTGTGGTTTGGGAGGGGGGGACCTGGCCCCCACCAAGGCCATGTGGAGCCTTTGGGGGCTGTGATGCTCCTTTCCCCCACAGCCACGGGGCACCTCTTTCTCCTTAGCCCCCCCCCCCCAGGCCCCCAACTGTGGATTTCATCAAAACTGATACCCCCTTCTTCTGCAATAAAAAAAGGAAAAGGCAGCTTGTGCTGACTTCTCACTTTCCTTTCCCCTTGTCCCTGTAGAGCTGCATCCCTGTGCTACCTCCAGGCTCCAACCCTCCCCGCCCCCAGGCGTGCTGGATTCGGAGCTGGGGGTTGCAGAGGACCCTTCCTTGGGCTGTGCTCGGGCTGGCTGCGGCGTCCCCTGTATCACCCCGCTGGGTGCCCAGGGGCCGTGGCTGGCCGGGAGCGGGGCTGACCTGGCTCCCGGAGCCTGCGGGAGGTTACGGCGGTGCAAAGCCCCGGGGCCGCCCCCGCTTCCCCCGGCGGACGATGATCGCCGTCTCCATCCCCGCGGCCGAGCCGCAGGCGGCGGCGCGCAGCCCCGATAAGGCGCACACGGTGAGGGGCGGCCTCGGGGCTATGGGAGCGGGGGGCGTCCGTCT
>JANZLQ010000002.1:665176-679322 GCA_026212715.1 Elanus axillaris | reverse complement strand
CCCCCGCCCCCCCCCCCCCCCCGCAAACACTTACATACGCTGCAACTACCAGCTGCTCCTTGACTGGAGGCAGCGAGGAATGACCAAACATGGCAGGAGATGCAGAAGGAATTGAGTTCTGGTGACAGGCACTTAGTGGGGCTTGGGAGGGCAGCAACAGAAGTGTCTCAGGGCCCGGCTCCATCTGCAGCAGGCAGGACCACTCCCCAGGGAGCGCCTGTGCCCCTTTCCCCCCCTCCCAAGACGCCAAACCATGGTTTCCTACAGCAGACAGGTGAATGCCTGTGCCAGAGACACCGGGCTTCTGAGAGCCACAGGCGGCGGAGGAGTTTGAGAAGAGAAGGGTGGAATGCGGCCACGGTCCCTGTCCTCCCTCTGGCAGGAGGGGACGAGGGTGAAGCACCCTGGCACATGACTGCACGAAGTAAGCAGTCCCCTTCCTGCCATGGCCCATGGTATGGCTCAGGGAAAGCGCTTTGCAGAACGAGAAGGGGGGTGCACGCATCTGGTGGGCATGCAAGCGAAGAGCTCTGCACCTCAGCTGCGCTCATCGGGATAAGGCATGGAGAGAATGCAATGGAGAATGGTGAAGAGATGCCCTACGGGGATCCTGGGAAGGAAGCAAGGCTTCTGTGCCCTGGCACCACACCAGCATCTGCCTGCTTTAGGGATGCATGAAGAGCAAGCCCAGAAGCTCCCTGTCCAGGATGATCTCCTGCCCTCTAAGCCTGCTTCTGCCCAGTCAGGGGAACCGAACCTCCCGGGAGTGCCGCTTCATGAACTCCAAGCTATGCAAATCATCACTAAATAAAATAAAAGATAATGAGATCTAGTCTCTCCCTTTCCTCCCTTCGTGCTCTCTGGGTTTTTTGGGGTGACCCAGGCCTGAGTTTATGACAAGCAAGGTCCCTCAAGTGAACAGTCCCAGCCTGGTCAGATGTCACACGTGGAAAGACAAAGTATAAGGAACCTATTCACAACCTCTCCAAAAGCTGCTCCAGTTCTCCCACAGCCTTGCCATGCCTACAGTAACCCCTGAGCAGCCTTGGCCTCCTCCAAGTTTGGAAACACTGCAGCTTGGACACAAGATTTTTTTTTTTTTTTTTTACATGTGTGCAAAGCACCCCAAGCCCTTTGCTAGCTATTGGTTTGGCTCAAAAGCGGTGCATGAGAACCGTGGCTTCTGTGGGGTGGGATGGTGTCCCATGTGCCCCAGACCCACACTTGCAGAGAGGATGTGAAGGCTATTCCAGTCAAACCTATCTGACCATCTGGAGATGAAATCAGTGTTAAGGCAGTGAAGTATCCTCCCACCTGCTGGGGAAGCTTTGCTCCTGCTGACGTTTTCTTGCAGAAGGTATGTGTTCATGACCACCCTGCTGGAGGGATTCAAGAAGCCTGCCCAGTTGCCACACCAAGAAACGCCTACGCTTTAGGAAATGGCTGCCTCCCATTTACCTTAATCCAGGTCCTACCTCTTAAGCCAGTGCAAACTCCTCCAAGCTCAGCAAAGCTGACGCTGCTCCCTCCTGCCAACACTGGGCTACAGCTCTGCGTCTCCCAGCCAGTTGGGTCAGGCATGGTGTAGGAAACCATGGTAGGGACATTTCACCGGCAGCTAAAAAGGGTGATTGAAAATTCAAGTATGCTTTCCTCAGCACGTGGCCCAAAGCAGGCGTTGGGAACCCCAGCATGGCACGAGGGTTGTGCGGATGTTGTCGACATCCCCACTTGAGGGCATTCTTTGCACCCCACTGTCTTCCCAGCTGAATGTCTGTCTGCGCTGGCACCGCGTGGCCATGCAGAGATCCACAGATACAATGTGCATCTGTAAATGCTAAAAATAATAAAAAGTGCAACGACGTCAGCTTCTTTAAAACAATCCACATTGCTCTGTTACCATCAGAGGAGGGAGGTGTCAAGGGAACCAAAAAAAAAAAAACCTAACTGGAACAGTAGATTGCAAATTTCTCACAGCTTGCACATTACAGTGTAACTGTTCCCAAGGAGCCAAAAAGGGAACTGGTCTCTTACTGCTGCAGCAGTCAGGCCCTTCTCCCACACAGCTCTCCTGCCTGCACTGCATCCTCCTGCCCTCTTGACAGCCAATCGAGCCTATGGTATTTCTTCGCTTAATTAAGGAGGGAGGAGGATGGAGGAGCAGAGTGCACAGGGGAGGGAGGGGAGGAAAGTGAGCAGGAACTAAGCACAGTCCTCAGGTTTGTGTGAACGATGCCTTTGCCGTAAACAATGGGAAGGAGGGTCAGCCAGCCAGCCCCCCTCCCAGGGCGACCAAGACCTGAGCCAGCCACAGTCCTGGTCCCAAAAGGAGCTTCAGGCTTGGAGTGAACGAGGGAGACCATTCAGCAGATCCACCCCAGAGTGGTTTGTTTTGGAACGTTTTCTTCTCTTTTTGGTTTAAAATGTCACTTTTTTTTCTCTCTTCCTCCTATGCCTCCTCCTCCCCCCTAAAGAGAAGCCCCTTCCAGTGAGACAGGGCAGGAGCTGCAGGCGTGGTGGTTCCTGCAAGGCCCAGGAGGCACTGGTCACTTGTGACGCTGAGCCGTCTTCTTCCGTTTCCTCTTAAAGAAGCAGCAGCACCTGGGACACAAAGGACAAGGCGAGTTAGCCACCTGCCCAGCACCCTGAGAAGGTTCACCACCACCCTGGGCTTCCCTCCGCTCAGCCGCATGCAACAGCACCTCTGTGTGCCTGGCCTGAGGCCCAGACAGACCTGCTGTCCCACGGGACAGTCAGCAAGGTCAGCAGATGCTGCTGGATGGTTGACACCACCAGCCCAGACTGGTAGACCAGCAAAGGCAAGTCAGCCACACGCTGTGGGGTCCCACTGCCCAAAGGGTGTGGGTGACAGTGGGCTACAGCCCCGAGCATCGGGCTGTCTCCCTCCCAAGGCTCGACTAGGGCAGGAACACAAGGAGCCATCTGGGAAAGCAAGTAAACCAAGGATCCAGATGCTCCACTCCCTCTCTCTGCTTCTTCCCCCATCCAATATGAGGGAGGTGCACAGCACCTGGGGATTAGGGGAAGCAAAAAGGATGGATAGTGGAGGCTGAGGTAGGGAAAAAAAAGCCCATCGCAGCTGAACCGTGAAGAGTGGTGGTTTTACTTGTGGGATACACTGAAAGCAGTCGCCCAGGTTTTCTAGTTCTGCTGGCTTCCTACAGAATTACTTGGCATTTAAGGTGTATCTACCTTTCTATCCTCAGCCCACTGTCAGGAATCCTCTGCACAGAAGTAGTGTGATCTGTGCAAGTTCTGCTCCTGACCTACATGTATTTCTCCTTCTGCTGTTACAGACATCTCCAGAGAAGCCCAGGTGATGCTGAAAGACTGCTTTTTCAGGCTGGTGGAAGGGATGCCTGGCTAAGCAGCAAGAGCAGATGTGAGTATGCAAAGACCATTTTTTCCTACAAGCATCTTTTACAAACAGCCAGACCAAAAACGTTCAAAAACGCTGTAACAACTTCTCGGAATTATTTTCCATTGGGTGCTTCATGGCTCTGAAATGTCAGCATTACACTTCTGTCCTCTCAGAGCTGGAGGAACAGATTCATTCTCAGTCACACCCCCTGGATGCACAAGCCTTACTACAGGGTGCAAAAGCAATGGGTGACCAGCCCCCCATGAGCCAAGCCTGCCAGCGCAGATCACCTGCCAGGGAGACCAAAACCCCCTACAACATAGAGATCTCAAACAACCACAGCAAGAGGAGGGCCACCTCCCACCACATGTTCCTCTGGCCTGCACAGACTAAGGGCCAAGGGAAGTTTAATGTCCACGATTTGTCTTTAGGTTCCTAAACAGGCTCAGTTTGGTGGTGAGACAAAAAATGCAAAGTACTTGTCCTCACAGGAACACAGGCTGAGTGACCTGTGACAACTGCATCACTACCCACCTAGCCTGATGTTTGCAGCATGCAGTCTGAAGCACCACCCAACCCAGGCTCCTGCACACGACTGGCACATTTAACCTCCCCACCCTAGGACTGGGCTTGCATTTTATTGTACTGGGTCACCTGCCACCCTCTTGTGCTTTAACCTGTCACAGTATTTTTCTCCCACAGCAGCCACCTTCCTTCATGACTTGGGCAATGGTGAGTAAGGAGGAGGATGTTATGGGGAGAGAGGATGGAAAATGCACAAGTTATGATTTCGCATGCAGCGGGTAAGGGAAGAAGAGGGCTGAGCAGCACTTGTTTCCTTGGGCACCAAACAAAGGGAGCTGACTGACTTCTGGCTGTTTTTCCTTATGACTGTCTTTTTAGGCTGTTACTCAGAGGTCCAAGGAAGGGTTCAGGAAAGGAAGTCCTGGCAGTTCAGACAGGCAGAGGCAAAACACCAAAATAAAAGAATAAGGCAGGCTGACAATTACAGAACGTGATCTCTCTGCATGCAGACAATGCCCAAGAGAACAGCCCCAGACTACGACATACAGAGAAGCCAGAGATGCCAGAGGTATTGGAGGCAATGCCTATGGAGAACAGGGCAGAGGCGGTCAGTCTCCCATCCAACAAGGACATTCCTCACTGCACACGGGCTTTGTCACCTCGCTCCGTAGCAATTCCCACCCATCAGCCCTCCTTAGGACCTACAAACTCCTCATCCAAGTCTCCACTTGGTCCTCTACTTACTGGTTATGTGGTTTCCCCAAGGGACAAGGAGGGAGAGAACACCTCCATGGGACACCTTGAGACCGGGACACTATAGCTGTGGCTTCAAAACCTTGATAAAACCATACATACGACTTAGTTCGGCTTGAAGCAATGCTAATCTAAACCCCTCCACCCCTTCTTTCCTGGAGAGGCCTCTTCACCTGCACTCTCAGATGGCA
The DNA here is from genome assembly GCA_026212715.1 of Elanus axillaris. Taxonomy (NCBI): domain Eukaryota; kingdom Metazoa; phylum Chordata; class Aves; order Accipitriformes; family Accipitridae; genus Elanus; species Elanus axillaris. Next base: position 674,471 of record JANZLQ010000002.1, on the reverse strand, counting down.
GCTGCAGTGTTTTTGAAAAGCAGCCATCTCCCACCCATCCTGTCCAAGCAGAGGCTTTAGCTGGGGCTCTGTCACTAATGAGGACTCCATGGCCATGTCTTTCCATCTTCTCTAACAATACACACCCTGGCCTGTGCTTCCTCAGAGGAAACTCTCCCAGGGAGTGACTAGCCCCCTCCTCTTGATACCCAGTGCAGGGTTTTCCCTTTGTAACTGTGTGTGGAATTCCTGCAAGATGCTTGGCGAGCCTGATCCCGACTCTGCCCAACTCCATTAGACATCATCTGCTCATGGACGTAACAGTTTGAGGGAAATGGTAAGCCGAATAGAAGAGGATTAAAATCTGTCTTTTGGATCCATCAGTTCAGACACCAGCCAAATTGCTCAGCCTAATGTGGCTGCTCAGACATAGCCCACACCCTCCCCAATATTGCATGTGGTCCTCAGCATGGTCCTAAAATCAAAACAGCTCTGGGTTGGCTTTGACTTTGTGCCTTTTTAGGGTTTGGTTGGTTTGATTTTGCCAACCCCAGTCTAGTCTGGTCCGCTCCCCCTTGCATGTGGACTGGAGAGAGGGACTCACCACAAGTTGAGCATTTTCAGGCAGCTACAGAGAGTGTAGAGAAAAAACACAGAAAGGAAGAAAGAGCAATTAGTTCACAGAGGTGGGATGAAAGCATGTCACTGCAGCCATGCAAACATGCAGTGCAGACTGGCAGACACACACCATGCCTGCCCACCACCCACCCCCAGCCCTCATACCACCTCTGCCCTTGCCATGGCGCCACTGAGAACTGCCATGTTTTCCAGGGTCTTGAGGCCTCCAACAAACACCCCCTATTTTCCATGAAGACAGTAGCCCCATGAAGTTCTTATCTGGGGCTGGGATCAGAAAGAGGCTCTGGGCCACCAGGAGAGGAATATGCTCTTGTCCCCTGCAGCTCCAGTAGCAGAAGGGCCAGATCATGGATCTACACCTGGGACCTGCCCTTCAGCAAAACCTACAGCCGGGATCAGGAGTTTTATCTCCAGCATACTCCAAAGCAGAAGCATTTGCACAGCTACTCTGCCTGCCGGGAATGCCAGGGAAAGACCTTTCTGCTATTGCATCTCATCTCAAAACATGGAGCCCCAGCTCCTTCTAGCTCTTTCTGGCCCACTTTACTGCAGAGCAGAATCCAAAAGTCCTTTGCCCTCCTCACATAACAGGGGATTTATGATCATAGATGCAAGGGAAGATGAAGCCAGCTCTCCCTGTAGTGAGAGGAATGAAGTGGACTACACTTGGGAATTACAAGAAACTCCAAACCTGTCAGTGCAAAGCAGCTTATGCTCTGCTTCCCAGCACCTCCAAAACCAATCTGGGACCACACAAACAAGGGCTGGAGAAAGACAGAACAGTTCCATGCATTGTGAGGCATGGCTTGGGCAACATGGCTCTTGCACGCTCCTTTTCACCTGTCGTGACATATCCCCTGTACACGGGTGTGGGGTCTGGACTCTGGCCTCGCTGAACAAGGCACTGTAGAAACACAGGCTGAAGGTTGTCCCATCTTAAAAGCTGGCTCTTCCTTGCATTGGGTTGCTGTATCAAGGACTGTTAAGGGTGGCAATTTGCCCCATCCTAGGAGCAACTGCAAGCCACATGCCCAGGGGGGGACCCACTTCAGTCTGACCAAGACAGGGCCTGTGATACCAAACTGGTGGTCTCTGCAGGCCACACTACCCTTATCCAAGACAAATATTGCCCAATCCGCAACTTGCACCTCAAGATCTCCCCCACCCTGCCATACTTGATGAGGTGCCTGCACTAAAACCAAGGCTCACTCCTTTGGCTGGGAAGAGAAAGTGTATCTGTTGCTCAGGCACATTGCTGCCAGGATCATGCCTAGGCCAGCTACCAGCAAGCAAGATCACACATCAGTGCTTCCAAGGGACAGAGGAACAGACAGAAGACCTTCAGGATAACCAGCACTGGCTTCAGACTGATGCATACCTAGGGATCTTTTCCAACAATGCACCCTTTCTCACACCTGCCAGTTTTCCTCTTTACCCTCCCACAAGCCATTCCTAACAGAAGTTCCCACAAAGGCTGAGACAAACAATGTGGGAGAAGTGACACCAGTGTCATCTACTCAAATTATAACCAGGAAGTTGGTCAATGTCACAGCACCAACCAGTTCAAAGGCAGCCCCGGGGCCTATTTACCCCTTGCGCTGGGAGTGTCAGGATTACACTATGACCTGCTAGGGTCCTGGACTACTTCAGAGGCAGTGAGAAGGTCCCATGTTAAGGATCATGCAAAAGGTGACATGATTGTGCTAGATGCAGCACCTGTGCAAAGGAGGCTGAAATGGTCAAAGCAGCAACTTTGTATATCAGTTCTCACTCTTGACCACAAGCTATGGAGGAGAGGTCAGCTCAGAGGGAGCACGCTCTTCCCCACAAGCGGGAGGGCTGCTTCTGGTTTCTCTCACTCAGCTTCTGTTGGGCTGGGCCAAGAGAATTCACAGAGAGAGCTACCAGTCCCTGCAAGCGTTACTTTACGACCATTCTGGATACCTGGCATCCACTTCTTGCAGCCAGAAATAAAATGTTAACTTTCAGACCAACAATCTCTTTACTGAGCTGTGCTCAAGCTACTCCTAACACTCTCAGCACGAGTACAGCACGTTCTCCTTTTGGAACAGGGATGCTCACCGGGATTCCTGAAATCAATTCACATTATTTTGGTATTTGTGCATTTGTTGTCTATCTTGCAACACGTGCTCTGAGTAAGAGTTACGTTCTCCAGCCATGACAAGTGTAAAAAAGAAGCAGCAACAGCAGCACTGAAGGCACCATGCAGAAAAGCAGCAATATGCAAGGAAAAGGGTATGGGACACAAGCATCAAGTACTTCACCACAGGTAAACATCCCCATTCGTTTCCCAGGAGGAGGACTAATGACCACACCAGTGGAAAGCCTGTTTGTAAAGCAAACGTACTTAGCTTCCTCCACCACCTCCACCTCCGCCTGCGCTGTTATTGGCGCATTGGAGTGTGCCCCCGTCGGGTCATCCACGTTCAGCTCCCCGTTGGTCGAGCTAACCACCTGAAACACAAATGAATGCCCAGTTAACAAAGTCCCCTTGCATGTGATGCGCCTCCACCTGCCTGGACAAGGGGTGCTATGGGAATGATAAATCTGCGGAATAACTACTGTTTGCTCCTGTCTCTTTACACCCTCTTAGCAGGCTGTCAGATTCCTTGGATGCCTTTGAATCACAGGCCTGGTTTGGAGAGACCAGCTGGTTCATCCCAAGCAGAACAGCAGGCAGGGAACTCTGTTCATGTTCACTAATTCACACTCCTGTGCCCAGCACAGGTTCTCTTGTCTTTGGAAGGCTATGCCACTTTGGGAGGCGTGGCCACTAGTGTGAAGACTAGTGGACAGCCCTATATAAACACACAAACTGTATTATGTTGATTGTTTTCTCCTGACACTTTTACAGGCAAGCGACTCAGTCCTGTTGCCTGCCAGTACCATGGGAAGAAGTCACTCAAGAGCCACCAGCATCTCACCCCTTACACAGCCAGTTTCTGGAATTATGTCCTCACCCAAAAGCTACTGATATGGCTTCTGATCTCTTTTTGCTTCACAGCTGACATTATGCTTACTTCAGCATTTCCATTATAGGGATGACCATCCAGATCCCCAGCTGCCAGCAGCTCTGCATTTGCCAGGAAAGTACATAATTTTCTGGATAATTCATCATTGCTCTATTGCCACGACAACTGCCAAAGAAGCCTGTACGGAACCGAAGTTTGGCTAGCCCTTCCACACTCCATCTGGAAGTTAGGACAAGCTCCTACGTGTTGCTGTGAACACCTGGAGCTGCTCCTGTGTCCAGAGTTTTAATGATGCGTGGTTCCCCTCCCACTCGACCTCTTCACCTTTCTACAAGGTAAAAGGAGGTATCTCTCATGGGGGAGGTTAAGGTACTACCCAGTATTCCTGGTGGCTCTGTATGACCTAACCACCAGAGATGAAGGGAAGGAAGCCATTGAAGCAGATGTCCCTTCACCATTAAGTGCATCTATCCATGTTCATTTTGAATACTTCAGTTCTACCAGCAACTGCTGTTTCTGCAGATCAAGTCCCATGGCCAGTCTCTGCCAAGTCAGGTCAGGACTCAGCTCATGTGGTTTTCAGAGCTCTCCTCGAGTGACAACCCCTTAGGTTCTCTTCACACCCCCCTTCCCAGACTCATCACACTGTGGGCCCACCCAGGTTCTCCAGACCCCCACACTTCCCACACAACTTTGCAAAATGCTAGCACTTAATTGTGCTATTCCCAGTGATCTTCCCACACTTTCTTCAGCTACTTGTTAAATTTCATTTTACAAAAGGCTTTGATTTTCTTCTTTTTTTATGTGCCATCACTTCATTTTGATGTGGTGAATTCAACCATTGCCTTAAAGGAAACGGCCACTCAAAGCTACTGACCTCCCAAGGGTTCAGCATGAGCTGGGGCATCTGTTAAGAAACAAATTAAGCATCTGCAGCTCAACAGCCATGCACAGCAGAAGATTTCCTGTTCTTGGCTGCAGATAAGCATCATTTTCATGCTTATGGTGGCACATACAGGCTTGTAAACTGCTCAGGTAGGCAACCCTCCCAGTCAAATTCAGACTAGGACTGCATTATTGCTGTAGCTGCTCTGGCAGAGCACTGTTCATGGGGAGACATGGCTCATGCTGGCTTTGTTCAAGGAGACTATTCCCCTTACATAAAAAACCATGAATGAACACACCTGCTCTGTACTTACTGAGTGCTGAATTCATAGAAACAGAATGGTTTGGGTTGGAAAGGACCTTTACAGATCATCTAGTCCAACCCCCTGCCACAGGCAGGGACATCTTTCACTAGACCAGGTTGCTCAAAGCCCTGTCCAACGTGACCTTGACACTTCTCCAATTTACTGTCTGCTCATGTCTGAGATCAGAGCTATACATACATTAGTTCCTCCTTATCTTTCAGTTTCTCTGCTACTCAGTAAAATATCTTTAAATGAAAAAAGGAACGTTGCTAATCAAGCCAAAAAAATCACTGAATCCAACAAAGTATCGGGAATAAGTAAAAATATCAACCTAATCTGTATTTCACTTAGGGGCATCCTGCACTACCCATCGCCTCAGCTCCGCTTTGTCCCACTCTAGGCACTAATTCCCATTTCACCAGAGCCAATTTTCAAAGTGGTGTGTGTGGCACTAGAGCCAGCTCTTGCAGGCAAATCTCTGCCAAAGAGTTCACCTTGCCAGCACTATTAGACAGTTCTTCTTTGCTTGAATTGACTCTTGCATCTTCTCTCTAGTATGTCCAGCCATCTTACTCTGGCAGTAGCACAAGAAACTTCCTTAGCAAGCCTGACTAACAACCAGAGGTAGGTATGATTTCATAAACAGAAGCAGTCTTTTCAGGAATTTAAAAACTCAGCTGTAGTGCCACCTTTAATGCTGTCTGGCACTGTTGCGCATCCTCTGCTCATCCACCTTCCACAGTGCAATCACCCAGAGATCCAACTTGCAGCCACCATGCCCTTACACTGGTGCTGGTCTGCCACTGGATCCAAAACTAAAATGCAAATGCACTGGGTAGCAAGAGAACAGGGTCACCACACGCTGCAGTGACAGTTCAGCCTGTCTTCCCTCCATCCGGAGGGAGAAGTGGCTGTACAGTGTGCTTGCACCAGCCATCCCCTGTGCATTTCTCCAGTGTGACACTCCTAGATTTCCATTAAGCACGAGGAATTCAACCAGAACCTCACCTATCAAGCCTGAACTAGAACAGCTCAGCTGTTTTCCTAACACTAATGCGGTTTATATACAACAAACCCTCTTTCAGCTGCTTCTTGCTACCTAAGAGCATCCCCAAAATGGGGAAAGAGGGGTGCTTTATAGACCAGACCTGCTATTATACACTCCTTTCTGTGTTCACTTTGACAACTCTGAGTTTAAAATAGCTCTCAGAGGAAAAGCTTCGTTGAAATGGTAACAGCAAGAATGTTGGCCATCACAGCTTGGGTCCCACAAAGCCATGGCTTGAGCGTTATGTACAGGACAGGACCAAACCAGCTTGTGAAATGGCTCTCCTGACCACAATGTTACTGCAGTTTGAGGAGAATTCAGGAGACTTAACACAAATTCACGCATCAAGGCTGTACATATCAGGAGGAAGAGGTACCTGTACTGATCCTCCGTGCCGATCTGCAGCCAAATGAGATGTCAAGTACGAGGTATTAGTCTGCCGGCTTGGCTGGATCTCCCACTCCCCTCGGCGATCTGATGATGCCTGCTCACAAGTTCAGAAGCACGAGAGAAACAGAAGAGAGGGCAAAAGGTGAATGAGGGGAAGAAATAAAAGGTGTTTGTTAGTGAGTTAGTTTCTTTGCAAAAAGCAAGGCATTTAAACTTAGCTGGGCTAAAATTTCTCTTTACCAAGTGCACCTCACACTTTACTTCAGCGGTCTCTGCAGTAATCCACTGCAGGAGTGGATTTCTTCTCCTCTAGCTGCTAAATGAAGAGAAAGCTCAGATCTATTCAGGAAGTAATTTCTTTACATGGCTTCATTTCCATGGGTTTCAACACAGAAATAAACACGCTGACAGTATGCTTAACTATGTCTGTCAGGCCACACACACCAGAGCACTTGGCATGGCAGCAAGGTTGGATACACAAGCTTGACCTGCCTAAAATACGTATTTTTTAACTCAAATTTGCAACATAAAACAAAGCCACATTTTATTTCACCAAAAGCCAGTTCCATACACTGATTCACCTGTACAGTGCAGAAGGAAACATCCACCACACCTGCTTCACTGGAGAGGGTTGGTGGCTTTTTGGTTTTCTGCAGAAAAGTAGATAAGAAACTTCTGCTAACAGTTTCTTCTTTATCCCCAACAGATGCAAACTTTATGCAATTTAATTATTAGAATTTTATTTATTTTATTAGAACCACTTTGCACTTGCATATGAAACTCCTTACAGGTCACCCTGTTTTGATGACAACACATCCAGCATTCACCTAAGACCCAGGAGGATCCCAGTGTACCTAAACCCAACCAACCAGTGGGAGGAACACTTTCCAAGACTGGAAAGTGTAGGACAAACAGGTAGATCTGTGCTGGCCTCAGGCCAACAGCTGAGGACATCGTCAAGCCTGAAGTGACTAATGGAACGTGTTTAAAAGGTGTGTACCTGGACACCGTATAAAAATTTCAGCAAATGTTTCAAAGCTGAAGCACAAGTCTGAAAGAAGAGAGGGCAGAGCAGCTGAGTTCCCCCCAGTGCACACACACCTGGCAGGATGGATGCTTAACAGAGACACCATGGACCTGGCCATGAATCAAGAGGCTGAAGTGAATAAACACCAGGTTATCAGCAGCGAAGGTGAAGTAGCTAACTAAAGAGAGGTGCACAGGCTCTGCCTTGAGGAAAGGCACTACTTTGTGTTACTCCCTGCAGCCACGGATGATGAGCCTGAGCCCTAGTCAGAGCAAGAGAAGCCACAGGGCTCAGTGCCGCTGTAAAAAAAAGAAAAAAAAAAAAAAAAAAAAGAATGCAAGCGGAGAAAGACTCAACAAACCTTTTAAAAAACTTCAACACTTACTAGTAAATTGTCACTCAACTAGAGCAGCAGCATGTGCAAAAAGTAAGAGAATAAAAAAAGATGTCTCCTGGGATTTCCTAAAACATTCACTGTCATTCCCTTTGCATGTGACCTCTGACTCCCTCCTGGAGTGATCCATGGTGCTGCTCCTCCTTCTAAGCAGCCAACAAATATAGTTCATAGGTACTATTTCCCTAGAGGTGGTCATGTCCAGGCTTGTCCTCTTAAATCTTCTTATTACATGTTCTTCCTGTCAGCGTGAGAGGCTGCTTACCCTTTTTGTACTTGGTGACATTCAAAAGAGAAGCACTTCCTTTGGAATATTTTTTTAATGGCTGCAAGTCACAAGACTATGAACAACTGGAGAATTTAAATGCAGGTTTTAAAAGCTAGTAGAAGACAGATCTTGAGTGCTGCTTCCTCCAAAGCACTATGCCATCAAGTTGCTTGGCTAGCCTGGGTGATTAAGTAGCACCATGCTATGTCAATGTTAGGAGAAGCAAGCTTCTGCCTAGGAGACTGGAAGCAGTTTCTAGGAAAGACTCTAGTAGCCACAAGAGACAGATCTTTTTCTCTTTTAGCTCTACAGCCAAGTACATGACAAACTGGTTTTGAAGTAGGCTTGAGCTGAGCCACCCAAATCACAACCCAAGCTGTGACACTGAGGAAGTGATGCCCGTGAAATCTGAGAGCATCAAGTTCCCATTAACACTCATCACCTTCCTACCAGCTACCAAATTACAAGACAAGACTGGCACCTAAAGATAGAGGGGGAAGGGCTTACCCATCTTGGATAGTTAAGTATCTTCACTTCCTAGAAGCAAAAGCTACAAAAAAGGAAATCACTCTCATCAGTGACTTTACTGGGAACCAAATATTATAAAAGAGAATCTGCAGTTGTTATACCTGGGGAAAAAATGAGGCAATTAAATCTGGAGATCAAGGCAGTCACTTGACCCAAACCCAGGCCTCCAATTCACTGCTCTAGACATTTTTTTTTCCTACATTTTACTTTTAGAGAAATGGTTTGTTCAGTACTTAAAAGGAACATCCCTTGGAAGAGAGCTGTTTATGTTTTGGTGAGAAGAAACTGATTTTCCCTGCATACTGGAATATTAAATAATTCAGCATCCTAAGTAATGTTTAGGTGGAAATAAATGACAAAAGCTGCTATGCAATACAGCATCAGGACTATTTGTGAGGCTCAGGAGAACAAGGACTGAAGGCTGCCTACATAATATTTTGGGACTAGGACAGATTTCTTTGGGCTACGTACTATAATTTATGAACTAACATGTTTGAAAATGAAGCCAGGCGTCATTGTCCGTTAAAGGAAACAAGATGCCTCATACGTACACAGCATAAAGGTCTGTTGTCAAAGCAGACCTCTAGAGACTGCCACCCAAAAAAGGGGGTTAATGCGTTAATCAGGCAATATGTTAAAGCAGATTATTTTACTAGTACTCACAAACCAGTCCACACTAATCAGCATGCACAAATACAGTACTGCACACATGCTTCAAACAATCCAGCTTCCTACAAGCAGCACTTCTAACGAGGTGTATTCATTCTGATTGTAGCTGATGGCTTAAGATGTATTCTAGTCTATGTTAGCTGCTCTACCATTCAGAGCCCAGCTGCACG